>VZSZ01000564.1:252462-327062 GCA_013398815.1 Ibidorhyncha struthersii | reverse complement strand
GAGGGGCGATGCCGCACCGGCGCCGGGCGGGAAATCATCGCTCGGGTCAGGCTATGGGGGGTGGTGGGGGTGGTGGGGGATGCTTTTGTTTTTTTGATGTGCCTTTTTTAAAAAAAATCCCCAAAAATCAACCAACCCAACTTTGATAATAAAAGCGTTGGCCATCGTTCTTCCTTCCCAAAACGCCAAAATGCAACCGGGTCACAGAGACCAACGCGTGATTTTCTCTCGCCGTAGGGTCTCTCAGGTTCCCCGGGGCTGGGGGGAAGCTCTGGTGCATCCCGAGGTTCTGACATTTTGCGTTTCTGCGCGTGTGTGCCAGCAGAAAAATCCCTCTATCCTGGAAGAATGGTGAAACTGGGGAATAATTTCAGCGAGAAGAGCACAAAGCAGCCCCTTCTGGAGGATGGATTTGACACCATCCCCCTGATCACACCCCTGGATGTCAATCAGCTCCAGTTCCCACCTCCTGATAAGGTACGGTAAGCTTTAGTTTCCACCCTGGAGAATCACACCCAAATCTCAGGCAAACAACAAAAGAACAGGTTACGTGTAAGGAGCAGCTTAGAAATGTCAAGAAATATTGAGTGGTTTAAGCCATGCTAGTTCCCTCTGGGGGAAAAAACCTAATGGTTAAGCTAATGAAAATCCAGTAGTAGTGAATTGCATTAAAAAGCAGTAGGAAATACTAGTAATAAGCATATATAGATTTCAGTGCTGCTGTATGAAATGTATAAACATACAGATGCAAGCTTCTCTATGCTGGATTGCCATAACCCTTCTTTTGTATCTTTTTTTTTTTTTTTGTACCTGGAGGGTACTGTGTATGCTGTGTGAATGATGTGAATTTTCTCTGTCCAGAAAAAGCCCCCCTGATGAGGGGATAAAGCACCACTTTATGTCTCTACAAGATGTACATGGGCAGACTGGCCGCAGAGAGAAAGAACTTCCATGTTCTTTCTGTCCTTTAGTAGGAAATTAATCCTAGCCCCAGACAAGCTGAAATAATGAGATGAGAACAGGCCACTGAGTTTTCTCCTTGGCAACTTACTTGGTTCAAAACCCTCCAAATAGGTGATTCACATGCTCTGTAGCTTGAAGGGAGCAGTCCAAAGTGCTGCTCACAGGTTGGAAGAGAAATGTGCATTCTGGATTCATTGTTACAAGGCTATATTACTAAGGATTTAATTTTAAGGATTTAGGAAGGTGATGTGATAGCCTGTAAACTTGTTTATTTTCCTAACAATAAAGAATTCAGTTAAGTGTTACTACAGGTAAGGCATATAGTAGTAGGATGCTTTTTCAGATATTTCAGTATTCTGTTTTTCAGTATGCTATTTTAGTAGGATACTTACTTGTACATTTCTTGCATATGCATCTGGCAAAAAAGCTTGGCGGTCTTTGAAAAATACAATATTTAACTGGGAAATGGGCAGTAATATCTTCATGCTGATTTTTATTTTTGGCATTGTGTCCTTCATGAGCTCAATTCTATTTGTAGATAAACTGATAGCTATACATTCCTCAGCTCAAAAAAAATGACATAATCTTATCTTGGGGTAAAGAATTTTGGCTTGTGAAATTTGCATCAGTAGAGTGTTGCTTGTAGGCAATACAAATAAATTTGTGACCTCCATTTTAATTGCTATCAACATCATTCTGTGTTGTGTGTGGTGACCAGTTGGCAGGCATAAATGCAATAAGCCGTAACAGCTGTTAGAGAGCCTGAGGGTCTATTTTCTGCCCTTGGTTACATGGGTGTAAATCTTGTAACTGAGGACAAAATTGCCCCCTAAGGCTTTAAAACAAGTTAAGTCTTACAGCGTCTGATGCGCCTGCCAACTGGTGACTGGATATAACCGATTACCAAGGACCAATGTCCAAAGGAATTTGTTATGGTACTGCACTGCTAAGCAGAAGTCTGAACTACGGACCTGTATGGTAATAGGTTTATCCTGAGTGGAGCTTCTGTAGGCGAACTTGGGAGGTTCTCTGCCGGCCTGATTGCCTCTACTAGAATGGGGCAGAACTCCTCCCACCTTCATGATGTTTGCCTTGAAAGAAAGCAAATGTACAACTAGGCTAGAAACTTAAATAAAGGAATATTTGATTGGCTCTTCTACTCTTTCCACTGTCTATTTGTATATTAGCTTTCCTTTTGAAAACATAGAGGGAAGAAATAAAAACATGTATTTATTGGTCCTACTCATTTCCTTCTGTAACTGTCTGGTTAGTCATGTCAGTGCATCTTCATTGGTTGCTACAGACTCCAAGGCAGTAGTAGAGCGACTGATCTGGAAAGAAGAAACAGTATTAAGTCAAGATTGACACACAGATCAGATTCTGAAGTATGAAGACACTCATGTATAATAAATAGGAGTACATACTTCATATATCTATGCTTATTATTCACTTACAAGGCTCCAGTGTGGCAGTGAAGCATAACTTCTTGAACAGTAGTGACTACAGCGCTGAGAATTTGATGATTTTGACAGCTTCTAAATTAAAGGGATGAACTGATGGAAATTCATATTTAGGTATGTTAAACAAAAGAAGACATTACATAACCAAGCAGATAGAACTGTACGTTCAGTGTCAGCTGAATGTGATTTGAGTTGCCTGAGATTATGCAACGTAAAGGGGGGGTGTATAATGCTGTAAAAGTGTCTAATAAGCTTTGTGGTACTGAGTCTTAGGTACGGTTACGTGTTCTAGATACCATTTCAGGGAAGTGAGGAGAGGGGAACCCAAAGCTGTAGTTTGGCTACCTGCAAGTGTCACAATCTTAATTTCAGAATAATGTAGTTGCTGTTGATACCACAGGCTGCTCTAAAGGTGGGATCTGGTTCTAAAAATCTAAAAGCATCTAGATACTTATTCTTTGGAACAACAGAGAAAACTGCACAAATCTTACTAGCACTGTCGGTACGGTAAACTGCACCCTACCTTGAGAGTGATACTTTGAAAAAGATCCTGAAAAATTCTGGGAGACAAAAATGAGGCAAATAGGTTAGGTTTGTGAAAATTTTGTACAACTAGAATGCCTAGGAGAGCACTAGAGAGATGACTGACGTAATTAATATTTTGGGAATGCAGGCAAGGTGCTAAATTTTGTAGCTTGGGGCCATAGCTCATAGCAAGGAATAAACTGAAGTTAAAGAGTCTTGGGTGTTTCAAGAAATCTCATTAACACAAGGATTTGTGTGCATCTTGTTGCTTTCAGCTGATAATTTAAAAGTTAGGTGTTAGAGTGCCAAGACCTCTAGTCTAGCACATAGTGAATAGCAACTAGATGGGTCATTTCACTGCTTTTAAACTCAAAATCCTGCCATCAAAGAACATGGCTACTGGCGGCATCGTCATCTCCTAGATTTCTATGGGCAGGCTTCAATACTCATCTCATCCTATTGGTCTCCAGTTTGAAATCCCATTAATGAGATCTCCTGAAGCAAATTTTCAAACTGTACAAAGCAGGAAGCTTCACAATTTGGATTAGAACTAAGTAGGTGCTTCCCTAGTATTGCAGCACAGTACCCCCACAGCTGAAGAAATTGAATGCTGGTGAAATTGTTCCATAACAGGTCTTCCTGTAGTCCATCAAAAACACTTTGAGAGATAGTTTTGTTGATGATTCTTATGACAGGAAAAATGACTAACATCTTCCAAAGAAGAATTAAAAAAAGTGGGGGTGAGAAAACCATTGCGCTAGATGCGCTTGTAAGCAGGTAAAAGAAGAATTAATGAATAAGATTTCTGTGGCTAGTTTCAGCTGACAGCTTTTTTTTTTTTTTTTTTTTTTTTTTGCAGGTTGTGGTCAAAACGAAAACAGAATATGAACCTGATCGCAAGAAGGGGAAGTTCCGTACTCCTAAAATAGCTGAATTCACAATCAGCATCACTGAAGGGGTTTCAGAAAGATTTAAGGTAAGCAGTGCTATCCAAAGATGTTAATGAGTCAGTTGCACTCACAGAAGTGCTTACAATCAATTGCTGATTATCGTCAAAACTGGCTGTAGCTAACAGAGTGGCTGTTGTGGTTGTAGCTGGACATGAGAAAAATAAATTCAATGTTATAATAGTTCAGTATTAAGCAATTAGAAGCAGAAGCAAATCTGGCAGCGTTATTGCTTGTAATACCTCACTGGCAGATGAATTCAGAAGGCACTTCTGTCAGCGTGTGGGTTTCAGACTGTGGCTGGCCAGGTTGTATGTGGGCTGCATGCAGGTAGTTCTCATGGCATGGATAAAGCTCCTGTTAGTGCTGAAGGACAAGAACCACAGGAGTATTTGTTTCCTTTTTGGCTTATTATTTTTCACTGTGGCCAAACCATTCTCTTAAAAGCACTGTCGTAGTGCATTATGTTGGGTTTTTTTTATATAGTTAAATGTGTGACTTGGCAGCTCAGGGATGTATACCAGAGCTCTTTGCTATCAGTTTTCCAGGTCCAGTTGTATCTTACAGCTTGGTGATGACTGTTACTGGTAGGTGGCAGTTCAGCAAGACTCTGACTTAGATTTACTGTTTAGTGTCCACACCCCTATTACTCCCTTTAGTAGTCTCGGAGGAAAGCTGAGAGCTTAACTGGTGCAAGGATTGAATTACCTTTCCTCCTTCTCACTGGAGGATAGGTTTTCTTGCTCTGTGTAAGTAAAGCAAAGCAGGAAAGTTGGCACTTCAGCTTGTGCTTTCCTACCTGTTCTCTTAACAAAGGAAGACTACAGCTTTTCAGTGCTGTTAATTTGGCGTCTTACCCAAGGATGCCAAAGCGTTTTAAAAAAGTAGGTAACCACACTGTTCAGCGCACAAGTACAAATAAGCCCAATGTTTAGTATGAGGGGAAAAATACGGAGTTTCAATAAAGATGTGGATTCTCTTTATATTGCACACATCCAACCTCTGTTTGCATGATAGGAGTTTTAGGGCACACCCAAAGATGCTAGTTCTGTAATTTGAAGAATAAAACACAGGAGCTGTGCCTGACCAGCAGTTCTAAAAGCTGCCGAGGCCCAAGCCTACCTCAGAAGTGTATATACAGCTATCTGTGGAATTGGAGCTTGCTAAACAAAGTGAAGTTTCAAGGAGAGGTTAGATGCTTTAGGCTACACTTGCAGAAGAACTTTGCAGAGTGTTGCCAGGACAGATGTTTTAAGTGCAGGTCATTTGGTGGAGTCTTCAGCCATACAGTGAAGCGTGTAGGTTCCCAATAAGCTGTGTGGGGAACCACCCCAGATAGCTAATAAGAGAGATGTGATGGGGCATGGCAGGGGTTTACTAAGGAGGTGAGAAACCTAGTTCCAGTTTTTCTATTCTGTGATTTGGAGCAAGGACATCCTATCCCTCAGGGAAAATCACTAAGGTTCTCTTTCTCCTCCTGGTGCCATAGTACCAGTCCTTGAGAGTAATCCGCTTCCTCTCAGGTGGGGGTTGTGCACACTGTATTGTTGGGTGGGATGCAGATGGACAGCTCAGAACACGGAGGACTTCTGTCTGTCTGTGTCTCGTGCGTGTCCTGGTCACACTAAGGTGATCTGAAAATGCTTACTATGTTGTAGAAGAGAAAGGAGAGAAAGTGTTTAGTTTGAGTACACTGCCAGGACTTTGGTTCCAAGCAGAACCTATACCTGAGGAATTTTGCGCTTATCTGGTAGCTGTAGGGACCAAGGGATTTCATCGCTCAAACGTTGAATTGTAGGTAAGGAAGTGTTTTTAATATCTTAGATGCATCTAAACGTTTTGCGCATCCTGTTGTAGATCTGGGTTCTTTCCGTCTTTGTTGGGAGAGCTGAACAAATGAGACCTTGCTGAACAAAAATAGCTTCTCATGCTGTTGGGTAGTTTTTTCTAATTTGTATAGCTGAACAGTTAGAAGCCCAAGCATTTTTGCGTTGCATTTTATATACCTTTGGATGGCATACTTAAATAAAATGTCTTTTAGATACTACTTTATGATGATCACTCTGGGATTAATCTCATACTACAGGGTTGCTAGGTTTTGCTGCTAGGTAACTACTGCATCAGAGGGAGGTTTCAGTAAGATTTGGTATCTCTTGGGAATTGCAGGGTGATTCACATTGTGGCTCTAAGTCTAGGCTTTAAAAGAAGAGTGTGGGAGTTGATCAATTAGGAAAATTGTGGTTCAGTTAATTGAAAACAATAGTTCTATGGAGAACATTCAGATCCTAAAAATGTCCCTTAATCTCTATATAACAGTTATAGAATTAAGTTATGCTGCTTGCAACATTTTGAGGAGAACTGACTGGTTCTCCAGCAGGGATGATTGTCATATTTGCCACTCCCAGTAGTAAATATTACATGAATAATTGATGAAATTTCATAAATATGTAGATGAAAAGTACTGATTGTGTGAGGTTTTCTCCTGGGTCCTTAATTGTGAACCATCATGTTAACTGCTGCTGTTGATTCTGAGAGAGCAAAAGGATATTTGTTTGAAAATTAAATATTTGCTATAATTATGAAATGCATTATTTAACTGGTGGGATATTGACTTTGGCTTGTGTTCATGAAAACTGCTTCAGATGCCGTTTTAATGACTTTAATATTGTACATCACCAATGCATAAGCTTGCCACAAGACAGAGCCCAAATGTTGCGCTAAAAATAAAAAAAATCAGTCAGTTGTATTTACAAATAATTCACATGTGTATTCTAAGATGTACTTCTTAAATAAGGACAAAGCAGATTGCATTTTGGGGATTCAGCAGTGCAGATCATCTAAAGCTGTTCTTCTTGAAAAATTACACATTATAACAAATAAAGCAACTCCAGCACGGGCATATGTCATGTAGATCACTTGGTGTTTTAGCAGCTGGGTGAATAAGAAATTATAAAATGTATTTTCTGCATTCAATCCACATTACCACAGTTATTACAACAGAGCTGAGAATGTTTACAGAGAAAACTGCAAGTGTAATTTTCCTGTATGAACCCACATTCTGAATTTAAATCAGAATCTGTCAGAAGAATGTGAAGACTTCCTGATTCTGAGAACCCTGTTGTCTTAATTTAGTTTTATGGCACTAACCACACCAAGGAAGATGGGATTTTTCAGCGAAGATTATTTTTCATTGAGAAATAGAAGTCTTGCTTTTGTTCTTTGAACAGTGTAGGCTTATGTGGGGAGCTGGTCCTTCACATCTGGAAAGCAACTTTGAATGAGGCAGATTTTTCTGTCCTATAAGTTGTCCACTGTACAGAATAATGTAACAAGGTTGGAGATGTCATTTCAAAGGAGTCTTATGAATCAGGACATAGGAGGAAGCTATTGCAGGAGAAAATTGATGGTATCGGTTACCCAAGGCCAAACCTTTGCCTCCCCCATTGACAGCGGAGCGTTTTTACAAACTCCAGTTGGATTTTGTAGTGGGATGTCTGTTCTGGCACCCACTGAATTGGGCTACAATTGACAGTTGTGCACAGACACACCAATTTGAAAAAATGTCTGTTGTATCAAAGCATGAGTTTTTTTTGGTCTTTGGGGAAACCTGAATAAAGAACATTCAGAAGTATTTTGAAAGCAAACACTTATGTTTCCCAATAAATTTCAAGCCCTTAAATAAACCCAAGCTGTGGTATGCCTTCAACCATTTGGTTTTATTCAAAGGCAATTCAGTTCTTCAGACTTCATCCTTGACATCTCTACATACATCTAACTGTAGAGCCAGAGCCTCAAGCTTATTTCCATGGTAAGACCATATGGTGCAAGCCATGTACTATCAAGTAGCAAGTAGTTGTTTGAAATGTCTGCATGAGGTTATGGAATAGGAATCAAGACTTCCTTTCAGAATCAGTTCTCGTAGTTTTACCTGGTCATTTTAAGACTGAAAAAATGTATGCAATAAATATTTAAGTATTCAATTTTTGATGTCTTAAAGGGGCATGCTGTAAAACATGTTTCTGCCTCAAGACTTTTTATCTGTTCTTAGTAATACCAATCATTGTTATTGCTGCAAAAATAATCAGAGACAAGGAAAATACTTCTCTCTGTGTTTCTGTGTGACTACTGTGTGTGTTGAGTAGCTCTTTGTTCCCACTTAAATTCTGTTAGGTGCATGAGATGTCAGCTGATTCCTGTACAGGATATCACTTCCTTAAGTATATTCTGTGTCTGTCACTTAGTGCTGGAAGAGTGACAGGTACTTACTGCCATAAGTAGTTCCGTTTTCTTCAGTAGAACTACTCATAGGATTAAAGTTGATCACAAGTATAAGCATTTGGCAGGCTTTGAATTTTTCCATTATTACTTCAAGCAAGAAAAATAAAGGAGATTGTTCTTCCAATGTAACTGCTATTTTAAAACAATTGATGTAAGTAAACCACCACATGGCAACTGTCGTTTTTCCATTTTTTTAAATGTTTGATAATTCTCTGATGTGACATTGACAGTCCTCCTGCTAAATTTTTGGCTAAAATGAATTTTTTTATAGTCAGAGCTGGAAGATTTAGGTAAAGTGGGTGCCCAACAGCAGCTCCCCTGCTCCAGTGTCCTCTGCCATTGTATCCATTAGAAATCTTTTTCTTGAAGCAGAACCGGTGACACTGGTGACACAGATGATGTTTTGGGTCTTTCCAGATGCAACACTTGCATAGCCTCTTTCTCTTCTGTAGTTACATTTTCCAGCCTTTCTCCTGGCCTCAGTAATATCTTCTCAGTTTATATGGGAAGGTAACAAGGTTCTTTTCTCAGGGCCGCAGCATTTCTTGAACTGCTTCCTCAGATCTCTTTAGTTCAGAAACTGATACATGGTGCCATGTGATGGAAGATGATGGGAACACTGTCATGAACAGCTTTGTTAAGCCACAGTGCTAGACTCTCAAGGCCACTGCCTTATTAACCTGTTTTTGTCTAACGGTATCTCCCTCAGGTTTCATTAACTGTCTCCCTTGCAGGCTAGTTCTGTTGTCTTGCACTGTCACTGTTAATAAGCACTGGGTCTGTAGCTTCTTTTCAGTTACTGTCCTTCATGAATCTATATGCTTTTTTTGCTGCTACTCCCAGTCATCTCCACATAAGCATCCAAGTCTCTTTTCCTCTTTCTCATCTCTGTTTGAGAAGGACAGTCTTTTGATTTCTCCTGCTTTTTCTGTACAGTCTACCCCCAAATTATGATCCTCTTTGAGCACAAAGGTTTGATGTGAGTGTTCTGGTGAAGAAGTTGAGTTTAATAGATAAGATACCAGTCATCTAGCTAAACATGACACGATGTTAGAAATACTCTTCTGAAATGAGGCACCAGGTTGTCTTTTGAGTCACCGGTCATCTTGTATATATATGTATGTATATTCCCATAGCAAGTGTGGGAAATTGTACCAATTTGTTCTGTATAATTTAGATTGTTCTGTATAATTTGTATTCATTGTAAATGAACACAAGTTAAATGTTGCATGTATAGATGCGACTGTTTCTTTTTTTTCTTTCATGTTGCCATTTACTCCAAATCGAACATTTCATAACCCTTAAGTGCATTGTTTCAGACATGTTTTTCATGTAAGCTTCTAGGGACTGGCCCAGCTAATAACAAACAAGAATATAATTTTGGAAGAGCAGGAATGTTAGGGGAAGTGGCGAGCTGATTTCAGTGTTCTGTAACGTGCTGGTAGAGGGCATTGTGCGGCTGGAGGTGCAGGATTTTAGTGGAGAGAGGTGAAATGGAGGTCACAGCCATTTGCAGGGAAGTCAATGTGATGTTTTACGAATTTTAGTCTGTGGGATGTAGCCAGACGCAATCTATTGTAATTATAGTCTGCCTGCCTAAAATTCTCTTGTAGTTTAAATTGGATAGCAATAATCTTAATTTCCTGTCCTAAATGGTTGTACAGAGTTGCTGTATTTCATCCCAGAGGGCTTTGCATTTCACTGGTGAGCAAAGCATAAATTGGTTATAAATCACTTCATATGAAAGGCGCTCTATAGAGGTATGTTTTCACTCTTCTTATTTGGTGCTAGCACCAAGCCTGTGCCTTTACAGACAAAGCAGAAATGGAAGTTGTGTTCCCAGGAGGCTGCAATTGAAATAGATAATGCATAGATGTAAAGCAAGATGAGATGTGACCAACTGCCAGTGATTGAGCAGTGAAAATTACTGCATGTCTTGTTAGTTCCACTTTAGTTCCACTTCTCATGATAACAGGAATGCTCCTAGGTGTGTTTGTAAGCTGAAAGGTGCATGATGGAAGGAAAAGCATGAAGGGAAGGTGGTGCAGAGCAGCACAGTAAGAGCAGGTTAATGAAAGAATTTCAAGGAAGAGGAGGAGGCATGACAAAAAAGGTGGAGGTGAAGGCAGCGGGAAAACAGATGGCACCCAGGCTTTAGTGAGATGGTGGGATACAGGCAAAATGGAAGGAGATAAAGCTCAGCGGAGCAAAAGGGGCAGACTTGTGCATGCCTTGAAACATGGCTTGTAATTTGTTCAGAAAGGGACAGGAGCCAGGAAAGGATGTGAAGAGAAACAGGCACAGTTGGTGCAGTTGATGAATTTTGCTGTAATATTCTGGCTTGATTAAAAAGGGAGCACAGTAAATGTTAGCGAAGTGAGGAAGGAGGAGACTGCAGTAGCCAGGCTGAGAAAATACTGCTTTCAGTGTTTTGTTGCTGTAGCAAAGTAGAATGGACTGATTGGGAAGATCTAGCAGATCTCGATGGTAAGGCCTTATCATGAGCTGTTTGCATGTTAGTGTAGTTGTCAGATCTGGTGAGTTTCATTTGCTTGGCTAAATGCTTACAGAGACTTAAGACAGTTTGGTTGTTTTTTTTTTGCTGTGGGTACACTTAGTTCATTCATTAGTCATCTCATTTCGATTACTGTAATGGCTTCTGACTAGACATTGTCCTTCTTCTGCTCTTCACTTACAATCTATTCAAAAAACTGCCACATACATAATATCTTGTCATCTTTTCTGTTCATTTAGTTTTGCTGCCAGATCCCCTTAAAACCAACTTTAAAGAACACTCTCAAGATGATAAAAACCCCACACTTTGAGTTCCTTGTTAAAAGAAATGGTTGTTTGTGCTATCTTGTAGTTATTTCATAAAAAGTATTTTAAAAGCCTATCACTCGTGTGGTGTGACAGGCACCTTGGAGTTCTGCGGGATGTACGCGGCAGTGAGTCATAGTAATTCAAAAGACTTCTGCCCCCACTGTGTGGGGTCCTGTGCTCAGGCAGCTGGCTACCACAAGGAGAATTCAAGATTTCCTTCTAGAAGTGAGGGAATGGTGCTTGTGCATGCATTGCATCTTCTCCTGCGGTGAAGAGAGGAAGAGGGCAAGTTGCTGCTAGTGCCTCGGTAGGAAGAAGAGAATAACTTCCCTTCAGTTTATAGTGAGTGTGCAAAGTTGCTCTGGAAGAAAGCAATAAAATGCCAGCTTAGGTAGTGCTCGTGGTCTAAAGAGCAGCTTTCCCTCTTCCTGCGCTTTTATTTCTGAAAGGCATCTGGGAGGAGAGGGCTCAGAAGGTGAGGCAGAGAGGTACCGTCGCACTGTGTTACTGGCAGGGGAGAGGCTGTCTCAGGTTCAGAAGGGATCTGACAGTTGTGGACCATTGGTGGTGGGTTATTATGACAGTGAAGGAAAATTGCTATTGGAAGAAAGAGAAGGGAGAAGTGGAATGGACAAAGAGGTGATTGGGATCACCTTGGAATCCAGTGATTGGTTTCTTTCCATCTGTGGTGTTTGCATGTGCAACTGTCCTTTACTTAAATAGAAGTTACTCATATCCTGAAGGATGGTAAGAGAAGGGAGCATCTCTCCTAATAGGAAGGAGACAAGAGCTTACTTGAATAGGGATTTGCAAATGGAGTGTGATTGCAAATTATTGGAGATAATGAGAGTAAAAATTACAAGTTAATACCAAAATTAATAACATTAGGAAGCACAGTAACTGAGAGAGAAAGATTTCATGAGAGTTACGAACCGTGAACCCTGAGCGCCTTTCCCAATGGCTTACTGTGTGGCAATGGAAGAAACATGCTGGACGTGGCTTGTATGAGCAGTGAGAGCTTACAGCTCTATGTAGGTTGGTGAAACAAGTAAATGCTCCATGTCTCAGCAAATCAGCCCTAAGGCTGTGGCTCTGCAACTTGACAGGCTCCAGCAATCCACACAAGACTGGGATTTTGACCTCTTTCAAAAAACATAATCACTTTCCAAAACAGTTTCAGAACCTTGGAGAAAGTGATTCTGCAGTGATTGTGGAAACAGTAATATTTTTCTGTTGTCTAATATTTGGTCTCAACTATGAAATAGCTTGTTAGCTTTACAGTACCTTCCTGATGCCTCATCTGTGTGTCAGAATGGTTATGACTGGGAAATAATGTTATAATTCTGCTATTTCTTGCTAGCAGTGAACGACCCAAACCCTGCAACTTGGGCCAGGCCGTGTGCGTTGTAGAGCTGCTGGGCTGGGAGAGGAGTGCTCCCTCCTTTCTGGCTCCTCACCTTCACATGCTGCTCAGCAGCAGCTGAAGCTCAGCGGGAGAAGGTGGCCTTGGCCCCATGGCCCGACAGGCAGACAGGGCTGCAGACCTGCACTGGGGCTCAGGCGTGGTTAGGGCCCCTTGTCCTGGTGGAGCAGGTGGACCCTGGGCATCTGCAGATGGGTACAGCGTCACACAGGCAGTGTGTGGGATTTGGAGATGCCAGCAAGGCGTTAGGGAGGTGGGACAAGGAGCCCCAGGTAGGAACTGCAAGCTTAGGGGAGAAAGGTCAGTGGGAATAGAGAAAGAGGTTCGTTACAGTTGTGGGGAGCAGAAAACACTGGAAGATGAGATGCAAGGTTTGGACCAAGCCAGGGTGTGAAGGCCCTTGTACGTGTGTGTGGGTGGGATGGGTGAGGAAACACAGAAGGGGACGCCAAACAACCATAGAAGAAAAAAGGGAGAAGCCTGATTAAAAACACAGGAGAAGGGCTGAGCTAGGGCATGGCTTGGCCAGGAATTGGGTGTGTGTGTGTGTGTGTTATGTTGTTCATTATTAAACTGAGCCACAAAGAATGACCAGAAAGGGAAATGTAGTTTATCTCTTGGCTTCATGCAGGACATACTGAGACGTGGGACACGCGTGAGCAGAAAATGAGGTTGGCAAGACAGAGTGATCTATCCATGTTAACCTTTGTGTATGCAAACAAGTGATAAACCTGGGGAAAGACTAATTGGATTTGAAAATTGATGTCAGTGTGAGGTTTTTGGAGGGTGATTATGATTTTTTTTTTTTTTTTTTTTTTTTAAATCCAGTGACTGTTCTGAGAAACTGAAGATGTTGCTATTAACCAGAAAGGTCCTTTGCTGCATGTCTCATTTTGATTGGCATTGTTACATTAATATCTACATTTCTTCTGCTAAATTACTTTCTGATGTGCAGTTCTCCACGCATTTTCTCCAGCCCTCCTTTTTTTTGCTTATTTTCTGTTGCAAATCCTTACACAATCCTTGGTTTCAGCAGCACACGATACTCCCCAACCTTGTTTCAGCCAGGAACTTAGCACTTGCTGTTGTCTGCCCATGGTGAAGTTTGCTTACCCAGCATGAGAAATCCCTAAAAGTTCATCTCAGTCCTTCAGTGTAGCAGTCCCACTGCCACAAGCACTTTGGAGTGTTGCAAATCGTATTAGTCCTGGGGTTTATCATAAGGGGAGTGTGTGGTGGGTCTTTTTTACCAAGATGCAAAGCTACAAATTTTTATTGTTGTTTTCTCAAATACCAGATTATTCTGGTTTGTATAATTGACCCTGATGTGCCTAAGTTCTCTTTTTAGGAAGTGAATGTAGCTGGCTTACTGCTTTTCCTTTAAAATTTATATTATACTTTGTTTTAATTAATTAATCACATAATCTTGTTTGTTTCTGCTTCTTACTATTTCTTATGCTGTAGCACATGCTGGCTTTCTAACTTGCAAAAAAAAATAGCTCAACCAGTCTTACTCTGTAATCTCTGTGAGCTACTCGTTTGTCTATCAGTAGAAGCTTTCGCATAATAAAAAAACACATCTGGGACACTCTCCCAGGTAATGAATATGCTCAGCTCACACCTTCCACAAAAATGGGTCTGGATTAGGGAGCTTTGCAGTGTAACTGCTAGGCCAAAATCCTGTGCTTTCTGTTGTCAATGGGTGAGGTAATTGTAGATGTAGTTCTGTCTCCCATCTCACCGAAAAGGCTGCCAGTCTCCAGCTGCTCAGAGTTTATTCTTGGGAAAGGTTAGCTTGATACTGACACTGAATTCAGATTCAACTTAAGCTGTGTCTTGGATTTTCCTCCAGCCCAACTTCAGGACCAGAGAGGTACTTAAGGACATAGTGAAAAGCCAGTGCTATGTAATGCAGTCTGTAATAGCTGCTCTGTGAGCACTGGGGAAAGAGGTGCAACAGAAGTCCTGGAGGCTATCCTGATGTTGAACATGGTGTATTCCCTTATGGATCTGGCAGTGAGCTATTGCTGTACAGTCTCTGTGTGATGAAGAAGTAGTGTTTTGACCTATAAATGAAGGAGCATTGAGCAACGAAGCATGCAGACTACTGGTGTAACTCTCCATACATTAATAGCAGGTGCAACAAACTCTCATCCTATGAAGAGAGGGCAGACATCACTTTCTCCTTGCCCTGCTACAGTCACCTTTGTATTACCTGGATGACACCTGTGCTGACTTACTGTCACCTGACTCCATTCTTCGACAGGCACAGGGGAACCAAATACGCTTATCAGCTGATGTAAACTACACTTACACTTATATCATCCAAATATCGAAAAAGCAGCAGACCTAAGTTACCTCGATGTGTCCTTCTGGCCTCATGTGTGCACTGAACAGAAATGCAACCAAAAGCCTTACAGTACAGAGGCAACAGGCCACATCCTCTTTCTTCTCTGAGAAGGGGGAGGCAGAAGTACTTATGTGCTGCTTCCCTGTTCTCCCCCAACAATTAAGTAGCTGGTTTTATCCTTTGCTTGATTTTTACTGTGGAGTGCATTCATAGCTGGCTTCTGCCACCTGTAGTAACAAACAGCAATATAATAAGCAGTGCATTACTAACACGAACATGTTTTATTTTTCATTACAGGTAACTGTGCTGGTCCTTTTTGCCCTTGCGTTCTTAACGTGTATTGTATTTCTGGTAGTCTACAAGGTTTACAAGTATGATCATACCTGTCCAGAAGGATTTGTTTTCAAGGTAAATCGCATACCCATTCTAGAAAAATAGGAGTATGTAATATTCTTTGTGTTGTTTTCTGCATAACCTTGATTAAGTCACGCTGTATTGAATAGAAATTTGTGTTTGTTTTCATAGGTTAGTGTGCTTCCTGCTATGTTTCTTTCTGCTTAATTTATAATTGGGGTTGTACTATTGCACAATTTTCATAACATTGTTATTTTGCTGATGCTTTAAACATTGAAAATAGAGTAAAAGTCCCAGCACCAGTGTCCTTCAAACTTCATCTGCAGTTGTCTGGACAAAGACTTCATCTGTTGGGTCATATGGTTTAATGTTGCATGTTCCTCCAAATTCATGTGTCTTAGGAAAGAAGAGAATGGTAAAACCTGGAGGGAAAAAAAAAAAGACTCTGCAATATGTGTCAAACTAGAGTGATGTTCTCATTAAGAGTAGCAGAGTTACCTTAGGGTTATTTTTGTAGAAAGAACTTCTTGTTCTAGAACAGTGACCTCCAAGCCCTCCTGCCACAGGCCAACAGTGATGCCAAAAAAGGGAAAACACATTTATTGGAAAAAATACTGGTTTTAACTGAAAGGGAGACTGGGGCTCACTTCATTCATGTGAGATGGTAGTGCTGGCTCCTCAGCTATGACCTGGGCTTAAAGTCAGAAATGTAACATTGATTTCTCAGTTGTAAATTTAGCAGGCTTGAACTTGGCTGTAATTAGATAAGAAATGTAGCAGCGATGATGGCATTCTTCCCTCTAAATTTTTAAGAATATTTAGTCATGTAATGAATCAAATGGGTACCCGGTATGATCTTCAAAAGGATTTCAGAAGGAACGGCTGCCTCAGCACTCCTTGATGCTCCTGTTCAGGGCTTTCAATTCTGTCACTTCAGGCACGTGACTATCTCACAAGAATCTAGTCCAAAGGGACAATCAGTGATGCTCTGCTGGATTAATGTGGCTCCAAGCATTCAGTTTTAGTCAGTTTACTGCTTTCCCTTGGTTCAAGGGGGAAAGATACTATGCTTAGAATATTTGGCTGTAACACAGGAGATCCAGCTTTTGGTTCTGCTGTTCTTTTTTTGTGTTGTCTCAGGCAAGCACTGGAACCCCTCTGTGCTTTTGTCTCACGGGCCTTTTTTTCTCTTGGCTTTGCGCAATCTGGAATAAGGACTGTATGTTCCTACCAAGCCTATCTTGATGGGATTCTGACTTGACGGGAATGGCCAGTTACGTGCTCCTGTCCTAAGTCTAGTAACAGTCTGCTACTTCTGCTTCCTTTCATACCCTGTTGGCCCTTCCTTTGACTTTGCAGCCTTCTGGCTTCTTTTGTCTTTTCTTCCTAGTGTCGCAAACATTTAAGGGAAGAAGAGTTCCTGAGCTGTATTTCAGTTGCACTGTGAACAGTCTGGTTGGGTTTGTCTCCTTAGGGCCTGGTGTTTGAAACAGAAGTTAGTTTGGCAGAACATCCATAGCTCATGCTTTGTTTTTAAGGTGCAGCACATACACAGGGCTGCATTACTCTTACTCTCCCAGCATTGGGTTTTGTGGAGGCTGTTTCCTGGCTGCTTGATGGCATAATGCCCGGAGACACAGCATCTTTGGTCACGTAACTCTCAGGAGTTTTACAGGATAACTATGTTAACAAATGACACAACACCTGAAACTACCAGTGTTGATATGAATTTGTATTTGCTCCCTTTGTACCTTTTGAGGGAGAGTCCATAGTATGTCATGGCGTAGCTTGGCACAGATGTCCTAAGAGAGATGAGGAAGTCTGTCATCTTGTGACCAGTGTCTCTCTGGACTGGCTTTGTGCTTCGGGAGGACTCAACAACGTTCTCTGGCCTGGATATCCCCAGGCCTTGGATGCTGATGTGGTTTCCTTGTTCAGGGGAAAGGTGTCCCCTGCCTTAGGAAGCCTGGTACCATGAGAATCTCTGCATAAAGGCTGAGGTAGCGGAGCTGTGAGTCACTCACTCTTCTCTGCTCTGATGCTCTCATACATGGAGTGGTTCCAAAGGTTTCAGTGTTTTCAGCCTTTCTTCTGTCCTACACATCCAGGACTTGAAGGTATGCTTTAAAGGTGCTTATTTTCCTTTGTTTCTCAGTCTTAAACTGCTTGAGCCTCAATTTTGTGCTTGCTCAAGCTTTCTGACACAGCCCTAGTACTGCTGTTGTATAGATTGTTCCTCTGAAGCACTTTACTGGCTGTTGGTGAGATTCACCGGAGTTTTCCTTAAAGACCTGAGTGCGCTTGTATCCTGGAGGAATTTCTCCAGGGCTTCAGTATGCTTCATCCTGCATCTGTTACCCTTTAGCTTTCCTTGCCAAGGCATCTGCGTTCTGTCAGACTCATGGACAGTACAACAAAGTAATTTAAATGCATTGAAGACAACCTCATCAGCTATTAAGTCTGGAATTCCTGACCCAGCAAAGTGAGTATGACAGAAGATACTATTTATAAGTAGATACCAGTGGGGTCTGTATGTCAAAGGAACAAAAGGAGTCATCTTAATACAGCCAGATATAGACTGGCAACCAGAATTTTCTCTGGCATCAGAGGTCTTAACCCATAACTAATTTCTGAAATAGAAGGGGTGTGAAAGAAGCAAGAGACTGGCAACAGTGTGCCCAGGTGGCCAAGAAAACCAACGGCATCCTGGCTTGTATTAGAAATAGCGTGGCCAGCAGAAGTAGGGAGGTGATTGTGCCCCTGTACTCAGCACTGGTGAGGCCACACCTCGAGTATTGTGTCCAGTTTTGGGCACCTCAATACAAGAGAGATATCGAGGTGCTGGAGCGAGTGCAGAGGAGGGCAACAAAACTGGTGAAGGGCCTAGCAGACAAATCATATGAAGAGCGGTTGAAGGAGCTGGGACTGTTTAGTTTGAGGAAGAGGAGGCTGAGGGGAGACCTCATCACTCTCTACAACTATTTGAAAGGACACTGTAGTGTCCTTAGAGGTTGGTGCTGGTCTCTTCTCACAGGTAATTAATGACAGAACNAGAGGTGTGGTTGGCGGATATGGTGTAGGGGAGAACTTTGTAGAGTAGGGTAGATGGTTGGACTCGATGATCCCAAGGGTCTCTTCCAACCTAGACAATTCTATGATTCTATGATTCTAACTCACTCTGGAGCATCCCCGTTTTTCCTCATGGTCTTCCTTTTACTTCTCTCACCTGGGATCCACTGAAACAAACAAGAAGGATGGAGAGAAATGTTCTGCGTAGGCTGAAGGTCTCGGGCAAGCAGCAGGATGGGAATCGGCACCAGTTCCCATCCCTCAGTCACTCCCGAGTGCTGCATGGCTTGCCTTGATTAGGAGCTGAGCAAACGGGGGTTGTCTGTGGGCAGGACACAAGGAGCAATGAGTGAAAGGGGAGGTTTTTCTCGTCTTTTCTGGAAGCATGAAATCCTGGGAGTAAAAATGCAGTCAAGATGGAAACCGCTGTGTGTTTCTTTAGGCTTTTCTGTCAGATGTTGTGCATGTTTGTGACTACAAAAAATAACATTACTGAGTAATTTTGCCTGTTACAAAGCAAATTGCTGCTGAAAGCAACAAAAGATTCTGTGGCATTTTGTTAGACTGGCAGTAATCTTGGCTTGTCTTCAGCACTAGTAATTATATTTGCTTGAATTTCCTTGGCAGATTTCATTAGATCAATGGATTGTGTTCCTTCCCCCATTTTAAATATTTAGAATTGTGACTACATCCCATGACTGGGTGAAATAATCACTACAAAGATGTCTGTGTCTACGTACTTCCTAGTCACTTTATCCCATCGGAAGCAGCGTCAGTTATCCCAGACAAAGCATGGATACTTCCAGAAGATGGCATGGGTGATGTAGGTGAACATGCATATCAAATAGCTCTATTCCAGAGTTGTCCCAGATTTTTTTTTTTTAAATCCAGGTCCTGCTCTTTCAGCTGGTGCATATGATGATTATGACCATGGGGAAACCTCTTTTGACTTAAACAGTGCTGAAAAGCCACGAGCGTCTCCTTAGCCGGGGTGAAATCCCATCTTGCTTTGTAGTGCTACTTCAAACAGAACTGTGAGGGCAGATTTGCTAAGCTGACAAAAGATAACAAATAAAGGGAACCTGAGTGGATGTGGTAACTTCGAGCAGTATTGCGAGTCTGACACACATCCAGGCTTCTGCCGCACGAGCAGGTTAGAACCGATGAGGTGTGAACTCCGTGGGAGGGCTGTTAGTCTTGTGACAGCAAGTCCTCTTTCAGCAGTCAAATTTGCCACAAGATTGTATTCATTGGCAGCAGGCAGGTTCATAGGACTACCCGTAGGCCTGTTGTCTTGCTTTTTTTCTTGTATACCTTTTGATGCTTTTTGTAACCCTGACGTTCCTAAGATGCAAAATTATATTAAGCCAGGACTGTCTGCTGGATCCTTCCCCCAGTCATTTTGTGGTTTACGGTTTAAACCATTTGAAACTGTTACTACTGGTGCTTATTTATGCCACTTCTCCTTTTTTATTTTCCAACAAGGACAAGAGTCAACCCACAGGTAAATGTGGACACATTTGAGATAGCATCTGGTCCTAAAATGCACGACATTTTTGCATGTGTTTTTGTGCTCAGACATTTCCAGTGTTTAGTTTCATTTGCCAAGTTCTGTGAGAACAGTGGCAGGTCAAAGTTGCTGTGCTGCAGTATTATAAATCTGAGTCTTCTGGTGCTGGAAGCAGGAAGACCGAACAGCCTATTTCTTTTTAAAACAGAGCAGAAACGATTAAACTTATTTTTTCTCAACCTGCAGCTACTCATAGCTTATATTTTAGAAGGTCAATTCAGCAGCCCAGATGAGTGCCCCAACACTCTGAGGTATCAGGCAAGACTGGCAGATATGGTGAAGGACTTGTGCGGAGACCCGTGACCCTCTGGAGCAAAACCTGGGGGGTCAAAGGATAGTTCCAAGTAATTTTTTCCCTCAGTGTAACTATCTGCTTCATAGGCTTTTACTGCATCATCACTGGAACGGTTGCTAGATGATACCTGCTGGCTAATGCACTGCACGTGCACGCTCACTTTGGTTTTTAAGACGACAGCAAAGTTTGGATCCTACTTAGTATTTAACTCCCCAAATCAGGTATTTAACCTTCCAAAGCCCTGGGCATCTAGCAGTTTCTATGTAGTGCCTTTACACTTCTGGGAAATTAAATAACGTAGTCCCACAGCTAAAGATAGCTTTTTAAAAGCCTGCTGTTGGCTACATCTTTCTGACAATCAAGAGTGAAGCATTTTGTGTGTGTGTGTGTACACACTTGCACATAAGCTTGGCCACCCACACTGTTTTCCCTCTGTGTCTTACTTACTGGGCTATAAAACTGTTCGTACCTTGGCACCAATATATCTGTATTAATTTCTTTCCCAGAGTGAAAACACCATATTAAAGTGCCTGGAGCTAATCTAAGGGTAGGATGCAGACATCTGTAATTGTAGCCCAAACAGCTGGAACTAGGGAGGGAGGGAAAAAAAACCCCAGCAAAACATGGCTGGAACTAGAGATTGAGTACTTTGAAAAATAATTTTAGGCAAGCATGTTTCTGGTATGTTAATTATTCTGGCATAGAAACCCAGATAGGTCTTCCTGGCAAATGCAGGAGTAGTTTAAGGATTGCAGGGAAGAACATTTTGAACACAGTAGGACAACACTGTAGTTAATTGCTGTGTTGCATCTTGACTCACAGAAAGCGAATGCTGGCTCCGACTAAAAGGAAAAGAAAAAAACCTAACCTACTTCTGGCGTGTATCTGTAATCTAAGTGATGGATTTTCTTTTCAGAATAATCAATGCATTCCAGCTGGCTTGGAAAACTACTACTCTGAACAAGACTCCAGTGCTCGAGGGAAATTTTACACAGTCATAAACCACTACAATCTGGCCAAACAAACCATCACGCGCTCAGTGTCCCCGTGGATGACAGTACTGTCAGAAGAGAAACTATCTGAACAGGAGACTGAAGCTGCTGAGAAATCAGCTTAGTATGATAAGCTAATTATTAACACTATGTCATTTGAAGGTAACTAAGGGACTTTAAGGAACTTTTCATTAAATATAATTATGGATAATTTAGAGGTTACTCATGTTTATGGTGCAATTGCTTCTGTTTGCTGATACTGCTTTGCAAAAAAAAAAAAAAAACAAAAAAAACTTGCTGCAGAACACTCATGGGCATAAAACAAGGTGCATATCAGCATTGCTTTAGAGCTTTGACACCATTTTCAATGTTAAAAAAAATCCAATATAAGATATGTTCTTGCAGTTTATTGGATACTGACAGATTTCTTCACTGGCTTTTCAGGGCGTGGACCTTGGATAAATCATGTGTTCTGTTGTCTGAACTGGTATTTTATTTATTAATTTTTCTATTCTTTGTAATTTTGCAAACTGAAACACCCCAGCCATAACTAGAGTGATCTCTTGTTTAGCTGAAAGCTATATTTAATATTTAGTTTTGGCTCAAGCAAGAGCAATAGCCAGCATTGATGTCAAGGGCATAATGTAATGACTTGTATGGAGAAAGAAACTGTCAGGTAGCATTTTTCTTATATTTTCTTTACTGTTGTTTATTTGTAAGCGATAATGAAGTTCTCTGCAACAAGGCATGCTCAATGTTTTATTATTGCTGTCAACAGGATTTAACTGCATTTCCACTGTGGCTTTAGCATCTTGGTAAGGATGTACACTGAAACACAAACTAGCTAGACGTTATGGAAAAAACACAGACAGTTTTAATGACAGATGTTGAGGATAGTGTAAAAAAACATACAGTTCAGGATGTTCTAATGAGAAATGACATCTTTTGGTCATACTTAAAGAGGCAGAAAGCCTATTCACAGTAGATGTAGTCCACTATGTAATTTGTTGGATACAGCTGAGGGAGTAACATGTCTACATTTTCTCTCATTACATTAACATTTTCCCTTTTTATTAATTAGAGCTTTCAGTTTATGTACGGTTTGCAGTTTGATACTTTTTAAAACACAGAGCATCACAAGTGAAACAGTAGCATATTAGGTAACACAGCTGGCTGTTTTAAAGCTACATGTGAAACTGAGTGAAGAGTAGAACTGTTCATGTACAGCTGGGGAGGGGAAAAGATGTAGAAGAACATAGTATTGTGGATGCACGTTGAAGTTCCATTGTAATTACAAACTTATTTATTCTTTGTGTGAAACCATGTTTTCATTTTTATTATAAATCTTAAATATATTACAAAAAAGACATCTTACTAATTTAAGTTAGACAAAGTAAGTGTGTGAAGTATCTGGGCAAGCAAGTCACCTTTTTTCTTCATGTCACTTGAAGGGGACAAGGTGTAGTGGATATGTCAAAAGTTTCATGTTTCTTTTTTAGTAAAGATGATATAAAAAAGAAAGGAAAACATCAATATCTACAGTAGAACAAACATGGTCACCTCTACCTTTATTTTTTCACCAGTAGAATTGCTTTATCAACAATACAGTAAAAATAGTGGTTATTACTTAATTCTCTAAATTTGATCTGAAATGTGCATTACACAGTAATACCTATAAAAAGGCTTTTTATTAAGTCATTATGGTATGTGGAATGCATAAAAAGCAATAAATTGTGTGCCAAATTTTTCTTTGCATTTAAAAATTTCAAGCTTATCTTAAGATATTCAAAGCATACCATGTTTGTGTTTTCCAATAGGCATATGCTTTATTGAATGTAATTAGTTTGCAGGTAACTTTTGACATTTTCACTCTGCAGAGTAAAGAATAAGGACGCTGCTGCTTGTTGCTTATAATGTATAGAAATACACATTTCAGAAGAGAGATAGCAAACCACCCATTTCATATCAATGTATTTACAGAGGACATTCAGATTTTACATGTTGGAAAGATCTGTTCCCCGAGACTGTCCTACATAGAAGTGATTCATGATACATCTCCCCTTAAATTTAGGACAATAAAAACTTTAATGCACAAGTAAATACTGATGAGAAACAACTTATTTCTCTCTCTCATAACAATAAACATTAAAAAACACTACGCTTTATGATCTAGGGGAAACAGACTTCTTGAAGTCAAAACCATTTTTCCCCTCTGATTTAACAGGAGGGAGTTTATTGATTCTTATCTACTTTTTTTTTTTTTGCTCTCCATTGTAGTACTTTGAATATTTTGGCTTTGATACTGTCTATCCTTTGGCTTTGTTCTGACATCTCAGAACATGTGTTTCATTGCACAATCTGTTTGTGTTGTATTCTCTCTTTTCACCTAGAAGTAAAGCTTTTTAGTTGACTTTTTATCGTTACTATTAAATCAGCCTGATCTCTGACTTGAGTAGTTTCAAAGGATGAGAAGCAGAGGTCATAGATGTGCAAAGCGATCACTGTACTGCAGCGGTATGAGGACATAAAAGCCTGAGACAGTGCTGATGCTGTCGCACGGTAACAGTTTCCTCTTGATTTGATCTGCACAGTGGGAACTGGACTTTAAACATCACTGATGGGTGGGTGACTACGATAAAACGGTTATCCTTCCCCCCCCCGCTTCTGTTAGCTATGCTTCAGCCTGGGGCTTTCTCACTGGCTCTTTCAAAGGTTTTTGTGTTCTTTGCAGGATTAAGGGGGGTTTTATATTTGATAAAGGGATTTAAAATGAATGCTATCAGGCCCCTCTGCACTAATGGATATATACACATGCTTATTTATTGGAAAATATTTCCATCATAGTGGTATGAAAAAATGCATAATATACAGGTATGCCATATACCCTACTCCTTAGAAAAAAGTGTCAGAAGCTCTACAAACAAAGCATGTAGACAATACTACACTTTAATTAATTATCATACCAATCCAAGAAAAGCAAGGAAAAGGAACACATCACAAGGAAGAACAGGATCCATACTCGAAATCCAGCATTGTTTTTGATGGCCTGTGAGGAAAAGGTTATCTCCATTACCATCACCAGTAAACATACAGTAGAATTCCAACAGGGGCATCCCACAGGATGACTGTTAGCAGCTTCACTCTTCCCACAGGAGAAAGAGCCAAACTTGCCATTAATTGCAGGTGAGTAAAAGTCAGGTTGGCAGTGCCTCTTTAGGTTGAAACACTAAAGTTTCTCCCAAAATCTTAAGATCAGTCATTTAAAAAAAAAAATCCCAAGATCCCACACAATGGAAATATACTCAAAACATTAAGTATTACATCAAAATGTACATGCTTAAAGGTTAGGTTTAAGTTCTGAAAGTGAAATTCAGTGATTAAAAGTAACCAGGCCTTTATCATTTTAATAAAAATCTTCTGACTAAAAAAAGAACCAAAACCTGACAACTATTTCTGGAGGTTGATTTAGCACTGTCAATCACGTATTTCAGTCTTAGAGCAAGGAGTCAGTATGGCAAGTATTTTTCTCGGACTCTTCACAAAATTGAGATCAGTGTATAGCAGGGGACCTGTTTTCCTTTCTCATTTTTCAGATTTACACATGGAATAGATTTTTCTTTTTATGTGGTACCAACATTAACATGAGTGATCAAGTTTTGTATTTATCACCTTTCTCTACTGTTTCTTGGTGTGGTTTAGGAAACAGTTCTACCTACAAATGTAAAAAATGAAGCAAAAATAACTTCAGTTCATGCCATGTTGTTGAATACCAATCTCTAACTGAGAACACGGGGCGATCAGCTGACAGCTCTGTATCCCCCAGGCATCCCACTGGAAGTGCTTAAGGATCATGATATAAAGGCAGAGGAACTGTATGCTAGATTTAAGTATTTAAAAAGCCAAATATCTTCCCTACCATGTGCCGTCCCACCATGCCTGTTGGCCAGCTACTGAAAAGAATACTCCAGATATTCTACCCTGCTTGAAGAAACGTGGAAAAAAGTTCCAAAGCAGAAATTTTAAGTTCCTTTGTTATACTTGTTTGATGCACTTTTCAGGAGAGCTGAGTAGTAGGTAACTCATCCTTGAGTTACATGTTCTGTGTGCTTTCAGGAAGGAGAAAAAACAAGGAACTGAGCCACTTACTCAGTAGACTAATTTAGGAACTCTGGTTTTACTGAAATCTCAGTTCCTGAAAGAAAACATCATTTCATTCTAATTAGTGAGACAATGGCATAGATTTGTTTACTAGGAGCATGTGAGATGCGTTCAGTATGGTAAAGAGACTCTGCTGCTAACGCTCAGCATTTTAACTCCAGTTTCAGCAATTTCAGCACTGTCTTTTATTCTTAGTCTGCAATTTCTCCCCCCCCCCCCCCTTTTTTTTTTTAAACACATCGCAGGTGCTTAAATGCATGCCAGGTGACCTTCATGTTTAAAAAAAATAAATGAGGCCAAGTAGATTTCTGCAGACCTGTATAGCTATTCAGATCACGGTTAGGGAGACAAGCGATGCAAACTACTAAGCAGCTCAGCTAACTTGTACAGTTTTTCCAGAGTCCTATCCTGCACCCCAGCGCACACTGTGCCTGTACTGTGGGTGAGCTCGTACACGCTGTTCAAAACAATGCTTGGGCAAAACTGGAAGTTAAGAGAAACAAGTGATTTTAAAACACAACTTCAGAGACATCACCTCTCTTATGTCTTCATTCCCTTCTTTGATATTCTCTGTTGCACCCACAACTAATTGATGGATGTTGTCAATATCAGTTTCCTGTTAAAAAAAAAAAATAATTGAGAAACAGTGATAAGTTTTTATGAAAAAACACACTTCTAGGAACTTGGGAAACAAGCAGAACTCAAAAATAAAATCTGGTACTATTCACAGCTTAGTTTCAATGATGCAAAGGCACAGAGGCAATTAAGTTGTAATTTCTTTACCTGTGATTTTATTAGCCTGAATGGAGACCATTAAGATGAATAGGAAGTCTCCCATTTATCTACAATCAAATTTAACATGTCTAAATTTTGCCAGCTCTTTTGGAAGAGGTGCCACCGTTTACAGAAAAGATGCTATAGAATAACACATTCAACAGGACACTAATTCTGAGGCATATTCTAACACATATGTTGCATTTTCCATTCCCAGTACTTATAAGTAACAGGAAATACCTTGATTTTGTAAAACAAAAGTCTTTTCCTTCACATTTGTGTCAAAGATTAATGACTCTTATGTTTCCAACTTGCATGCAACCAAGACCAGAATCCTCAAGCTGTACTTGGTGCTGTAGTATTAAATTATACCAACCTGTTGCAAGACTTTTTCAGTGAAGATCTCTTGTAACCTGGAGATTTCCACCACTTTTCCTTCAATTTGTCTTGGGGAGGAACAGAAATACTCCATTAGAAACTCGTGCAAACATTTCCTGCTCCTGCAGACTCGGCCTGCCCAAGCCAGTAGGCGGGCTGTTCAAAAGGCACGGCTGGTTTGTTCGCCATCTGTTCTGCAGCAGTAGCCTGTGACTAGTGCTCTGACAATTCATGGTTGGAAGTCCACCGGCCCGCAGTGAAGCTCTGGGAGAGGCACCGCCCGGCAATTCGCAGGTGGCAGCCATTGCTGCCAGAGCTTCACCTCTCTTCCTTCTTCCATCCAACATAACAAAAGCCATGGTGGACCCCAAGTAATTAATTTTGACATATCCTTTTTACATGCTACTACAAAGTGTGGAATTCACCTTGCCTTGTACTAATAATCCAAAAGTAAAGCTCTAGCTTGAGTTAGCCATTCGGGTTCTCCGCACTGCAAGCGGAGAGCAAGTGGCACTGCTGCTCTGCCAAAAAGACAGGTCTCTGCGTGGGGGTGAGCGATTGCACCTCCCCTCCTGCTCTCTGTATATGCAGCGGACAACGTGCTGTGAGTGGAAAACTTAATCGTTTAAAACTTGGGTAAATGAGACAGAACGTAAACCTTCCAAATTTAACCAGTACTATTTTGGATAGTTTTGTGTGTCACTCAGAACCCTTCTTTACACTGTGGGACAGCACAACGTGTAAACTCATACGGTTCGTTTCCTGGGTGCTCCTATTGCGTCCCTCCTCCTACCACAGCACTACAATTCACACAGTCAATTCAGTGTCTGTGGGTGTTTTCTGGGTTCTGGGACAAGCACATGTAGCAATCCCACAAGTAAGAGAAAACTGTACCTGACTTCATCAAAGAGATTATTCATTTCACCAACAAGTCTCTGGTTCTCCTGTTCAAACTGGAAGAAGGGAAGGAAGAAATCACACATGAGTTCACATGCTTGGACTCGGGGAGCTTTCTTCAACCCCCACCCTGACCAGTCAACTTCCACCCTTCCCAGCAATCTATTTACATCCTCTCAACTAAAAAGATCTTCAAGAATTACTGGCCTAAATGAGCACTACAAATCTGCTTATTCATAGCCAGTCACTGCAACACTCATCATTCTCCTCCCATTAGTGAAACACACCCGAAAACAACGTGAAGATTTTGCTCGTTACTTTGCAGTAAGGAAAAATATAGTGAACAAAATCTGTCCTTTTTTTATTATTATTATTTTAGAAATTTGAGTGGGGAAGCTTTCATGCTTGTGAAAATGTGTGATGCTCTTCATGCCATCTTTGCGCTGTCATTCACATTATTCATGTACTGCCCATGGCATGAAGTTAAGAGCTTTTAGATTTTGCTACAATATGAAAGATTCTGACATCTAGTACTTCACACTTTACAAATGCATTGGCTTTAGTTATTCCAGCAGACCTCTTCCATTTAAAGCTTGTGAGTAATCAATGAAACATTTAAATATACTTCTAGCCCTACATTTTTCAAATTACAGGCCTAAATAGAAGACTTCATACAGGAAAACAAGCTTTGACTTTTTAGCTGTACTTGACTGTCAGATCATTTGGGATTCGTTACAGAACAAGTGATCAGGCAGCAAGTACGATGACACGCTTTGCTGAAACAAAACCTGCACAGCCGCCATACAGCTGAGAAAGGCATCCCATGTCGTAGTGGAGTTTGTTGGAAACCACATCCTAAGGACTGTGTTCTAGAGAGAATCCCTTAGGACACACTGAGCTGGGAAAGTCAAGGTGCCGGAATGAGTTCGGTCCTGCAGCCTGGCAGCCAGTTACAGCTGGATAAAAGCTGGAGGGGTGCCCGCAGCTCCCCGCACCCCTGGGGAGCCCCGTGCCCACCCTGGCCCAAAGGCTCCCACCATCAGGGACAGCACAGCCGCTCCTCTCGGGAGGGTCACAAGTCCCATGTTGGAGGAAGGAGGGGAAGCATATTCAAGGTGTCTCTGCCAATTAATGCTGGGACAGACCTGGTCTACGCGGTTATACCGCAATAGCACACGGGATATACATCTCTGTTGAAAACAGTGCCTGCTACGTGCCTCCGACAAACCTGAGTGATGCATGTGGCAGTGCGAATACCAGAAAACAGGATTCGGAATGCAAAGAATGTGACACGGGAGCTGCACAAGACAGCAAGGCCTGCTCTAGTTCAGTTAATCTCCTTATTTTGAACTAGCCTACATAACACACTGGGATTTTGGCATAATTCAATCACGTTACCATTTCATTAGCAGTAAAAGCGCAGTAGTCCTCTCAGCCACCTTGCAAGTCTCATTATCCTTTTTAAGGCAGCACAGTTTGTTGTCAAAGATGAAAACGCCAACAGAGCAGCACTGCTTACAGGTCAGACTTGGTTGTCAGTCAGTGCAACGGGAATTGCTCATGACCTCAGCATATGCCCAGAGAAGATAGTAAGAATTTGAAAACAACTATCATCTTGTGCAAAAAGCAAAAGAAGGGGGGGGAGGGGGGTCTGAAGCACAGAGAATTATGGCAACAGCGGGGGTCGTGTTACATCAGTGAAAGGCAAACGGGTGTTTTGCTTTTAGAGCAGTGCTACTGAAATAGCTGAAAATGAAGTACTTGGTATTTCAACGTAGTTTAAAACACAACCACAGTTAGTCACTAAGATGCTACATGAAAATCAGTGGCCATAATATGACATATAGTTCACCTGGCTTCTTTCACAGAGCCAGTCTGTAGGAGTATGTAAATGGGACATTATTATACTGCTACGTTTGGTGATGATCTTTGGCTCACCACTGTGACCCCCACCCTGTCCCAGTCATGCCACCAGCGTCTCTATCCCAGGTCTTTTAGGTCTTCCTTATACAGCTTGTGCAACTCCTCATGCATGTTGCTTCAGATGCTGATGTATCTTGAAATGATCCAGAACATTCCAGCTGAAACCTCTGCCATATCAAGTACTTTCATAATACTGACACAGAGGAGAAATAAAGTGTGTATACTACGCAGGGTGAAGTGAAGAAGATCTAGTGCAGCCCCTGCAGAATTTGTCCTGCTCTTCTCTCTCCTCACATACACAGTCCTAAGCAAGCGCTGCTGCTCGTCTGACATTTTAGCTCACTAACCACATCTTCCTCCTGAGTTTTCTGGTAAATCAGTAAACTGAATCCCACCACAGGATGAGATGATAGTGCTGGCTTAAGGGAATGTGGATAGCAGGAGCTGAGCGGGACTTCTGCACTGCCACAGACCAACACAGAGAAGACAAGCCACCTTTCATGCCCTTCACCATCATTCCCTCCTTCTCACACCCCACCATTGCCACCTGTCCCCCACGCTTTGTGCTGTAACAGCTTTCATCTTGCTTAAGTCTGTCAGGACCTCAGCGAAACAGTACCTGACTCTGCTAACAGCAAATTAAATGTCAACCTGCATGACTTAGGGGGAAATGGTTACTGTGTTAAAAATCAGAAATTTGTAGGTTTAATTTGGCAGAAGTGAGTGTGAAATGACAGGTATGTTTAAAGAAGGATAACAGTGAATCTCATAGAAACAGGTTTAGTCTTCTGACATAGGCAATTTATGTCATGAAAAATAATGAAAAATTTTAAAATACAGATTTCTTTTTGTACTAGAGGTTCACTATCTACCTGATTGGCAAGAACAGCTTTCTCTCCTTGGTTAAAGGACTCCAGAGAGTCCAAGATCACAGATGAGGAAGAGGGCTGTCGGGCACTGTCACCTTCACCCTGGGGAAGGAGCCCAGCCCCATGGGTCGAGGGGGAATGGAGAGGAACATACTGCACAGCTCCCTGAAGTCCCACTGATTTCCACCCTAAAGATCCAATAGTTTTGTTAAATAAAAACATGTCAGCGTTGCAACACATTCAAATGTCATTGTCACTGCTGTCTGTAGTATCTCCGATGGAGCAGAGCATTTGTTAAAATATAATTGACTGATACAGTGATATTTACTTCACAGCAGCAGATGGGTAAAGGTGTTTCATCACTGCACTCCTTTACGTTAACACCACTGTATGTCTGTGGTTCTAGTGGAGTCACCTCAGAACAAAGTCAAGGAACGGAGCAATGAAATAGAGCCACGAGATTTAGCACTGAGTCACTGGTCGGTGCTTAAGTGACTAAATGGGGCTGGCAAGTGGTAATTGTTTCTCTGACTTCTGTAAGGATAAGTATTTCTGCACAAATATTCAACATCAAAAATTCCCTATTTTGCTGTCTTCGTAAAACTGAGATGATAACTAATTAAGAACAGAAATTTTCAATAAAGAAAAGTGAATGATTTTAATCCCTTACAAATAGCACAAATCCATTTGAGGAAGTATTCTTTAGAAAGTCCCTTTGATATTTAAAACCCTCCACTGGCATGGATTGCCTTTTAAACTGCTAAATGATCTTTGCAGTTTGAAATCATGGCTGATGGACCGCCTGGTGCAGATAGCAGTAAGATGTGCTAAAACAGTCAATTGAACAAAGGGTTAGAGCGCAGAACACATCATCTACCAGTGTGTCACAAAGGGATTTACATGATGGGAACATAAACGAAACTCTAGCGATCAGTATAGCTCAATGATTTACAGCTTATTAAAAGTGGCCTCTTTTATGCCAGCGAAATATGCTGTTACCAAAGTATGGCCTAAAGTGACAAACTGCTTAAGATATATGTAAAAATCTAATGCATAGAAGAAATAATCATGGTTCTTTTTTGTTACCCATGAGATAAGTCATTATATGTGCTGGACATGAACTTAAGACAAAACCAACCAAACAAAAAAGATAAAATCAGATATTTTCACAACTCAAACAGCAGAGCCAGATTTGTTCCCACTCAATGCAACCACAAGACATCTGCTCACAATAACTATAAAAACCACTAATATACCTGTACTCAGGGTTATAAACTGAAATTTATTGTGCAAATCATACAATAGCCTGCAACCACTTTGAACAATGTAAAGCTCTCTCCTGTGGGTAAAATACTGATAGAAATTGCTGCTGTGGCAATATGATAGGGCTTTAACTCATTATTTTACCCACAGGAAGGATCACGGAACCATGACTGAGAATTGTTAAGTATGATTTGACACAACACATTCAAATTTAAAACCAACACGGCAGTTTCTGCACTGTAACCGACCCTCTTCCGAGAGCCGCTGGATTTTCTGAGTAACTTAAATGCAGTTGGTCTACGCTTGGCAAATCAAATGTTCAAGAAGTGGAAATTAACACCTCTGTAACAGCAAACATAAGGCAGAGGAGAAATAATTAACTGTCCTTTGGGTGAATAAATTAACTAAAGCTGTGAGGGTTTGTTACGTGTTTGTAAAGACCCTTTGATTCCTGCATTAAAAGCACAATGAAGTCATTAAATATTGCCAAGTTAGTATGAAGGATTTATGTGAGCAATGAAAGCAGCAATGCACATACAAATATTCAAATTCTTTCCAAGTTACACCTACACTTACACCTCGGACCCAAATTTACCTGAAAATTAGAATAACGGATCCAGTGACTTTAAAGCCTTGTTAGGAGTGAAATTATGCAGTATCCAACTTTTACTAATAAAGACCAACTCTTTGCTGTAAGTTTCTTCAAAAATGCACTGAAAGAACAGTTTCACTGTGGAATCCACCACATCCATAGCCTTTGTACATTAGTTAATTTTAGCGTTCATAAAACAAAAAAAACCCAACCCCAAACCAACCCCTCCTACCCCCGCAAATCACATCAGGTCCAGACAGCAAAGTGAAGGCCTGCTCAGCTCTGAGCATCAACACACAAGTAGCACCGTTTACATTTGAAACCCTGCTGTGCACCTATAGGTATTACACAAATATACAACTCTCCCTTTAGAGTTTGACAACTCCAATAACACGCGATCCAATCCAACGGTAAAAAAATTACCTGACCAGAAGTGACCCTCACTGGGAGGCATTAACTATAACTAGAAACAATCAGCTCACTTCCTACCTGACAACAGGCAGAGAAAGAAAAAACTCTCTGTATTAACACTGCCATGAACACTGACTCACTTTTCTTTTAAATCATAATAAACATAGATTCCTTCCAAGGCATAATGTGGAAGTAACTGACACTTGTTAGTTTTTAGGAGAGGTAGAAAGCAAGCCTGCATTTCTTAACAGTGCCAGGAGCACAGACTCGGTGTCAGCATGAGAAGCAGCTGAGATACTGCCTGCCCTGAGTACTGGTGGTGACGCTGGCAGCCTCCAGCGAGGTACAGCAGGAGAGAACAGCTCCGCGTGAGATCAGAACCACAGCAAGATTCAGACATCCAGCACAGAACCAGCCTTCTGCAAAACTTAGCATAAATTAGAAGCAGAGAGCATGCTGTTCTAATGGTAACTTCCCTTCTAGTTTCCCAGTACCAGTACTAAACCAAAAGTACTGATGGTACATAACAAGAATAGATTTTAAATGTAAATTCACACGTGAAAATTTAAGCATAAACTATGGCAGAAGAGCAGTAATAATATTTCAGTGTATTAATATACATAGAACTTCACAGTATGCCATTTTTATTTTGGTAACATTTTGATCTTCTGCTTCTCCAAACAGACTAGTAAATTTGTCTCTCTTTTCCCATGGAGCAGACTGATAAACTTAAAGCTGAGATCTAAAAAGTTTCCAGCACAAGTCATTTTTCTAGGTTTAATCATAGCACTGACATCAAGGCACTTTTATATACTATAAATTTTCTTGCAAGCTATAGGCAGAACTGTGTAAGCTAAGAATAAGGATATATTATAGTCTGAGCTAAAAGTTTTATTTAATTTGGAACTTTTTTTAACATTATATTTATACCCCTTTTCACAGGAAGTGCAACTCCTTAAAGCACGAAAGTAGTAAATCAGTGTAAAACAACCAGTAAAAGTTTTAAAAATATATAATTTTAAAAAAGCATAGCACAGGAGAGCTCTGAATGGGTAAAGATATTGAGTAATGGATATTTTAAAAATGTCTGTTGGCTCTCCCCTAGGAAGAGCTGTCCGAATGCCTGATAAGAAGCAGTTCAGGACTGGAGGTTTAGGAGTCTAGAAATCCTTTAAAGCATGAACACAGATTTTTCTCTTACTCAGGCCCCCTCACAAGTCAATAAAGAGAAGTTATTCCAGGGGAAAATTCAAATCCTCAGTGCGCAAAAATCAGCATTTTAAGATGTTTATCTTTCTTCACTCTTGATAACAGAAACAGAGGAAAAACTCACAGACTTTGGCAACTCATCTAAGTTGTGAGGTATCTGGGGCCTTGCTCTAAAAAGTATAAAAGGATTTAATGAAAAAGAAATGTATTTATTCCCAAGGTACCATGGCAAGGGATGTAACATGTTCAAAACTTAATTACAGTGTGAGGGCTACAAAAAGCAATCCAACATTTAGTAGTCAGTTATTAGTAAGCCCTGTCAGAGCCATCACCTCTGACACTTGCTTCCTCCCAATCCCCTGGAAGCTTACAGCAAGGGGTCTAATAATATTGTGCCTACACATAGAAGAATGAAAATATGTAAAGAATTCTCTTTAAAAAGAAAACAGAAAGCAGGAGTAAGCCTTTAGATTTCAGACTGGCACTCAAGAACAATATGAGAGCATCACGAGCAGCCTCTGAAGAACCTTTTGTCTTCGACAAACCTTACCATAATTATGTGCAACTTACTCATCTCTGATGGGAAGAGTGATGCATACTCTGTTTGGGAACATCTCCAGTCACTGCGAAGGAAGCTTCACCACAGATTCATGCTGCAGCAGCCCTTTGCCTTAGTAAAGCTCACCATTTTGGAAATTGCCCATCTACTGGCTAGTTATATATCATTTTTTCTTACTCTATATAAAACAAGGCAATGTGTGCTAATGTAGAGAGGTTTTCTAAGAATTCTGAGCCATGTTCAAAACACTAAGTGTTAGGAATATCAAAAAGTCTAACAGATTGGTTGTCAACAATCACGCCTATGTCAGAAAATTGTAGTATATCACTTCAACTGTAAGCAGAATTGGATCAAATTCTATATTAACATAGTGATAGTGGGGAAATGCAGAAAAGGTAAAATTAATGAGATTCTGCTGTGACAGAAAGCTTGTAGCTATTCCTTCTAGTGAACCAATCTGATTTTGATAATCCAAAAAATTAAAAAGGAATAAAATTAAGTACAACTTCATAGCTGTACTTAAATAGTTATACTATTTAAGGTGTGTTCTAGTCCAAGTAAAAAAAAAACGGCCAGCACTTTATTCTCTCAGAAGTTGCATCGTGCTTTTTCTGATGTTGCCTTGACTTCTATTGTTTCCTGACTAAAAGAAAGCAATTAGTAATTGTAATTTTAAAAACAATTTTGATTCCAATTGTTGAAAAATAGTTGTTACTCATTTCATGGCTCCATGTAGGTACGTTGCAGCAATTTTAAATATTAGCTGCTACCAGAAGAACCAGGAAGCCATGTGCAAAAGGTATACCTTGTTATGGCATTATTCTGCATAAAATGAAAGTTGAAAATGAATTTGGATGAATCTGTACTTTAATACACATGAATACAGCAGAAAAATATAATAAAATGGACAATAAGACACAAGATATACTTACCATTTGTATTTCTTCAGGTGACAGCTCATCTTCACCTTTGCCATCCCCCCATAATCCAAGGTTACTTTGGGCATCAGGCAGATTCCTGTCTGTAAAAAAAAAAAAGAAAAAAAATAATCACCAAACACTTGAGACAATGCAAGACTCCGAGTAGTGAAATGAAAATCATTTTTCATCCATTTCAGAATGCTGATGGAATTGTTATATCTCACTTCTCATTAACCCTATATTTACAGCACAAAATTACACCAATAACCTTTAACTTTTAAGCTGGGAAAAAAAAAAAATCTATGCATATGTTTAATTTTGTGAACTATGAGTTGCACTGATATATTGACCGTCAAGGATGTAAAACAACTCACAAAGACTTGTTAGGGCACAAAATACTGTTCCATTTGTCTTTTAGCAGAATAAACCACACAATTTTCAAAATGACAGTCTATATGCAAGCTATTGTCTTCCAGTGAGACTTGACAGCTCCTCATTCCAAAAAGTAAGAACAGGATCTGAAAGACATTTTGAGCAAAGTTCACAGGACAAACTATTTCCTCACACTGTTCAAACTGCGTATTACAGTGCAAATCCTACAGCATGCCATGAAAGGGGTCTTCCTGTGTATAATGGGAATCAGATCCCACAAACTAACCCTTACACATCATAGCTCCTTCATTGATTTCAGTAGTACTTCCCCTTTGATTAAAGCTAATCATCTGCAAAAATCTTAACAGGAATTGGGCATAAAAGATCTTGTATGGCTATTTCTGGGATCTTCTCTTCTGGAAGATTTATTTTTAGGCTTAATTATATACTTCTGTTTATAGACAAAGAAGTTAGAATGGGAAAGACGAAGTACGCTACAGGAACCTACTGTTTCTGAAGCTGTTCTAGCATTAGTGTTTAAAATCCTAATGATAAGACTGCCCTCTTGAGAAGGCGTCTCTTCTCCCCACTGGCTGTGACATTTTTACAAAACCCAAAAGAGAGATTTGCACCACCCCACATCAAGCTCATCAAAGGATCAAAGCTGAAACTGCTCTGACTTAATCAGATACAGGTTGCAAATTAAAATACAGAGAGATTTAGTTCTTACTTTTTCATAGATTTCAGACTTCCTATTTATCTCAGTCAATTTTTTCAGGCATTTATAAGTATTTTCATTTGTTTTGTTATAAACTTCTAAACCTAATTTTTTTCAATTGCGTAAGCAGCACTGATGCATCTCATTCAGATACTGACTTCTCTTGGGAAGCCTCTGAGCGGAATAGTCCTATTTATAACAAATATATGAAAAGGGTTATAAGCAGAAATTTCCCCCTTTATCCTTCATTATAATATAATATTTATTTTCAAGAGTTTTCACAAGTAAGAGTATTGCTGCGTATGTCTCCTTTATAAATGTGTATTTTGCTTCCCAGCAACCAAACCAGGATGTACAATGACAATGTTACAAATGAGGGATGTGGATAAGGAATATAGTAAATTTAAAAAAACACCACAAACCAAAAATAGATATGTTCTTTCTTATGAGAAATAAAAACAAGAATATATTTAAAGATTGTTTAGAAAGGATTCAACTGTATGTTTTCCATGGAGTATCATCAGTATTTCACAGAAACACAAAACTTGTTTGTTTAGGTAATCAATGTATTTACATTGTATCAAAATTACACTTAATTATTTACTGGATTCAAAGAAAAGAAGATAATTAGTTTGTGTAGCCAAGAAGTAAGATACATTCCTATTTTATCCCAGAGGAACCAATTACTTTCAGGCACTGTCAGCCCTGTTAAAAAAACAGCACCTGTATCCAATGTGATTGCTAATAAGCAAATACACTTATGGTAAGAGGTAAGTGAGAAACACGTATCTCCCCAGGGCTCCTCCTGTCACTGCGGTATATTTGTGGCTACCAGGAAAGTTGTTCTGCAGCTTTCATTGAGCTGACTTTAATGCTTTCCTACAATTCATCCAGCAAAAGCCAAACTACATTTCTTTTGCAGAAAGAGAAGTAGTTAACGCGTGACAGAGACACAAAGTAATGATCAAATCCTCTGAACCTTTTTCCATGCTGAAAGGAGACAGCTGCTAAGCTTGTGGACCAGTTCAAAAGCTACTCATCATTTACATTTATTTCCATAAACTAAACATCAAATTTGTAATATGCAAATAAATACTGTCAGCATATAAAAGCAATCTCCAGAGAGACTATTTTCCTACCATGAGGCATGTCCAGTATAATTCTAATGTAAACAGGTGCTTTGCCTCAAAACAAAAGTAATCACATTTTGCTTTGGTTTCTGTCAAAAAAAAAAAAAAAAAAAAAAAAAAAAAAAAAAAGCACCTTTTCGTTTGGTTTCTAAAAAAAAAAAAAAAAAAAAAACCCAGACAAAACCCAAGTTGTGCTTCAGCACACCAAGCAGGGCATTCAGCTGTTCACCATAATGTTCAATTTAAGGACAGGACCACAAGCTGCTCTCAGAAGAACTATCTTTACAGCTGAGATACTTATGCAAGGAACCCAGGCACGCGAATAATGGCTAATTCATAAATACAAGTGATCACCATTCTCTAAACCACCAACATACTGAGGATGAAATAATTCTGTTTCTAAACATGGTAATTTCTCCAATTTCTTAAAAATTTGAAAAGCTACTTGTAAGAAGAAATAAATAAAAGTCAAAGTCTACAAGTTTTAAATTGAGCTTCTTGTTTCCTAATCATCTTGTTCATGCAATTCCCACACTTTGACAACTACCTACCAGCGAAGTCACAAGGCTGATTTCTATAAACAGCAGCAATCAACGCTTACACTTACGTGAGGAATCACAGGCCGTGTGCATTTACAAACTGTTTCAGACATTTATTTTGATATACAAGTTTCATAGTTTTCTCAAAGACTAGTCAGCAATCCCTCATAAGGACTGCATCAGCATCACTTATGTGACAGGATCCCTACCTAAAGCATAAACTAATAAAAGTGAAAACTGGAGTAATCAAAATTAATCTGCAAGAAACAAAGCTTCCGTTTATTGCAGTGGTTTGCTGTGTCCAAGGCAACCAAAGAACAGCATTTTCCATGGCGTGGCACGCATGTTTGGAGCTAAAAATCCTAATGACACTATGTGGTGGGAGTGCGCACTTCCAGAGATTGCAGAAACATTCCATAACAAGGCAAGAGCACGGGGCAACAAAGATGCTACTACACAGCCGCTTCTCTGCTGGCACTAGCTCACAGCTGCAGAACACTGATAACATGTTAAGGTGAAACTCATCTACGTGCCCGTCTGCTGCATCACTTAAGACATACTATAAAAAAGGCAGTAAGCACTAGAAATGACACATAATCAAAATCTTTACTTACAATAAATTCAGGATTGGGGGAAAAAAAACCCAACATACTGATAGGGCTGCAGAAGTACAAACTGGTTAGGAAGATAAGCAATGCCGTATCAGAAAATGAAACCATTTGCACACTGTGAGGTAATTCAATGTTAGAGTCTTCATCCAGAAATTGAGTAGCCACTTCACATGAATCCACCCTTTGTATGGCCCTAGAGTCACCAACCAGAGGAACTTTACTGTTTTAATAAGTCACCAAAGAAACAACTGATTATCAGAATAATATGGCCATTCATTTCTTTTATCTTGATGAAGTATTATTCTAATGTAATGCCACATTTCATATAGTTTCTGTTTTCCTCCAAAAATAATTTTCATGCTGTAAATCACAGGTTTACCCTGGGACTCCTCGAGACAGCACAAGCAGAACTCAAGCCAGGGAAAGCAACCCCAGAATCATAGAAACAAGATTTCTCTTTAGGTATGCAACTTGAAATTATCTGCATAGGGGTGGTACTCCGAAAGGTACTCTGCAACATCCCAGGACAGATCAAAACAGCTAAGAGAAGGGACTTACATCCCCTGGCCTCAGAAGCAGGCCACCAAGGAATCACAAGCAATGTTTGCAAGTCACAGAATGGTTTAGGTTGGAAGGGACCTTAAAGATCATCTAGTTCCAACCCCCCCTGCCATGGGCAGGGACACCTCCCACCAGACCAGGTTGCTCAAAGCTGCCTCCAACTTGGCCTTGAACACCTCCAGGGATGGGGCATCCACAGCTTCTCTGGGCAGCCCTTTCCAGTGCCTCACCACCCTCAGAGTAAAGAATTTCTTCCTAATATCTACTCGAAATCTACCCTCTTTCAAACAGTTACACCTTGTCCTATCACTACACTCACTGATAAAAAGTCTCTCTCCACCTTTTCTCTATGCCCCCTTTAAGTACTGGAAGGCTGCTATAAGGTCTCCCTGAAGCCTTAAGTCCTGTCAATGACCCCAGGGTCAGAGATGCTGCTTTGGACTTCTGGCTGTCTCCACCAAAAGATGAGATGCAAGGCTTCTAGCAGGGCAACTCAATGGTGTTAAGAACATCCCCCAAACTACTGAATCTGGCCAGCCAGTAATCTCCCCTCTATAAGCATATTCTACCTTTGAGTTCCTACTGTAGATGTGTCCAACTCAATTTCTCTGTGCTTAAAAAATAGAAGACATTCCCAGAAAGTTGTGGAGGTACTTTCCAATTTTTTGCTGTCAGTGAAAGGAATGTGGAAAAATCAGACAGATCTTGGAAGACATGCAAGTAGATGTGTCGTGGTTTAACCTCAGCCAGCAACTTGGACCAGGCAGCCACTCATTCAAGACGGTAGAGAGAAGAGGCAAAAAGGGAGAAGAAAAAAACCACCCAACTTGTGCGTTGAGATAAAGACAGTTCAATAGAACAATAATAGAAAAGGAAAATAACAATAATGACGATGACACAGGTCACTCACTGCCCATTCAACTGTCACCCTCCCTGAGCACTAATCGTTAGTTCCACCCCCCTCCCCAGCCAACCCCCATTTATATTCTGAGCATGATGTCTGTGCTACAGAATATTCCTATTGGCCATTCTATTGTTCTGTCTATGCTCCTTCTCAGCTTCTATGGGAAGCTGAAAAGAGTCCTTGAAAATTATAAAACATCACTTGGCAACAACTACAACAATATATCCTATTGACATTCTTTTCACAGCAATCACTAGAAAGAAAATGAACTCTTTCCCAGCTGAAACCAGGACAAAGGATATTGATAAAAATAAACAAACAGGGAAGAGTTAACACAGAGTTTATTGAGAGGATGAGGAATCCAGCAACTCATAAGACTTTTTCAGCTGGTTGGAAAAAGCGTCTAAAAAAGTTTAAGAATTTGCTTCCTCAGTCTCACGATGTCCTTCACAAAAGTGTGATCAGCTCAGGGAAGATGAAAACAGAAAAGGTGCAAGTGACAGGAACAGGCCTTTGTAACGTGAAGGAAGTACTATTGACCAGACAGGCCTTGCCACAAAAACGAAAATATAACTACGTTTTATTCTTACCTTTGCTTTCCTCAGCGGAAAGTTTTTCTTCAGAATCATCTAAAGGATTCTGTGAAGATTTTTCTGTGGAAAGAGGCGATTTGGACACATTGCTCTGCTCAGGTTCAAGTCTGGACCTAGAAGCACAAGAGCCTATAATTTAACTGATATTCCATGTTGAATTTCTTTAAAATGAGAACAAGCACATATTACTAAATTTGACACTAACTCTTGCAAACTTCACATTAAACGTTTCCCAGTCAAGATACAAAATGTACTTAACAACTTTCACTGAAATATTATTACAAAAGCGAAGAGAGCACAAATAGTATTCCTGAACAAAGCACATTACATGTTCAGAGTTGAGGAGAATTTTGATGGCTATAGCATAAGAGACAGACATTTTATTAAACTTCCTTTCAAAAATCCAGTGTATTAAAATGTATTTTGGTAATACTGAAAATTCTTTTTAGTAGCAATGGCCAACACCACTGCTTTATTTTTTTTCAAGTAATAATTACAATTTTACTTTATATTGTCAATTATCATAAAGAAAAAATAAGAAAATACAACAGAATCAGCATTTTTCCTGAAACAAGTATTTTTCTTTAACTAGCTTTAAAGAATAATCTAACCAGGATGAAAGTGATCCTTCCTTGTCTGAAAAAAGACACTTCAGAAGCAAGGAAAAGAAAAAAAATATATACAGTAGACAGATACAGGCTACAACTAAATCCCTGCCATGTAATTTTAATACAAAGGCAATGTAAAAAGTGAGAAGCATATTCAGTAATTATATATTAAGTACTTGTCAAGTATATTTCATTGTGGCACCAAAAAAAACTTTAAAATTAGTGGCAACATTTTTGCCAGTAAACTTCTCTGGTTTATTGTTGTCTACAATGAATTCTGTAACTGCTACGTAGTAGACAGTTAAATGTTTTGCAATTATACTGTTAGAGAAGCTAAACAATAAAAAAACCAAAAAGCAATGGGCTGAATCACCTGCTGTGCCACGTTCATCACTTCCTCCCCTCTTAAATATAATCAACAGTTAATCTCGTTATGATCTGCAATCTTCCCCTGCTGCTTAACAGAAGGTGTTGCATTTTATGTTCCTTTCCTTCTTTGTATTGTGTCTAAATTCTAACCCATAATTAGAAAATTCTGAGAAAAACAGAATATAATGCATTAGTCATCACTGAGTGACAATGTTATTTAAACAAGAAAAAGCAGTAACAGGGAACCTTTCTTACTTCTAATAACTCTGCAAGTACTGCGCTTTTGGCAATTTTACAAAAAGAACTCATCTTTCATCTACTTTCTCTCAAGTCCTAAATTTGCCTAATAATGAGGAGAAGACGACTTATCTGGATGTCCATGCAGTTCAAATAATAGTTCTGATCCTAATAAAACACCAGTTCCCCAGATAATAAAAATATCAGCTTGATTTGAACAATTGCATACATAATTCACAAGATATTCTAATGGAAAAATAAGTTTAACAATGAAGTGAAATATAATTTTGAATACAAATAAACATAACCATTGAAAAATCACAACCAAGTACCTTTACAGAAAAACTGCTTGTGTTTTTATTTCTCAACTTCTCATTCTGGGGAACTAGTCCTATGTAATTGGCAGAACTTGGCACAATCAAAAATTATGAGTTAATGCATAAGGGCAACTTACGTAAGAAAATTATAACACTCAGCAATTTTTTGAAGAGCTTAGGATGTTTATCAGTATAACAGGAAACACAGGGGAAGTATATTTCTACTGCAAACCTTCCAGTATTGCCTGATACGCACATATTTTAAGTTGACTAAATTGCAGGAAAGAAAATCTGCACTAGGATTAATTTAAAGAAATGTATTCCTTTATTGTTTGTTGTCCTTACTTTGCACAGTATGCTAATTTAAGAAGTTTTCAATTAAAAACTAACAAAATGCCAGGGATGCACTTTCTTTTAAGTGATGGAACACGTGTCTATCACACAGCACGTCAGGAGAAATTACAAATCAACTAGTTGAAGGCATATGAAAAAAAGAGTTTTTCTTCAAGTCATCACAAGGATTGGTTTATGCCCTGTGATTTATTTAAATTGAATTTTATTTACATGCCAATTTAGCCATGACATCACATCTGCAATGCATACAGACTCCACCAGGTCACCAACTGTTTTCTAATTCTTAGATCCGTAAAAAGAGGCAGAGAGGTATCTATCCTCCAATATTACGTAAAAGGACTGCATCTTCTGGGTTATTTTCTAATGCCTTACTGCTCTTTATTTAAGTGCTCCAGGTTTAGCAGACATCAGATTGAGTTGTTTTCTTTGTTTAGTCATCTGAGAAATCTTGAACCTGGGATTTCATATGGAAACAATAATATAAGAGTACAACAAACAGAAGAGCTGGTGTTTAGCCAATTCTGTAACTGCAGGAACCATATCATCTTTGAAATTCTTTAGAGTGAAGAATACACATGAAAAATATCACACAGTTTGTTTCTGTATATTTTTTCCTGAGAAGTTACAGGAGTTACAAAAAACCCAATGCCTTACTTTTCTCTCATTACTTCTTGCCAAATTTCAGAACTGGTTTGGGGTATTTTATTTACTTGGTTTTGGCTTGTACTACTATTTATGTCTCAGGAGCATATATCTGAGTGAATGTAGTTGTGTTTAATCATGCTGAATCAAGCTGAATAAAACATACTTGTGGACCTTTGAAAACTTCTCTCTAGTTTCAGTGTAAATAGCAGATTGAGCCAAACACCAAACTGATAAAGCAGTATGAAGTCTTGGAAAAACACTCAAGAACTTTATTAATGTGTATGTTCTAGAATTTGTTATTTATAAATTAAAACATACATAACAGAACTTAAGGTTAGAATTCAAATAATGCAGATTTAGAAGATATGGAAAGCCTTTCAGGTATTAAATAAATTGTAAACCTGTTCATTCCCCCTGTCGTTCTTACACCTGGGAGTGTGCAGAAAAAGAAACTGAAAAAGTATGGTTTTTGATACTTGACCGGAAAAAAAATAATGAACCAAACCAAACAGCCAGCAAGTGTATCATCTTTAGCTTCTCCTAGACATTTTCACCTCTATGTCAGCAGCCTGAATGTATGCCACGATAGGAAGTAGAAACTTTGTTTCAGTTAAGAAGTTACATTCAAGATTTTTATTTTAATCATGTTTCTACTTTCCATGAAGACCCACCATCTCAAGTAGCATTTATCAACAACAATCACTTGCTTTAGCAGAAAGATGGTGGCTTAAAAAAAAAAAAAAAAGAGAGAGAGTAGCAAACATCTCTTCAGTAACCTAAATAGCATCTTTGAGACATATTACTTATGTGCAGGATTTCATTCTAAACTATTTTATGCAGAATATTACTTAACGGGACGCACAAAAATATTTTGTTGCATTTGTAGAAGTCCAATAGGTTTATTAACCCACATTTTACTGATTTGATGCTTTAATCATTTACATAAATAAGAAGCAAAACACTATACTGGCACTCGGCCATTTACAGAGTTAACTTCACGTGCCAGAAGTATAGAAGAGCCCTGGAACACACCTGCTGACAGCAGAAGTTGCTCATCCAACTGCAGATTTCCCTTAAAACAATACCCTTAGAATCTAAACACGAATAATAGTTTTGTTGACTGTCCTACGAACAAAAGGCACCGTTAAACTATTTTTTTGACACTACTCACAGTCTCTTCTTATCTACCACTCGCTTAACTCGGATGGCTCTTTGTTCGGAATACAGCTTACACACTCCTGTTCAAGACAGCAGTAAAAAACACTTCAGGTTAGAAGAGCACGACTTCTTTCTTGGAAAATAAAATCATTCATTTTTAACCATTCAATAAACACTAAGTACTTTTTAAGTAATCTTCAATGAAGTCCAAGACGGCTGTTCTGTGCTCCTTTACCTGAGTAGACTGGACACCCTTGTGTGCTGAAATAAAAAGAAAGATATAACAATCTTTTAACTCTTTACTGAATTTCACAAAAGTCTGTGCTTTCACTTGATATGCAAGTTATAAAACGTTAATAGACTCTTGAATATATATGTTACATATTAGTATTTATTTTAAACATAGTTATATTTAAATGTAGGTTCTGTAAAACAGCAAATCATTACAACAACCCAAAAGCTGAAAACAACTAGTGTCTTACAGTATTTATGTTATTGATTTGCTACATATGCCACTGACTCATGACAATTAAATTTCTAAACAAGAATAGATGTCACCAAGCTAAGCATAGCGAAACAAATCTACAGATTTAATTTGCTGAAAGTATTGAACTTCTAACATTTTAAATTCTCCAGTGTATAAACTATGTGAAAGTCTTTGGGATTTATGGTGTCAAGCATCCTTTTAATTCACATATATTAATACTTCTTATTTTGATACTATGTAGTTCCCATGCACGACTGACTTTCAATGATTCTGAATAATGCTATAACTATGTTTAGATGGCATTTCAAAGCTGATAAAAGTCTTTGGTATATAGATAAAACACACATGTACAGCAAGTCAGCTTGAAAATGGCAAACCAGAAGTTCTCTCTACAACTTTCATAAGATAGTGTTGATCCCATGTATGATCCCATACTGAAGTTGTCAAAAACACTGTTACTTTACCAGGACTTTGTTCAAGTTATTTAATGATCTCAAACTTGGAAAGATTATACTTGTAATGCCTTACAGGTGGACAAGCTAGAAAGAGACAGCTTTAGTTCAGGCCTTTGTGCCACAGTGTTAAATTACTATTCAAGTAGTAAATATTTAAGACTTTTTNTGATTTTTTTTTTTTTTTTTTTTTTACACTTGCTAATTAGTCTATGGAAACAAATAAACAAAATTCTATTTGGCTTCTCCTTCCACTAACATTAAAGAAAATTAAGTACAGTACTAATCAGCCAATGGGATTACACAGATGCAAAGAAAAAGGCAACGAGACTTCACTGATCTCTTTCCAAAACCACTTCAGATTCACCATCCAATATTCAGCGTTATATTAGCCTTTATCAATAACAGATTAAAAAAAAAACACTCAAGACTTGCTCGGTTTACCTTCTGTTCTCAGCTGATGAATGGCATCGGCACATGTCCTCATAAATATCTGAGCATCTTGATCTATCTGATCACGCTCTGTATCTGTCATCCTCACATACTCAGACATAATATGGCTGAGAAACAAGAGAAACTGTCACTTAAGAAATCCCCAACAAAAAATTTACAACATAAAATTTAGACCTTCTTCCCACTCACCATCTCCACAGAAGCTTTTCTGCAAAACTGATTTTCACAGAAAAAGTAGTAAAAAGTACAATAACCATCACTGGTAAAAATGCCACTTCTCTAAAGCTGAGGGTTTTTTTAAAACATTTTTTGACTAGTAAAAGATGTAGAAAAAACAATATATGCTATCATCTTGTACATAATCAAATACTGAGCAGATAAGGATAAAATACAACCAGAAAAATCTATCATTACCCCAGTACTTATTCTAGTGAGGCATATTTCAAGTCTAAAAACACAAAAACAAGTAGGACAAAGGAATAGCTCAAATGTTGAAAGTAGTACAAAAAATTGTAACTTGTTTTACTTAAACATATGCTTTCATTATCCTAAATACTTCAGTTTTACAGCAGCTGTACTATGAAATCTGTGAATTCAAACCATAGTAAAGAAGAATATTGGAAAACAATGCATTTTTAATATCAAGTCGATTATAAGATGTAGTAAAAGCTGTTCCTGTTGTTTATTTATGTTTTAAATTATATATTATGTAATATTTTATAATAGGATTAACATATCTTTTTGTTACTAAATTAATAAAAATGGAGGCCTGTCAGTAAATACTAACACACTGCAGATAACCACCAGAAAAGCATACTGTATAGAGGTATTTAACAGTGTTTCCACAGCCATAGATGACAGCATGATAAAACTTTGCTACTGCAACTTATCTCATATTCATCTTGGCTTTCCTGATAATACAGTCATCACAGCTTATTATATTTGCCTTTAAAAACAGGAAAGAAAACCTGAACTCATACCCTCAGTTTAATTTAGATTTTTATTTATATGTGAAAATTTCCCCACTTGTTCAAGGTATGCATAATGCAACTATATTAATGCAGCAGTGCAAGTAAAAAGAGGGGGTCTTTAATTTGCAAAGGTAGCCCGATACCCTTAGAGATCTCTTGCATACTTCACTGCAATAATGCCAAATCTTCCCCGTGTTTGCTGCAATCCCTGCCACGGGAATGCCTACAACCAATTCACATCACCCTATCTCATCATCTCTCACCACATACAAAACCACCAGCTCCTTCCTGCACCTTCAATGTACTGTCAGCGTGGGTCTCCCAGACCTCCTCCACGAAGTTTTAAGCTTACTGTAACGTCCCTGAGTATTCTACCACAATGTCTTCATTCCCATCCCACGTGATGGACTGCACATGAAAAAAGCAGCACATGGTTCATCTGGCTTGAAAATTAGTTTTTGCTTATTGGCCAGTTAGCACACAAGCACAGATTTGCCAGCAAACAGTAAGGCAAACTAATTAGAAGTAATATTCTGTATTCTACTTGTTTGTTTCCAACGTTGTCATGTATTTGACTTCTAAACATCAGGATTTTTTCCCCCTTCTCATTAAAACTACTCTAAGTGTTATAATTTTTTTTTTTTTTTAACTTACAGAAAACCAGCCATATATAGCATATCTATTTATATTTTACTAGCTGAATTGCTCTTCTTTGGTCAGGACAGATGGGTACATAAATTTGTGGCAAAACCCCAACTGCAGCTGTAATCTGTGGTCGTCTGAACTGTAACTCTAATTTGCACTCTCTGAGAAACCAGCTTCTGAACGATGAAAGATTTTAAATAGTCTGATTATAGAGACATCTGATGGAAAGTCTTTCCACAGCCTGGTTAAGATGTCATATTGATAGCCGCATATGCAATATAAGGTAACTCATACTGTTAAATACATTAGGACAGATCTCTCCTCCACTCTCTTTGCACAACATATATAGATGGGGCTTTTTATTACTAGTTTGTGGCATAAGCGAGTTCTCAGCATGTGTAAAGCCAGAAAATCCATTCTTACATCCATCTCTGCACAGGCCCAAACGGAAGGGGACCATTAAGATCATCTGGTATGAGATAATGCATAACATCATTCAGTGATCCGTGCCTGCAGAGTTACTTGAGCATGTCAGGGCACACAGGTTCAGATGGAAAATGAGGACGGACAGCTTCATGACGGCCCCTTGATAAAGAAAAAAACCCAATCTCCACTCTTCTATTTCAGATTACAGTAATAAATTCTGGCTGGTCTGCTACTGAACAGAGTATAAAGTTCTTGTCTTTACAGGTCTAGGTTCTTTTACCCTGCCCAGCTTTGTGGTATTTTCAGAGTTCTATGTTTTCAATGCAATTTTAACATTTCAGGGTAAAATAAAGATTACAAAATGCAAACCAGAATTATTTTTTTTTTTAAATCAGACTTAGAAATACACATGAAAAAACCTGCCTCAGACAGTCTTTACATTTTACTAACAGTGTAACTGTAATATAGTGATACGCTGAGGATAATTGTAACAGCTTCAACATTGGGAAACAAGTTGTTCAATTACTTTTCATAGTTGCTAATGCAAAATTATGGTAGATCAAATTCTTAAATAGGAGTTCTATAGCTTCAAAGGTAGCAAAGTGCAGCTTAATCCAGTAAAAAAGAAATAGAATACTTTTCCTTTTATAACTGCTTACAGCTTACACAGTGTCTGCTACCAGCACTTTTGAACAAGAGCACATCAAGCCACTTGGTGGCAAGGATACCTGAAACCCAGCCTCCTTGGGAAGGCAAGAATGGAGTCGTACAATCCTACCCCATTATGTCAAAACACATATGGCATCCACTAGTACTAACAGGGTACTGAAGTCCCCATTGCACTCCCCAGTAAATCTGCACATGGAGGTTATACTGAAAATCCATCTGAACACCATCCTCTAGCTTTACTGTAAAAACAGCCACTCATTTAAAAAGAGCAGGCCAGGGAAAAACAAAACACACAAAGAAAAACCCCAACCTAACAAAAAACCAAAATCCAGCTGTGTCCTGGATGGCAGATACACAAATACTTGCTCAGAAGTGCAGTGGCAGTATCACAGCAATGGGCTGATACATCATCAAACCAAGAAATGTCAAATGAACCAAGTTTTTCAGAAGAATTAGCCAAGACACACACTGGCTAGTGCATGCAGATAAAGAAGGGAGAAAGGGAGAAAAGAAATTCTTCTAGATTTTTATCCTAATCAATAGGAAAAAGCTTGATGAGAAACACGGGCTGGAAGGCAGCTTGGGTAATTTGTGATTTTTAAGAAGGTGGGTGAAGAGTAAGATAAAGACAGTGGCCATGAAGTAGACAGACTTCAGCAGTCTAGAAAAATTAGTAGGTTAAATTGCATAGAAAAGGGAAACAAAAAGAAACAGAAAAATAATTCAGGTGAACTAGTAGTTTTCATATAGAAATGACATTACAATAATTTGCAATTCTGCCCTTGATGAAAGAGGCAATGCAGTAAGAGATCAACTTAGCTACTTCATGAGCTTTTCAGAGAACTCAGACACAAAAAGCAGAATACAGAAAGCACAAACTAGGTCTGATTGTTACTGACGAGTCTGAAGGAATACAGCATGTAGGGACAGAATTAGAAAAGGGTCAAGTGCAAGATGAGACACAACTAGCAAGGGATGCCAATGATAACAAGAGATTACTCTGCAAATATTACTAAGAGAAACACCTAAAGTAGGAAATGCATCAAATGAAAGTATGTATCCTAATGCAAGGAACTAGGGGAGAGCAAGTGCATGCTAGGTTGATGAAAAGATGAAGTATAGCAACTTACTTTAAAAAACAGGGTTAAGGAAAAAAAAAAAAAGCAGGAGACTTATAGACCACTCAGAATAGGAAAATACAGGAACAAATAATCAAACAGTTTTTAAGCACTTAGGGAAGAACAAGAAGATAACCAGTAGCCAAGATGTATCAAGAATAAGTCATACACAGTGTAATTTACTTCTGGGATGCAATAACAGGTCTTACAGACAGATGAAAAGCAACCGTTGTTGCTATATATCTTCTCTTTAGTGTGGCTTTTGTTACCATCTCACATGACATTCTCATAAGCTACCAGCAAATAAATGAGCTAGAAACAAGCACCATATGGACATGAAACTGTTTGAAAAGCAGAACTTGGAGTAGTTATATACCAAAACAGAAGGACACAGCGAGATGTGTTCCACAGGGATTTATCCCGAATCTGATGCTATTTAATACTTTCATTAACAACTCAGACAGCAGAATGGAGTATACACTTACTAAATTTGCAGAGACATACAGCTAAGTGAATTAAAACTGTATCAAGAGAACAAGACTTCCATCCAAACCAATACTGCCAACTTGGAGAAATGACATGAAGAATTTGAATCAGGAATGGTCAGAGGCTCTTTGTTGCAGCAGGAACAATTATCTGAACCCACAGAGAATGGGGAACAACTGATTAGGGAACAGTTCTTCAGAAGTCATCTGGGATCATACTGGACCACAAACCAAATGTAACAACTACATGCTGTTGCGTAAAAATTCATCGTTACAATGGGATGCATAAATGCAGCATAATCCATTACGAATGAGAGGTAATCTTTCTGCTATCCTTAGCTTTGGGCAAGGCCTCAGCCGGAGTTTTGTTTCTTTTCAGCACCTCACTGCAACACCAACTCAGACAGCATCGAAAAAAGAGGAAAATGTATGATCAAAGGTCCAAGAGAACAAGTATGAAAACCCAAATATACTATAATTGTTGATTCCAGAAGAGATTGAGGAAGAAAGTTAGTGTAAACCAAATAAAATTCTAGTAGCATGGATAAGGAAACAGGAAAAAGCAGAGGGAAGATATGGGCTTTCCACTAAAAGAAGTAGTTAAACGCTAGTAAAACATGGTGGTAGAATGACCTAGTCATTCTCATTTTGAATGTGTCAACCATACTCCTTCCAACCTATCATTTCTATGATTCTATTTTGCTGGCAAAGCACAAGGAACCAGAGCTGAGGCAGGCATTACACCAGCTTTTGGAATTAGTAACTCTTCTGCTGGTGCATAAAATATTTTCTGCTTACTGATACAGTAAAGACACCAAATCAAGCAGAAAAACTTGATTTTCCTCCAACAATGTATTACGAAAGAGAGAGAAGCAATAAGCTGAAATAGAACAGTTCTAAAATATTGATACATACTGTTTCAGCAGAAATAAGCCCAATTTACCACCTGCAGATACTGCCTTACAAATATATACATAAATGCTTCCCTCCATAAATGTGTAGATATATGCACATGTGTACATGTATGTATAAGCTTGGTTGTAAACACAGCAAACATTTTTAAACTTCTTCCCATTGGGCATCTAGTATCTTTTAAATTATTTTATTTCTTATTTAACTACTAAATTTAAATATTATTATGTTTCGTGCGTTTGAATTTACTGCCTTTTTTCATCCAAATGCTGTCCAACATAAATCCAAGGTAAAAACTGGTCTACTCAAATGACAAAAAACGTTCCACAACAACATATTTTAAATATTTTTAAGTCTGTGGGGAAGCTTCAGCTACTAGAACAGGTAGTACAGGCATACCTGAATTAGTATTTTCAGTTTTGTAAAATATTGCTGAGAAATTCCAGAATGCTGCTACAACGAGTTACTATTTCTAAAATGTGATATATGAACTTAGTACAATCAACAAAGAAGAGAAGTAATTTGAAAATAATTCCCTGGAGAACAGGAAAATACCATATACTCTTCCATGAAGAAAGCCCTTACAGATTATCTACATGTTTTACTATCTTAGTATAATAAACAAAGCCTTGCTTCTGGTAGAAACACAATTAAGTCAAGACAAGAAAGCAGTCTGGCATTGTGCGGGAGCCAGCAAGACACTGTTTTTAGAGTCCCTTAATGGCGGCTACTTTTCTTTTCATGGTTAAGCCACGGGAACACTCTCCACAAAACACAGATTAAGCATTCAATGATTTTCTGTTAGGTGGGAAACATGTAATTGATTTATTGTTTCTTTTTTTCAGCTTTATTAGGTAGATAAATGCTAGGGCAAGAGGCATAATTACTGGGCACCAACACGATTTTTAAGACAGAATTCGTTAAGAATTTTTTCAAAGTCTATTTTTGCAATAAACAACATATAAAACATTCAAACACTTAACTGTACAGAAGGACCACAGAAGCACGTAACAAAAACACATCAGAAGCCATCCATGCAGCCTCTCCCACAGAAAAAGCATCGTTTCTACTCAGAACCAATCTACACTACATTGATGAACTACGTAAGTATCTCTGTAGTTGCAAAAGACAATACATTAGACATCTAATAATCCCAAATGGAGAGCTGTTCTCTCACAGATTTTCAAGTATGAGGTGTTCCGTGGTCAAGTTCTAGAATTCTCTCAGTTCTTTTCCAATGTCTGATTAAAACTGTAGGAATAACTACTGGTCTTTAAACTATCTAAACCTTGAAAGAGGCTTCAGAGAAACTAGAGGCTGTGGAGGAATTCCAAGACGCCCATTTCACACTACCAATTGTTAAGGCACCACAGCTAGTTCCTTGAACCATATTTAACACAAATATACAAACTGTCTTGGTGGTTCAATGATCAAAAACATGAAAGAGCCGATGATGAAAAGCAAAGGCACAAGTTGTTCACAGACAAAACATTAGACAATTTACCAAAGACTGAAGATAGGATCTCACACAGCACAGCGTAGAAAGCAATGTAGGAATTTATTACAGCAAATGGACTGAGAGGAAGAATATATAGAATGTATAGCAGTCATACCTAAAAATGGGAAGGTAAGTAACAATCCTCAGCTGAAAGGAATAATCACAGTTTGCTTAATAACCAAAAATAAAAGACCATCCATATATTGTTAACATCTTTGGGAACCGAGAGTCCCTGCCTTCTTTTTTCCAGGAAGAGAGATCAACTTGTTCTGCTGGAAACAGTTTGTGACCAAAGGGAGACTAAAGAAATAGCCACCTACCCTTACAGCTAATTCTCTGGAGAACTGAAAAAAAGGAAAGGTACTATTCTTTTTTCTGTTATGGCAACATAAATGAGAAATTATTCCACTAAGTCAATAAAGTCTTGTCAGCATATCATTTGTGAAAGAAGAATAAAGTGTGAATATCAGATTCTTATAGAATCAGGAAGGGGCTTTTTTTTTTTTTTTTAAGGTACTGTTCATCACTAACTCACTAAAGATACGCGTTAGCCAAATGCAACAATACTGGGAAAGTCTTAAGACATCACGGTTTAGCAGGGATGATTTTCTAATATATAAGTGTCTAGTGTTTACCATATTTACTCATCAATTGAAATTTACTTTTGTGATTATCAAGTAAACTTGAAAAAAGAAGAGTTAATCAGTTCTGTTTTAAGGAAAAGTCCTTGGTTATTTTTCTTACAGATTGCCTCAAGGACTACACTCTGTATATGCTTTCTGAATACCACTCTGAAGCTTAATAACCCTACTTGAAAAAGCTGGTGAGGAAGTCCTTGAGATAAACTATAAACCAGATATGAAAAAATAGCCAAATACCGTTTACCATTGCTGGTTTTACGTATTGTCAGAGCATTTTCCAATAGAAACTAATTAATTTTCAAATAGTCGGAGATGTTCTGAAACATTTCGTGATTGTTGAGTTTCACTTCTTTCCAAAGATTCTTGGAGAGATACTGCAGTTAACAACATCACAAGTGATAGCTCAGAGACAGCTGCTATTAGAAGGAACAGCGATGATGCAATGCCCCATGATTTAGCTACGCATTTCTTATTTACTCTGCCACTGAATGTGTTCACTTATCATGAGTATGATACCCAAAGGACTTTGTTCAGTTTGAAATGTGCATATGAAGCCAGCAAGAAAATAATTTAAATAATTTAAGTTATTTTTCTTTAAGACAAGGCTCTAATGTTAAACAAACATAATGGTACATATAGTTAGTGGTCCTTCCCTTAGTAGGTGTAACCAATAGCAACATGAGTCACTCACCATCTTTGCTACTCATTCAGTGTTTTCATTATTTATTATTTTTCCTTAAAAAGTGTGTTGTAAAGAAAGCCCAAGTTTTCACTATTATCGCCACAGATTTTACGATGAATACAACCCCCAATTTTTAAATCAAATGACAACAAATAACCACACATTTGGAGAGGAGCTTCCATATGTGCCCCTCTGTAAGTGAGGGTTTTCTAACAGGTCAGTTTCAAGTTTCTTTCCATCATAAGTCATGCTGTCAGTGGAAGATGATACATCTCTGGTACCACAAAAGCTCTCAGAAGTTCTGTCCAGGAGAGAATCACGGTACACAGGATAAAACAGGCAAGAAAACAAAACAGAAAAGTTCCTTGACACAGAAAGTTGAAAACCAAGGTGTAAGAAAGAAAGCAAATGAATCCTGATAAACAGGAGAGGACAAAGGTGCAATTGCTCGTAAATCAGTAAGCTTAGATCACTGCACCACTAGTTTCATGTGTTTTGTCCATCCACATATTTTATAGCTAATAGTCAAATCAAGAGAAAGAAGGTGAATAAGCAATTACTAATTTTTGAGCTTTTTGGACTCAATTTATGTATTTCAGTTAAATATTCGAAGTTTGATAAAATGAGTCAGGGCCTTAATTCAATTAACCCTTCTTCCAGTTGTCTTTTGCATTGCTAAAAATCTTCCTCTAAAAAGGAATTAAAGACATCCCCTCTGTAGCAGGTTATTTTATGTATGCCAAAAATAAGAACTCTATTAATGAAGAATTTATAATCTGCAAAAGTAAGGTCAAAGAAGCAATCAAGGACTTGGATGTAACACATTATGAAAAAGTTTTACAAGGTATACAATAATTCAACTTGCTAACTCAAAAGCCAAATTTCACCAACACATCATGCTATAGTTGAAAAACAAACAGCAGGATTAACAGAGTAGTCATATTTCATTAACAAAATTAAACCTCATACATAAATCCAAGCAGTCTTTTAGTATTAAATTCTTTAAAATTTTCCCCATAGCTTAAGTATTGAAAAGTTATTCAAACTGCTGCCTTGAAAGGGTGAGGCATTTGCTAAGACTCCAGAGACTGACAGCATGGATGCTAGGATCCTCTTTGCACCCACAAAGTAGCACATAAGCATAAGCAATGTAGTATGCAATTTGACAGTACTATCTATTTTAAGTTTGACCACTACGGACAGAATCAATGGCAATCACAGGTGAGATCTGGAGGAAACGACACTTTTTTCTTCTCCTTAGTTAATACCTGATATGTGGGGGAGTGAAAAATCACTGAGAATTCCCATGATAACTGGTTAAAAAAAGAGTTTACAAAAAGAATATTAAAAAGCTTTTAGAAACCAAAATAGCTTGGACAAATTTTTACTCCTCTTATCACTTCAATTTTACACATACTACTGTTAATAAAATACAAATAGTACCCAAGATTTAACCACTACTGGCTCTTCGCTCTGACTGCAACTATTGGCAGTTTCTCAGCTTATGCATTCACATGAAGCATTCACACAGTAAAAACAGTTATTTGAGTTCTAAATTGGTAGCTCCACCTAGTGTTGTTCATGACCTATTCCTACAGGAACTGAAAAGCAGAGAACTAGCCATAACATGAAGCTGTACACTACTTCTGCTTGCTGCTCAGAAAAGCAGTTCCTCATACACCTTGCACACTGAATTGACATCCCCACCCCTGAGCTTCATTTTACCAGCACTGACTACGAATAGCTCTCATGGCCTTACACTTATAAAACATGCCAAAATCTTCTTTTTTTATTATTTTTCATTTTTGAAACAACAACATACTGCTTTTAAAATCTCAAGGAGATAAAAAAGGTCCCAGAAGTCTTCTGACAACTTACTTAGGGACACGTTTCCATACCACTGATTGTATAGTACTGCTGTTACTGTGATAGACCCTTCCAGGCTGAGAAGTTGTTTCTCAGAAAGACTACTCCTCCAGTATGGACCGAGCCCAAGGAACAGCAGACAGCTCATCGGTTCTTTCAAATAAATACTTATAGCAGTCATAAGTGTGTCACAAACCTGCTTCTACAATACGAAATAAAATAAATCGGTGTCTAGTTTAAATGAACTGTTAAATTTCTATTTCCAACAGCAAAGTTAGTTAAGTGGAGATACCTATGAAGTATTTTCTATTTCTGGAATGAAATATTGTGCAACCTATAATGTGACTACTAAGTTTGCAAGTAACAACAGTTTCATTAAAAAGCAAGCTTTCGATTTCTCAAATGATATGATTATTTATACTCAGTTCACCAAAATACAAGTTGCAGTAAGATTTAGATCTTAGGATAACTTGACCTCGTAATTAGTTAGGAATGCTAAATCTGCAGATCACAAGATAGTCTTATTTTTTCTTACTAGCACCAACCTGTAAACTTGTGTTTTAACAGCAGCTTTGAATGTTTCCTAATAGCTGAAGAGAATCAAAACTTTTTCTACACAATAATAACTACCAGAACTGAAGCCTACAGTTTTTGCCACAGAAAAGCAAGTCCTGTGCCGTTGTCCCCTGACACTGTGTTCTCAATGGTGTCCTTCATCTAGAATCCACACTCCAGAGTCTGAAGAGTTTTTATCATTCTCCTCCAGGACCTGCTGATGCTACTGACTGTATACTTCAGTGGTAACAGGTAAGTTTAGTGTCGGAGTGAAAGGGAAAACCTGGATCATTGAATCTAGTATTCTGCTGTCTCGGGAACCACTTTAAAAACCTGCTCTGCAGGTCCTTAAAAGGTGTTGGACTTGGACTGCCAGGTTGTTTTGTTTCAGAACTCCTAAGAGCCAGAAATCATCTTCAAATTCTGATTCTCATTTTATTTAGGACCATTTTTTTTCTTGTGACAGCACTATTCTTCATCTTAAGCAGTTTGCAGTAAGCTAATTAATAAGCTATCTACGTTTTGTTTTTAGTCATTATGCCTACAAATTTTTAATCAGTTCTGAAAATGACTAAAGAAAATGCACACTTACCTATAAGCATTAATGTAATCCTTTCTGTGTTGCAGAAGAAAATCTTTCAGTTTTCCAATATTAGAAATCTAAATGAACAGAAATCATAATTAAACTTCAGATAACTGATTACTTTTACCTTTAAAGTTCAGTATTCCACACTTCAACATGAATTTGTAAAATTATTAATTCTGTAATTAAAGAGAATCATAAAATTTACTTTTATACTAGAATTTTCACATTTTACCAGTAGCCAATACATAAAAACAATCTTAAAATGACCTGTTGCATGAAAGTACAACTCAGAGAAAGGTAGTAAAAAATACATCTTCTATCCAAAAAGCATAAACTAAACACTACTAAACACTAAATATAACTGCAATATTAAACATCAAAAATAGTAAACATTGTAATAGTAACAACACAAAACATTATCTGAACTGGTAGTCCAGAACTTAATGTACATTTTAGAAAATAAATTAATTTTAGAAGATCACACAATAAAGTTTTAAAGATTTTACTGATGAGACATGATATAAATATTCCAGTTCAGTTACTAGAATTTGTAGAACAAGGTTCTGTCGCTCTCCTTTCTATTTTGCCATAACAGAGTACCAGTTTGTGCCCAAATTAAAGTAATATCTCTATCATCTGATAATCATTAGGAATTTTTTCCAGAGCCTGCATCTCTATTTCTGGATTTCCACTTCACTGTGGATATATTTTGCTATAAATCCAATTGATTTTCTTTATTAAAAGATCCTTTGAAAAGATGAAAACAGTCCTAAAAATCAGAAAGGATTTTTGCAAACTTTAGTCTGATTAAAAAGATTTGGTCTAGCATAAGATCCCGCATGTCTTAGAGAATGTAAGAACTACAGAAATTGAGTTTAAATTGCCCACAGAAATAAGATGACTACCACTATTTGGCAGGTCTTGAAGGACATATGATGTGGGGGAGGAGGAGGGCAGAGAATTATATACATTAGTGGTATATATTTTCAAGGGGGAGGCAGGGGGAACTTTTCTAAAGCATATTGTCAAATATTCATTAATAATTCAGTGTAAAAAAAAAAGCATGCAAGGAATTTTACAAAACAATAGTTGTTTTAGTTTACAAATACAATAAATGCCGTTTACTCCATTTATCTGGGAAAAAACATCAGAAACTGTTCAAGTCTTAAAATCCTATTTTCATGCAAATGTTCCTTGTAATTAAACAAACAAAAAAAAACACCACAGAGAAAGAACACAGAATAGTTTGGATAAATAGAAGATTAATTCTCCCAATTATTTTTTTTCATAAGATCAGCAGCTCTTTGAAAAAAGTAAGAGCAAAAAATGTACTTAGTAAGACCACAGTGATTTGTACAACTAAAAAAAATAGTTCCTTGTGTAAATAAATACACATACATTTCCTTACTATTATTTGCTCTTTTTCAGTTTTACTACAACTCATCATATTGGATGAGAATTTTCCCAGTTTTCATGTTTAAAGTTTTGCATGTGATTAACGGGGCAAGAAATTTCATCCCATTCATAGTAAAATGAGTTCTGTTAGTACCTCCAGTAGATCCGATGTTTCCTAAAGTGTGTTAGCACTGTCATAAGCAATAAGAAGGGAAATACCGAAAACACTACAAGATCAATGAGGGACAAAGAACCATTCTACAGATGTTCCTTCTCATCACCACTGGAGCTTATTTTTGTATACTAATCTCCTTCTCAGCTCAGACCTGGTATGTCATGAAATTTGCTGAATAGGTAAATTAAGCTCGACTATGAAAGGAAAACATTTAAAACAGTCATACAGTGTTTCAGTAGAACAATAATACTTAATAGGCAGAAAGAAAGTACTACAAAGGACAAAGAGTAGAAACATAAAATAAGGAACACATTTCAAAACATTTACACTAATATGTGAACAAACACTAAACTAGAAAAGAGATTAGCAAAACTTTATAAGTAATAAATCTTAATATTACCGCAATAGCTACAATTTAGGAGTGATTAACAAGCAGAAAGAATCAGAATGACAAGCAAGAACACTGTCTTACAGTAATTAATTCATCTAGTCACAAAGAGCATTCTATTTAGGCTAAAATTGTCATCGTGTGTTTGAATTGCACTGACCCCACTTTGCCTCTCCTTCATTTGTAAAGCTATTTTCATGAATTTAGAATGACACCATTATGCCCATACTCGCATCAAGCTCTTAGTTCCCAAGATTTGCATCAGAAGTGAGACTTCTTGTTCTACTTTTCCTCAAATTCTAACAGCATCTTCTGTGATCCTGCACTGCTGCCATTTCTCTTTTGCCTTTTCTTACCATGTACTACTGGCATAGTTTTGAATTCAATTTGTCATTACTATATCAACAAAATTAAACAATTTTTACAAAAAAGAAGGTCTCACTAGTATAACAAAGAACGTGAATTTTATCAAACAAAAAAAAAATATTTGTTTTTGGTACAACACAATCTCCCGCAGACACAAAATATCCCTGATTATACAAATATAAATCTTGAAGGTATTTCCAGTGTCATCAACCTGCAATTATTCTAAGGTTATCAGAGGTACACCATATAGTCTTTACAAAGTTATCAAGCTCCAGCCTAAAGGCAATAAAGCATCTCCCGATTTCAACTGAATAGCTTTATTGGAATCCTACTGCTCTTATTATGAATAAGATTTCAAATTTCCAGGTTTACTGATTACCAACTTCCATCCATCTGTTCTTGCCTCAAAACAGACTTTTCCCTTAAAAGCTCTGCTTCCCTGCATGAGCGTTTGAGTTTACCAACAATAAACCTGTCTCCCTCTAACTTCCGTAGCCCCAAACAACCCCAAGCTTTTAGTTTCTTCTCACAAGACAGTTCTGAAGTTGCCTAACCCGTAACTCTCCTTTGCATTCGCTCCAGTTTGTATTCATCTTTTTCCAATGCAGATGACTAGAAGTTGGAAATACCATTTCTTCCACCATTTTCACTGATTAGTTTTGAGCTTATTCTTTGTTTTGGTCTCTAAATGCATATTCTACTGCTGAATTTCTTTCTTCACCCCACGACTCCAGACCCCAGAGATGTTCAGCGCTTGCTGTAACAGATCGTGCGTCTCCCTCTCCTTCCTCTCAGCATTCCATCATCACTGAATTTTACTGCTCCATCTTACCCTGGGACTGATTTTAAAATTCATCTTGATGAGTACTGCTCTTACTTTGGGGAATGCAAAAAGTAATTCCACCATTAACCTCCCTTCAGCCCAATCCTTCTTTCAACACAGAAACCTTGCTTCTGCTTATTCATCTTATCCAGTTAATATTGTCTCTCCTAATCTCCTCTAGACTTCTTATTAGCACTTTATCAGATGCTTTACCATCAGACACCACATCACCTTAACAAAGGAGAGGCAGATTTTCTTAAAGCATCAAGTTGGTTGGGCACATCCTATTTTTAGTAAGATAGCAAATTATACTGCGTTGTATCTTGCTTTCTATTTGTCTTTTTCCCCTTAAAGTATTTTCTGAATCCTGGACCACTTCTGGGTCAGGCCCTGCTGATACCATTATCAGTTTCCCTCTGCTGACTTAATTATAGGCATTCAGTTTGCTTCCCTCTCATCAAATGGTACCATCTTCAATTTGATGTATTTTCATAAAAAAAAAAATAGCTGCCTTCAGAACTTGGGATTTCTCGATTCCACTGTGTGTGAACTCAACCCAGAGATTATCTGACAACCACAATTTGACTACATTAAAGTTCTGAGATTTTGTACAAATTTCCAATTCCGTGCTCTGGTTCTCAGTACATATCTTGCTTTTACCCTGCTAGTCCATGGCTTTTTCCTTATTAATTTAGTCTGGAGACCATGCCTACACTATTCGTAATCTATACTCCAACTTTGTATTGCAGATCCACTTTTTTGCTAATTCTCTTTCTACTTACATAGCTAAAGAATATTTTATCTTTGAGGGGTTTTAGTACCATTAGTTAACTCATTGTGAATTTTGCCAAACCTGGCTTTATCTCTACAAAGTCTTCCCTTCTGCAACAGTTTTCTTGGACAGTCAGACTCTCTCTCCCCCCCCTGCTTTTTACTGCCTCTGGGGCTAATTTTTTGTATCTTCTCTAATTAATCTTTCGAGTAGACCTAGAACAGTTTTACATCCCACTTGCATTGCAGCATATCCATTTTTTTTCTACTCCATTTACCCATCCATCATAACCGCAACTTCCTACTTGCTGTATATACCTGTTTTCAAAACAATTATACCACCAGTTGACACAATCATCAAAAGGACATATGAAAGCAATTTGAAGAGGAAGCACAAACACATCTGAGTATTGGCCTCTTGCCTTGGTTCCCATTCTCTGCCTCTGGAAATAAGCTTTCTTCTTCTCTGAGAGTCTGGAGCAGAGAAATAAGCCTCTGCTTCAACCTTGAAATAATGAAATAATTTCCTTTTTTCCCCTGAAGGGATAGGAGGGCTTAGAGAAATGCCCTTCATACTTGCAGCACTCTTGCACTACATTAAGATTAACATCTTACGGGGAAGAACAGTACTGAATTTCCAGCTATAACTGACATTTTTATGAGAATCATGGGTAAAAAAAATACCTTTTGTCCTAATATTGCCAACATCTGTTATATTGTTATACTAACAGCATGTCCTCGAACTTCTGTTCACTACCAGAATAGGGAGGGTTACGTTCTTTCTGACAATACAACCGCTTACGAAACTCCAGGCTCTCCCTCTACTCTTCCCATTTCCACTGGCACGCCCTTGAGGGTCAATACCACACACCAAAATGACTTTTGGGTTTTTTTCAATTACTTTTCTGAAAACAGGGGTTAATAATGCTTAAGACCAAATATAAAGAATCAGTTTCTTTCATTTCTGCTCCACAAATACCTGTATCAGCACAAGGGAGAGGAGAAGCTGGATAGCATCAGCAGGGAACTTCCTAAAAGACACATCTGCCATGAAAGGAGGTATATTTAGTTACAACTTAAGAAATTTAACGTGACAGCCTCCTAAGCTCAGGTACCAAAGCTAGAGACTCCAGGTGTTATTTAAAAAATCCCAAGCTTAGTTCTGATCATGAAAAAACAATTAATTCTCTACAGTGAAGCAGCAGCAGTTTTCCACTGGGTGGCAACAAAAGCATCAGCATCACACAAGTAAAAACCACTATAAAAATCACATTAAAGCCTGTAACATAACTTTTTAAAGTTACTTTAGGTTCTGGTTTGCACTTTTAAAAGTTTATCTTCATTGTAAACTACCTCTTTAATGCATATATCTGTGTTTTGTTGCCACTGTAGATTTTTTTTTTAAACAGCTCTTATAAAAACATAAAAGCAAATATTGCATATAATGCAGGTCCGACACAAAAGGAAGCTGTGAATGGCTGCCATCTGCTACCACAGGTGGCATGCACAGCTCTATTTATACTTGGGGCCTTCACTAGAAATGGTGGATGTTCCCCTATTTCGAGATTCTTCTTATGATTTTAGAGCAGGCTATATTTTTAAATAAGAAGAGAAACAGGCAAGCATTCCCTCCAAAGCAGCATCTTCAAAAGATGCATATACTATAGAACGAAGACGCTGACTACGGTTCCTTCAGTATCTTAGCAATACATACAACACTTCTTTCCACTCCCAACAAAGAACTGATCACTCATGAAACAGTAGGTTCCAATTTGCATACGTTTAACCCACTGCAAGAGTCAGCAGCATTGTTTGCAATTAAAATGATTGGAGTAGGTTCCCGTGACATATTGTAGAGAGAATTCGACAGCGCTGAATAGTCATTTTCATTGAACAAACATAGCATTTTATCAAGTTTACTCTTCCATCAGAACAACAAACAACTATTTACTACCATATAAAATTGACTGTTACACCTCACACAATGTTGCCACTCTGAGTTTTTAGAAGATGTACTTTGCTAAAGGAAATTTTAAAAATACTTAAAACCAAAACATAATAAAGGCTTGTACAAAAGTCATAAAACACAGGGCAATTACCGTTGATTCAGCAGCATTGACAAGCACTACTGATGGAAGTGTCTTACTAACCACAGAGTTTTACATTTAATTTTTCTGTATGTCCAAAAAGCCTGATCTTCAAATGCCCTACCTAAATAGGTCCCATCTACAGACTCATGAGAAGGTGACTAGATTCTAAAATCCCCTCTGCAAAGAGCAGAAAATTTAGGATTATTATAATATTAATATCTAGACACCTACCATGTTTTTGATTCCAAACATATAGTCGACCCAAACATATCCACTGCCTATTTCAGAAGAAATTAAGAATTTCAATAAGACATTAGGTGACATACAGGGACTGCATGTGTCCGACCAAAAGAAGTACAGTCTCAGTACTAAGAGGAGATACAGTAATTGGTATAAGAACAAAACCTCTGTTTTTATTTAAAAAAAAAAAAGTTTCCAATATCTAAACCATATTTAAAAATAAGAGTTTTCCATGGTTAGTGCGTGTAATGAAGGGAAGCATTTTCAGAAATCTGGAATAAAACCCAAAGAGAAGAGATCCTATAAACAGAAACCCAATTTATATTAAATAAATTCTAGAATTAAGATCTTGGGCTCTTACCTAAACTATTACAGTTGGGAAAGACTAGTCAGAAAAGTTTCGATGCAGAAATGACTCCTATAGAGTCCTATGGTTTCCACTACAAACTTTAACTTTTTTAAAAATACAATGCGTGAAGAGCCAGGTCCCACACAGCTTCCTTCTAGGTTACATTTTAAGCACTGTCAGCGCATTGAATTCACAAGGGCTTCTGCAGGATGTTGCCTAAGAACAGACAAGATTTTGTTTCTGAAATACTGTTACCCTGATTCTACATTTCAGAAACTAGAACCTTCAAAAGACGAAATGATATAATTCCCTGATACAGTGTCATGCAACAAAGATTAAACCAATTAAGTGAAACCAAGGGTTAAATTCAGAGCTGAGGCTTCAGCTCTGAATTTAATAGTGTGAAAGCTGTCATTTAAAGGGGTTTGGATGGTGACTTATTAGTAGGCCATGAGGTGGTGCTGTGCTACCAGAATTCACTGCAGAGGAGCACTGGCTGCCTCCAAACGTCAACTGGCCACTTTTCAGCTGATTTGTCTCTTGAGGGGATACATTTGGTTTAGGTTTCCCCAGAAAACGTGAAAGTTTCTAAAGTAGGTCAAGAAGATCAATTGCTCTCGTAATCTGAAACCCAAAAAAGCAAATAATATCTAAACTGTGGTATGGGGGTGGCCCAATGCTGGAAGCGGGTAGCGGGAGGCGAGGAGACAGCCAGCCTGGCTACCTCTAATCTCAGGAAAATTGTGACTTTGTTCAGTTTCTGCTTTACATCAGCATATATGTTACAGAAGCAATGAGCAGCAAAACATTCTAATTGCATTTTATTAGTAGTCTTGCATTCAGAGCAAAGGGATCAAAATAACCAAGAATGGGGGTGTTGTATCAATAATATGCGTGGTACATGGGATAATGTTCAAAATTGAATTAAAAGCCAGGAAAATGAAGACTGAGGCACTTTGACTCTTCAAGGTAAAGACGGTACAAAACTTCAAAACTTTAAAAAGATTTAAAAAATAAAATGTGTAATAGTCTGTATTTTTCTAATTTATAATAACACAGTATTTTTTGTAAAACCAAACTAAAGTTTTTAGGAATCACTGCAAACATTTGCATTAGCTGTTGTGGGATATAGGAAGATAAAACCTGTTTGCAGAATACCACAGGCAGTATTCAGTGATTGTTAACCAACTGATTAAGAAACCTCTAAACTGCAGTAAGAAGCAACACCAATTTCCTAACACCTGGTCTGGAGGTGAAAACACTTCCTTTTGCTTAATATCAAACTGGTAAAATGGAAAGAGTAAAAAAGCACTGCCTTGCACACTAAAGAAAAATACAGTTTGCTTTTAAAGGAAATACTTTGTTTATTAGTTCATTTTTAATTCCTGCTTTACTTAACATATATTTATAAATGCTAAAAATTGTCTTTCATTGATTTTTGCTACTCTCAGTTCACATTTGAAATATTTAGCCTCTAAAGTGCACTTTAGATCTGCACTTGGTTATTTTGATTTGTTATTCACTGTTTATTACAAAAAGTGGGAAAACTTGGTAGTAAATAATTCACTATCAGCCTAAAAGCCTCACATTTCATCTTACCATGCTTTCCTTAAAAATAATGCAGAATTGGCATAAGATTTGGTCAACTGCATGATGAAGAGATTATTTTTGGAATTTTGTGACACAATTGCAAACCATTTTTCATTCAAGACTCTTCTACTAACAGTAAAGCAAAATTAAGACCTAAGAGCTCAAAAGCTCCAGTTCCCCACTGACCACAATAAAGACGGGAAGTACCCATCATTATCACCAGATGAAGGTTTTGCTGGGGTGTTATTTGGGGGTGGGGTTGCTGTATGTTTTAAAAATGTGTGTGGTACCTACAACAAACTCTAACTTTATAGAAAAAGTATTTTAAAGCCACTGATTTTTTTTTAAGATTGATATTATCCTAAAGTATGACATATATTCTTAAAGCCATTTTAATACTTTCTATTTTAGACATTTATAAATACACAAAATAAACCCCCTTATTTTATAAGATAATTGCTTGCAAACACTGAATTTCAATTCTGAACCAGAAAACCGCAATACATGTAGAATTTAAGATAAGAGGTCTGTGTTAATTTTGTCACTGTTTTCTTATGTCTTGTGGGAATGCACTGGTTTGATACCTGCATGTACAGAAGCACATCTAAATATTCTGAAAATGGTCTGTAAAGTCAACAGGAACATGAGGTGACCTCCAGAGAAAATTAACAGTAGGCTTTCTACAATGTAACAGCATGCTAAATGGTTTTAGTTACCAGTCTTCATTTATTCTCTGTGGCAACAAACACTTTCAATAAAAAAAAAGCAACATCTGATTTTAATAAAACTTACTATTTCCCTTTTTCTTGTTTACTGTCCAACTCTAATCATAACTTTCTTTAACATTTATATTTTTACACAATCATCCAAAACCTCGTTGACTAAAATATAAACCCCACAACAATTGTGGGGAATGTTTTGGTTGAGAGATAAAAGTGAATTGGTCAAAATATATATTTGCAATAATTGGCCTTTACCATTGCTGTTCAAAATGCTCCATTTACAACCTTTCAGTAACTGCATTCAACTTTGCTTGTGTCTTTCTGTAAGAGATATTTTTCTTGTCGCTTGTTCTCACAGTCTGAACTCATTTAGTACTATGTTTTCTTGACTCCAAGATGTTTTATGCCATAAAGAGACTTCCAGTCTCATGTAACAGATACGCAGTAATAAAAGGTTACTCTGTCTGACCATCATTATGAAATTCAGAATCCAAGTTTTTGCTGTGCAATTCGGAGAGAGTCATGTGTGCATGTGCTTCACTTCGGGACGGAAGTGAATCTGCTTCAGCAGAAGCCACCACAGGGCACCACCAGTGCAGTTATGCCTGTGGCATCAGCTGTGCCAATGCGCTCTCTCTGCTGAAGCTGCGGCTGGACCGGAGCCTCCCTAACGCACACCGCAGTCCCACGCTCCTCTGCCAGGCCCTTTTCATTCAGAGTTTTACATTTTCAGTGTATTTACACTAATACATCTATACACTGATGTCTCAAAACCCTACCACTCTATCAAATACAATTCGGGGGACAAGCACCGTTGTGTTTCGGTGTTCAAATATTTTTCTGGATTTTCATAATTGGTACAATAGTGTTCTTAGTGCAAAAATCCTTTTCATTATGTTTCAACATCTTCATTTGTATTACACAGATGAAACACTAGTTTAGTGGTTGCTCTACCATTTATGCCCATTAAAACACTCGACTGGACGAAGAAAACATCCAATCAGAAGTTTACGATGCCTTAGCTAAAGAGCACTTACAGATCAGGCACAAAAGCACATAAATAAATATACTGCAAATAAGCCAGTTCTGTACACATTAAGATTTTCATCCAAGTGTTTTATGGTATCAGCAGAAAAATTAAGACAAAGGGCCCTCCCCCCACCATGTAACAGGAAACCCCAAGACCTGGATCATCTGCCCTAAATCTTAGGAATTTACTGGGCCATGGTCACTGTAAGCCCTTACGTGGCTGATGCAGAGTGACACACTGATAGAGGCTACTTACATCTTCAGTAAATCTACACAGAGTTTCTCAGTCAGGCACACAGATCTATTCCATGCCGTCCTACTTCAAATAGACTGCTTTGCTGCATTTTCTGAGCAAGCTACTACTCCTCTGTTAGAGCACCTACAAAGTAGAACCAAATAAAAGGATCCCTCCTTCATCCCTGGGGGAAATAACTCTTCTCCACTAGCCCTTAAAACAGCAAAAATTTTGGCTAAACTGAGGCGAGGAAAACTACAGCAGCAAAAAAAGGGATAATGCTTTTACTAATTCTTGGACCGGGCAGGGATGCTAACACAGTCAGTGTGAAATCCAGTCTGCTAATACTATCCTGTTCCCACCACCCTGCTCCTTTCTAAGAAATAGAAGTGTCTTATAAAATGGTAATTAAGGCAAACCATGACAGGTCATCAACTCTACAGCAAGGGCTAGTTTATTAGAGCACAAGCTGGCCTAAAACATCACTGAGGCACTTTACTTTGGTCATGTCAGAAGATTCTTCACTGGGGATGAAGTCCAGCCATAATGTCTAGGAAAAATCCTTTTCTTTAGAGTGCATCCCTCTGCCATATACCTATTAACTATCAAACAACCATTAGCTTCCCAAGGTAACGTATGATGTGGCATGAAAAAGTGCTTCTGGACCCCTGCATTTGTTCACCACAAAATGCTACTCGTGTTGGTTTTGATCTGTTTAGGGGTATTTGCCAACTGGTTTGGCATATGAATAAAATGGTCCCCCCAAACCATGGGAGAGAATAACTTCTACTTGAAAAGATTCCAACACACAGAAATTTCTCCCAAGAAAGTGCTTGCAGAATTTGGGAGCAGTAAGCTTTAGCTGTAATTAAAAGGGAAATCAATGCTATTATTTCATATCTAAGTAATGCTGACAATTCAAAAGTATATTTTTAATCACTGAAAGCAGAAACTCCTGACAAGAATTTAAGTTGCGAAGTAAGGCACTTTTACTTTCTCACTTTTCCTCAGCCATGAATCTCAGTAAGATTTTTTAAATGTCCATTTCCTGTAATTTTGGTAATTTTAGAGTATAATTATTTTTACATCTTTATGATGCCTTTGGGGTATCATTACAAATATTTTTTAAGCATTTAAACTTAGAAAAATAAAATTAAGTAATAGCTTCTCTTAAGGAGAGACTGTCAGCCCTGTTCTGAATAAACAATCCCTTTTAAAAGCAATCTGGAGATTTATATCCACTGTAACCATAGAAATTAATCTTGAGTTTAAACAAAATAGAGTAAAACATAATTTATTTAACAACAATTAGAACACTGCCATTCCAAATGAAAGCTGGGTTTCTATTTTTTATTTTTTTTTTAAATTCAACAGACAGCTTTGTATGCAGTCATAAGACTTTTACTTGATGGGCTACTTCTAACAACTTAATCATACTCAACCAATTTGAACAAAGCATTCAGATTTCTAAGTATTTCAATTTTACTTGAGATAGATGTCAATCAGTAAGAAAAAAGTTAAAGACTTTTCAAATTAAAGAAGCTGAAGTTAAATGTAAAATACCTTTTTAATTATAAAAGCAATCTTGAGAAACTGCTATGACATTGTGAGGCGAACAAGAAAGCATGAAAAAAATTTTATGAGTTTTTCATATAAAAAGTTTGGGAATAGCAGAGAAGAAAAAAAACCTGGGAAACTTTTTTATACATCAGCATAGCTAAAAAAAAATGACATTATGTTCAGAAAAAAAAAACCCAAACAGTGTTTCCTATAGACTAAAATTATTTACAAGGTTGCATGAAACATTCCAGCATGCAGACCCTCAAAAACAATGATAATGCATAAAGAACTTCAAGGTTAAAATAACTGAGCGATAAATATTTAATTAAGAGCTAAAAGAATATCAGCATTTGCTGTATTTTTAAAAAGCAAGTAAAATAACTTGAAGATCACATGATGAAACACTGATATGCTTCACAATATTACATCAATACAAGAAATCATAGCCCAAACCCTAGAAAATTTTTCACATCACAACAGATTGAAAGTTTCTGTTAAACACCTGTAACAGCCACATAAATTTAACAGGAGTTGTGAAAAATATACAAGTATACAGTAGAATGAATCTTCTAGATCATTTCTCTAATTCCCATATGTATTATGATAAACTATTATTAGAGTACCGTGTAAGAAAAAAATAATAAAATTCAGCCTTACTTAGAACTAGAAAGCTAAACTCTGAACTCTATACTCTAAACCCGTTTATTCCATCTATTATACAATGACAGATACATAACCACAGGAGAGAAAGAAAATTAAGCTGCTTAAAATCCAGAAGTTTCTAAAAAGACTAAAAAAGTTCTTAAGCCAGAGTACCAATTCCGAAGTCCTCAGGAAGCTCCTCTACATGGGGTGACACTGCAATTTGAAAACCTACAAGCTACTACGATACTTCCAGATGACAAATATAGTGTTTCCCATAATTTGAAGCTTTATTCCAACTTTAATTTTTTTCTCACTGCCTGTGATAAAGAGATGAGTTTCCAGAATGCCATTGCCCTTACCTACTTGACTGAGGGTCTTTTAAAGAAGTGAACTGCTGAACATAAAAGGGCGATGGTTACAAAAGCACTGATTTCAAAGAGTAGGTTTTTGTTGCCAAATACATACAATAATGACATTCTCTACCTCAATGTATGAACAGCTCTAGAATGACCCTAGAATGCTCTCTGTGCCTACCAATGCTCCTTAGCAGCAATGGCAAAAACATGTCAAAATATCATACATTTAGGGCCTGGAGCATCCTGGCCCAAACCGATTCTTGCTCTTGCAATGTCACTATTATTAGCAAGCAGAAAAGAAACTTGGATGTGATTGGGGCAAGCTAGGTAACTGTGTAATAAGACATAAATATGCATTATCCTAACCAATGCTAACATGGGAGATACAAGCTTCTGGTCTCCTCCTCTTACCTCAGCCTGTACAGGATAATGATCTAGGAGACTCAGCCAAAGTCAAAGCTCACATGAACATAAGAAAGCTTGGCTTATAATACAAATGGGAAAGAAGAGACTCCATGAAGCAAACGTTGCAAGGGCACAACACACAACAGTTCATCCCTGTCTCCCAGCTAACTCACCTGTTTACTATAAGAGGCTACCTCTCCCTGCAATGTATTACTCAGTTCTGAAAGCATTATGTCTATCTCTACAAAGCCTCAAATTCATAGCACCCCACAACTTACTGTAGTGGTTAGCTTTTTGATGGTATGCATCCACAGAAAAGAAAATACATAATGTGCAAATAGGGAGACAACACAGAAGCAACAACAAACACTACAGGAAAAAACACTGACACACAAGAGGAGGAATGAAAAGAGTTGGCTGAAATAAAAAGAAACAGCATCTGCACCGAGACATACCAGCACCATACACTACGGCATCAAGTCTGATGTTTCAGCCAGTAGTCGACTAACTCCAAAGGGCCTCCAAGAAGAAGGGGCTGTAAACTGCAGAGTTATCTTCATGGCTGCTCAGGAAAGCAACACAGCCTCCATTCTGGAATTATTTAATTTACTATAAAACTGAGTTCCCAGCTAGCTGTGAGACAATCTTTGGAAGCAAAATGGTGAAACACACTCTGACACATCTTATATCTATTGACAGACTCATGTTCACAAGCACTTTGCAGTGAGAGCACACTTTGTTATCCAGCACCTAAGTACACTGAGATAAGATTGTGTTAACTACCAGTGGGAAGAAAGACTGTGTTTATTCTGTAAACTCTGATGAATCACAAGAGTTTCATAAGACAAAATCTATTAAAAAACTATTTTGCAAAATTAATTTGAGTTCTGATTTTACTTGAAACAATCTACTAGAAAGAGTAAAATGGACTGCTTCCCTCCCTGCCTGAATTTTAAGGTATATTTTATAGGCAACATCACAGTTTTTCTACAGCTTGTGGCACATGAACATTTCAAAGATGTTACAGTTTTCACAGAGGCCTTACTTTTCACAACTTTCTGATAATCTACATACAGGCATTGCTGTAGCATGTAGGGCAAGAAGGAACCATCAAGTAACTAAAACACCACCATATCAATGGGTGAACACATACAAACTGCCCATGAGTTTATAGATTAAGCAGTAAGAGTTACTAAGAAACTCTGTGTTAAGACTCAGTGTCCATCAAGCAGTTTCATTGTGTCTCACCAACCCGTACGCAGTGGGCGGGGGGGAAATCAATATTACCTCTGTCTTTTGCCATAACAACTAGATTGCCCAGATTGGGCTGCAATAGCTAAACACCACTGCATTGCAGGGGGAAATAACAAAACAACCGGATAGAAAATATTGTGTTTCAGCAGATATGTGTATGTAGAAATAGGAGTATCTCTTGTAAGATGGATATTGGTTTGCATGCAACCTTCACTCAAGGTTAGAGTAAAATGCTACTGCAATTTGCCACACCAATGTTTCACAGCTCTTATATGAATTCTGTGAACAGTCTGTCATGTCAAGGACAGAGGTGATACTACATTTTCCATTTGGGTTACAAACACCTTATTTACAGATGTCATACCACTGCTCCACAGTTCTGCTCTGCATTGCAGATGAGTCAGTATTAACAAAATACATTTTGTCAATATTGCAGTATTCTGCTGATGCGCTGGCATGATGTACTTAGGAGGACAGAAAGGTAAACATGAGGAACCTCCCCAGTGGGGAGCTGTCTCAGTAGCAACTCTGAAGGTGAACATTTTAAGGCTATGAATCAGAACTAAAACATGAAAGCTTAATATTGGGAAGAGAATTTACCATAAAGAGACTGGTCAAGATTACGTGGTAAATGTCAAGCACATATCTGACTGTATGAGTACATGGAACAGGAGTTCGTAAAGCTCACTGTGGCACAGAGGTGAAAAAAATAAGAGCAACACTGAAAAGTGAAGGAAGGGAAGATGGAAGAGAGAATAAAAATGGCAACAGAAGAGCATGGTCTGACATAAAGAAAAAACCCAAAACATCATAAAATACATCCTAGCTAAAGCAATAATTATACTTTCAGTGCAAATGTGAGACAGATACCAGAGACACAACAGCTGGCATGTACTTGGAAGAATAGGACCCTTATTTATGGTAATAAAACAAAAAAAAACCACTTAATAAGGAGAAGAAACAACCGCCCAACCCAATAATTTAATAAATTAAGATGTAAAATATTCTCCTTGAAAATGTTCAAAATAGACTAAACAAAACACTGTATGCTCTATATATTCTAGCAAATAGAGGGTTAATGTGCCCTCACGTTTTTAATAGCATGTTTTACTCCTTGGCACATCAGCATTAGAACCAGAATATCCCAAAATTATAATTCTTCCCCACAGAAACACATAATAGTTTCAAGTGTCTGCAGCTCTAGTATTAAACCAGTGGAAAAGCATATTGTTGAATGCACTGTATAACTGTATAGCAGCAGTGCAGACATCGAAAGCTGTGATATCTAAACCAGTTTGAAGGTAATTTTTTTTTTGTCCTGAATGTTCTTCAGTCCTCTTCATAACCATTCAAACAATGTTTCTGCAATAAGCAACAAGTGTCTGTCTGACATAACTACAGCATCAATAAGCAAGGAAGACAGACAAATTACTAATCACAGAAAAACAGAGAAGGAAAATAGAAACTGTTGTCTAAATAGAAAGTTTTACTAATGTAAATTTGCTTAGTCATATTTAGTTGCACTTTATCAAATCAGCTGAACTACGTCTTTTTATGAAGTTTAAGTAACTCAACATGATTTTTATTTAAACTGATCTGAGGAATTTACATTTTAGAAAACAAAAAAGCATAGCTTTAATGACTGCATGCGTCTTAATTGCTTAACTAGTAGCCATTATTAATATTAAATTATGATATGAATGGAGTCAAGAAAAGGAAAAAGTCCAAAAAGCAAGAGCTGGAAAAGAGGGGGAAAAAAAGACAAAGGAAAAAAATTAATTATACAGATTAGAGCTTCACATGGACTGCCCTTTTCCTTTTAATTTCTTTGTCTTATAAGACAAATTAGACAGCAATAAAAGGAATAAGCCTGCCTTCTGCTGCAGAAAAGAAAATAAAACAATTGACTAGATATTCGTGGGCAACCAATTTATCCTTCCTGGAGTTAAAGTTTTCTTACTATTTAAATAAACAAGCAACTATTGATTCTGCAATATGTGCTGGTAGAAAAATCAGAAAACAAATACAGCAACAAAGGAATCAAACAGAGTCCAAAAGACAACGAAAATACCAACAAAAAGAAATCAGTAACACTAAAATGGTGAGAAAGATTTCAACAGAGAGCTATGATGAAATACAACACAGAGCCAGAAATAAAAGCACGCATTGTGAAAAAAACCAACCAAACAAAAAAACCCCAAAACAGTTGGAAGTAACAAATGAAGGCAAAAGCAAGCTACTCTTTTAAATAAGTAAAACAAGAGAAAATGAGGTGACTCCCGAAAAGCCACTATTTTTTGCCAAAGTCCAGAGACTATAAGACAGTTAATATTCCCTTTAGATTTTAAAATGATCCTACAAGGAAAATTAAATGCATTTACTTGAACAGAGGCAGTTATAAGATGCATGCTCTCTGCCTGGTTCGGAGCATGTGCTCCGAGGCAGAGGACAAACATACAATTGTAAGAGCTGACTTAAGTAATCTGGTTTGAGAACAGCAACACAAAAATACCCGCTGAAGCATAATGGACAAATACTTTCACTTTTAAAACTTCCCTTTCCATTAAACTGAAAACACTGTTTTTTAAAAAATAATAGTACTGACTGTTTTTCTCTTACATTACAAATATGAACTGTATGCAATGCACGTGGCAGAAAATCTATTAGGCAGCATTAGTTGAATGCAACTTCCTAACTGAAATTTGGTATTTTCTTGCAACAGTCACAAGACAAAGTCCTTTTGCTAATGAGCAAAGAGGTGGAACTGTACCAACCAACCCTCACTTGGGACAGAGAGTTGATAAGGTCATGGAAAATCTTGAAAGAGACTATGAAACAGTCATCCTTCCATTTTTACTGTGACACAATTTTTGTGTATTGTAGCAGGCACTACACTTTTAATGATTACTGTTAGTAGCCTTAGCATTTGGGGCGAGAGGAGGAATGTTACTACACCTTAGAATTAAAGTTATCTAGATCAGACTAAACACAGTGCAAAATCTAGACTTTTCATTTCAGGTAATCTACAGACTAAAGGCATTGCCTTAGTTTACTCTCAGAACATGCTCATTTTAGCTATTGGTCTAAAATGCTTTTGTTACTGAAGCTGTGTGCAACACAAGCCCTATAAAATGAAATGGAGCACATGTAACAGATTCAGCATCCTCAATGTAGTAGCCTTTTCCTATGAAGCTATAAGACAATTTTATTACATAAATTAAAAAATCAGAAATTTATATCAACCATCCTTACTTTCAGTTACAAAGCCTGATACTATGTTGAATGGCAGAATAAACTTTACCAGAATTTCCAGGCAATTTGTTTATTTCTTATGGCAGTTATGGTAAAGAGAAGGAAAAAAAAAAAAGTGCTAGGGGACTTACTGGAAGCACTTGATTTTTTAGATAGAGTATTGTCCCATTGTCTATGATAAATCTACTAATACAAATATGATTGAACAACAGATTTGCCCGTAGCAAAGTTCTTCTCAGCTCCTAATGTGGAGTTAAGGCAGGGAGGAAATAAGTTCTCAGTGCTTTTGTAAATAGGATTTTGATGAAGGACTGAAATTGAAGACTGGATTTCCTGACTTCTGAGTGCAGGACAGTTCTTTTTAGCAAAAAAAAAAAAAAACCCAAACAAA
>VZSZ01000564.1:233837-252455 GCA_013398815.1 Ibidorhyncha struthersii | reverse complement strand
AAAAAAAAAAAACCCAAACAAAAAAACACCAAAACCAGATTAGTGTTATATACCAAAAACTACTACATTTCCTTATCATATACTATTACAAATTTTGCTTTAAAATTATGATTATGAAAATAATTTTATACATTTCCCTATTACCTTCTCAGAACACTATTATTCATCCAGAAAACTACACTACACTACAAAAAAAAAACCCAGAAGACAAACATTAGAGAACTTTTCCCATGCTTACAAAATACAGAGACAAAATATATTCAGAATAATCGATGAATCTCTTGGGCCTCTCGGCTTTACAGTTAAGCAACATTTCATTAGATCAGTTTTTTCTCAAGTGTTACAAGAAAAACCAATTAAACATCAAAAGATTGTTGCTTGTCACATCAAATTTACTACTCATTGGAACAGTATGCCTTATTCGCTAAATACGTGTTGACTTGGAAGTCATCATGAACGACATTCTTAACTAATTACAGCAAATCCTACAAAATACCGATTACTATTAAGAATCACTACTTTAAACTAAAAGCAGCAATTATCATAGCCTTCACTTGCCAAGAGATGCCATTCCATCAACAGCACGCCACACAATTAGGAGTTAAAAATATAGTATTTATTCTTAATCGTTGCTCCTCCTCTGCTACCCAAGAGATAGGAAATGTACTATTGCAACAACAGAAGTCTTGCACACTATGGTTGGTTTCTGCAAACTGCAAACATTTTTACTGCAAAGAACACTTTTCAAGTGAAGGTTGCCCATAAACTATCGTATAAGGAATAAGAACATCATGTTGGCAAAGTTATTATGTCAGACAGTGAACGCAGCGCAAGATACTTCTCAGCAACACGTATATTATGTGGTTTGTTTCATTTGAGGGATAATATCAAAAGATGTCTGGGCTTCCACTTGGTGGTCAAAGGGATAACCTATACTAGCTGCTACAATTTGTAGCTGTGTATGTATTTTTTAACACTGTCTATATGGCTGAAAGGATAGTCTGTTTGCTCTAACTGAAATAAATCAACAAAATAGTTGAAAATATATTCAGCATAGTATCTAATCTGTGTCAACTACTGGCAATACTGCAGTCAGGTAGGTTTGGGGTTAATTTTTCTAAAAGAGCAAAAAACATCAAAGTTGTGGGTTTTTTTTTAATCTGAACATTAAATATATACACAAGCATAGAGAATAGATGACATAATTTTGTTCAAATAATTTCATTGTAGCAATATTAAAGACTCAAAAGAGCTAGTTAACCCATTTTTGCTACATTTAAAAATCACTTACTCAGTAAACTCTTAGGACTTGGTGTCATTTTATTAACTTCACTGAGTTAAAAATGCCATAAACACTAGGTCAAGAGTAAAAATTTCCATGATCTAGCAACTAGATAGCAAAATAAATCCTTTAAAAACTATCAAACAAAGCTAAAAATAAAATTAGATATAAAGTCAAGTTTTAGACTGTGGTCAATTGAGGTCTAGACAAAACCCTGCGTTTGTTCATTGCCTAGTCTCCAGTCTGCTCCAAGTTTGAAAAGGTAATTGAACTCAGTCTATAATTACTGGATTAGATGCAGATGGGCTCTGTACATTTCAGGGGAGGAAAGAACTGTTTTGATTCATTTTATGATTGCCTGTAAGGTCAAACTTTTCAAAATGTACTTTCATCTGTTAAATGGTTTCTCAAAGTCCCAGGGGGACATCTTCAATAACTGATGTTTTAAGCAATTTGGGTCTATCAGATCCAGTCTTTGAGTGTAATACCCTGTCCATTTTCTAGAATTATAAGTGTGCATGTAGGTTAATTGCTACGACTCATACATATTTTCAAAACTACACTTTTTTTGAAAAATTTTACCCAACAACTGTTATGCATAAATATTTGCAGAATTATTTTGGTTTAGGGTACAAAATATCTTTGGAAATATGATTAAATAGCACAAACTAGAAGTGTCCTTACTTTTAAGTCCTTCCCACTTGTCAGAAGTTTCTGAGAATGCTCTCTTAGGACCCAATTCAACAAGGTATGAACAGTCGCAAAGAATTCAATTTGCTTCTTACAAACCAAAACAAGGGAGGAACGTACCTTAATAAAAAAAATCCTAAAAAGCACTTGAGAAGGATTTCTCTTTTAGCACTCTCTTATTTAAGCCTTCAGCCTCACTCTCACTCACAAGATAAAAAGTAGAACAAACATTAAGCATTAAACTTTCACTCTGCTAAGAATTTTTTGCAAAATCTTTCCTTCAATTAAATCAACCATAACTCTGCAGCCTGTTTCAGTACAACCAGGATTTTGTCTTGCATCTTTAAACGTCTTGCTTAGTTACAAGTTCAAACGCTCCACAAAGGATATCTAGCTCTGCTCTCAGTTAGGGACTGTCAGAGCTACCATAATAGCAACTTAAAGCAGAAAACACACCATGCAATCAGAAGGCAATATAACAGTTTGGTTCATAGTCTTAAGAGGTAGAAAACTTAATTCCAAACAACTTACAATTTAAGAGTTTCAGTTTATTTGCATCACAACAACCTTCTTGTCTATAAAATTCCAGTAAGAAAGTATTTTTCATTACAACATACATTTGTGTTTAATCAACAACAATCTCTCACTGGCAACAGCCTCAGTCAAAAAGTTATCTTCGTAGGATCAGACACCTATAAAGTTGTTCTGCCAGAGATTTAGTATTTAAGCACTGGCAATAAGGATAATAGGAAATATGTTAATATAACCTCTGTCTCCAAGTGGGCTAATGAAAGAGGCTTAAGAGCACGGCAAGTTATCTCATTTAATTTCCATTATTATCATTTTATTCATATTATTTCAGAGTCCTCCACATAAGAGACAAAACCTGGAGTCAGAAGCAACTACCACAAAGCCCCAGCAGAAAGATGCACAACAGTAACAGAGTTATTCCTATGTCTGCTCTGACAGAAGATTGTGCCTATCATCACCACGCTGTGCAGATTTCCCACTACAACTTAGAAGTCTCACTGAAAGAAGAAACTTCTTCCACTATATTTTAAGAACTGATTCATACAAATCAGTTTGTTCAGAACAGTTCAACCCATAAAACGCTTGCAAACAAATGATGGGTTTTTGTAATAGTAGGTCTTTTTTAAATGCAAAAGCATCAGTAACAACCACATATAAACAAATAAAACAACCAGTATTTGAAGTAAACTTCTGATTCTTATTAGTGTCAAAAATAAGCACTCAAATTTACTCAAAAGATAAAAATCCATGTAATATTAGCATTATCTTCTTTGCCATATCTCTAATGGAAGCTTTTAAATGTGTTTCTTTAAAATTGGAGTAATATTCCAATTAGAATTTACATAGGGTGCATATGCTTAATTCAATAAAATAAGAATTGATCTGTATTTGTTATACAGAAAAGGCGTCTTTTCATTCATTGTAAGCAAAAAAAAAAAAGTTTCCTTCAAAAAAATACATGCCTTATTTTCCCTACAAAATAAAATTAAGTATTTCAAGTGTATTGTGTGAATCCACAAACCAGTCCTGAAACTACTGTAATTTTTCAGACAATAAATTGTGAAGAAATGGTAAAGTACTAGCCAGACCACAGCACTGTCCATTCCATATGCCATAATACAGAAGAGAATAAATATGACATAAGAATTTATACTAGGTCACATTTTAGACCAACTAATTAACTCTTTGATATTTTTTTTTCTCCTCCTTTACGTTATGATTACCTTTAAGAAGTATTTTCCTGTATTTGCCTTACGCTCCTTTATATTGTATTCAAAACATAAGACACAGTATCTGAGCTCTCATAAGTATTTCTCATCTATACTTTAATGGGTTCCACAGTGAGCTAAAAGACTTAGGAATAGGAAACAGCACCATTAAGAGAAATAAAGCGTATTCTTACAATAAGCTAGTCTCGCTCATATTATGGTGTATCATTGTGTCTTTACACAAATCTTCAAAAAACAAAGAAAGGAGATATCCAATTCATATACGTGAAACTGAGTCAGTATGCAGACTATAAACAATGTAGTATTATTTAATCAATGAATACCTCACCTTGGTTAATGACTTCTTCAGTCTCTAAGAAAACCAAATCATTTAACTGTCTTTGAACATCCATTCCTCCTCTGAAATTTGAGGACAAAATCAGAAAAAAAAAAAAAACCACAACCCCAAATGAAACATTAAAAAGTGGTTGCTTACTTTGCAGTAACTTACTTCTGTGGTAGATAACTGATTAAGCACCCTGTTAAGTCTAGTATAGCTATGTTATTTTATAAATACTTTAACACATTGTTTCCTCTAAGTTAATTTATTATTAAAAATGAAGACAGACCATTCATACATTCGCACAGTCTAAGGTCAGACTGATCAGAGCCATAGGTCACTGGAGCAGTAGTCTGGGATTTGGGAAACCAGTATCCAATTCTTTGCTTTGGTACAAAGCAGTGTCCCATATGAAAAAAGGAATTCCTGAGCCATCCCTATGCATTAACTCCTGCATTACTTGTTAAGTACCATACATATTTTGGAATACCTGCACTTGACTTTGAGTTTTCAAGTGATGCTGAATCTACCAAATCAAGGATCAACTGAATCACACCACAAATAATGTGTACTTTTTTCAACACTGTATCTTACTTTTTCTTTTTCATAAGATGCATGAATAAATCTGAGACTTTTTTCTTGTGATCACATCCCCTAAACAAGATAGGATGAAAAAATTTCTCACTACAAAATAGATTTTTCAGACTTTAGTTCATTTTTGTACCTCTTTTCTATAAAAACCAAAACAACCTCCCACCATCACATTTCTGAAAAATGTCAAGATCAGAACTGAACACAACATTTATCATTTTAGTAGTGCTACATGCTCTTCCTTTAATCGATAATTCCCTCTATGTTTCATTAAACCTACATCTTAAAAACTTAAGTGTCTTTATTTTGGTATTGACTCTTATGTGCAGTATTTACTAGGAGCTGAAGAGACCAAATTATGCCCTACCGTATCCACAGCCAGAATCAATAAATGCCCTACTTGCACATGCAAAGGTAATATCATGCCCAAGAATCTTTGTATATATGTAATAATTTTTCTGTATAGTTGAATGAGCCATGCCTCAATTTAAGCCTACAGAAAGGAACACTTTCCATTGAATATCACAGCAGAAACTTCAGCATGCATCACACTACCCATCTGAATCGACCCAAAGAAAATAACATATAACAAAGACAACTGAAGAAAGGAGAATTTTAAATTAATCAAAAATTTGTAGCTGTCACTTGAAAACGGGTATGCAACAAGGTTCTGAAAGAAGAATATCCCAAGAACACACACATCTGTTTAATATTACAAGCCAACTGTCAACATCCTAAGTGACATTTTAATTTAATATTTTTTCTTTCTTGATGTTTTACCTTTAGTCAATGCCTTATGAGAGTATCAGCTTTCTATAAGAAACTGTTAAATATAAAGAAATGTTATTGTAGCATGTTTATAAAATCATAGTTCGAGAACTTTTTATTTTTCTAAAGCCTGACCACAACTTAATTATCTGCAGGACATTCCAAGCTCACAATTGCAAGCTCCAGTTCCCAAGCAATTTTAAACAATATCTACTGTACAGGACATACGGTATTGCAAATACCACAACATGTAGTGTTTCCAAAAGTCAGCATTAGAACCTTCAGACATGGGTTTTATTTTCAATAAATATTTGTTTCCCTACTAATCATTAAACGGTTTTCACCACCATTACATGTTTTTCTTTCCCATGACAGTTTGCTATCACCATTTATTTTTAATATAAGTGAACCAGTTATAAGAAAGACAGATACAGTGTATAACATTCCTTATGTTATACATAAAGTGTCATAAGAGTAAGCAGTGTGTTCCTGTGCAGCTTACTCAATGTTTTGCTTCTTTTCCAGGAAAGAGCATGAGTAAAAGCAAGAAAAAAAACTTGTTAAACTGGAGATAAGGTAGGGGGGAAAATGAGACTATTAGCTCAGCCAAAAACTCCCAAAGGAAAAGAAATTCCAGCTTAAGAAAGAGAAATCTCAAAAAGCCTGGGAATTCAAAATTATTTCTACTTTGTAAGAACATCCAAACCACTAGAAAACAGGCAAGAAGAAAAAAAAATCCATCATGCAATTATGTCTGTATTTTACACATCAATCTGAAACCAAATAGATGATACAATACTTCTAGAACAACTCAGAACTCCAAAAGTATTTCTTCCTCTCCGAAATACCAACACTCTGTAGAACACCTTGGTTTCAATACATTGCTGACAAACTCCCCTATCTCGCTGCCCCTTTAATCAACTTTCTCAGGAGATTGTTTGAGGACTCTGGCTCCTTTGCACGCCCCAGCATGCTGCTGCCATGGAGCCAGCGTGAGGAGTCCTCACTGCACTCATGGTGGGCTGCCGTACAACCCCCCGTGCTTCCTTCTCAGCTCCTCTTTTACCTGCCTCACCTCAAGTGTGTATTTTGTTCCAGAAACCCCCACAAGTCCTGCAGCAAGATTATTTCTGGTCTTGTAAATGTAGTGATATTTTACTTTCACCTGTACTAAACACTGGAGGACTTACTTCCCCCCGCCTCAATTGAAACAAACAAACAAAAAAAAAAAAAAAAAATCACTGAATGACCACACTAGGATTCTAATTCAAATATTAGAACATTACTCTATATTACAGCTCTAATAAACTTATGAATCAAATTAAGACTCCTTCTCTTATTTTCAACCACAGACCAACATAACATCTAGGAGCTTCTGGCTATCCTCACAGGACCTCCACCAACAACATTCACTTGAAACCCATTTCACGCTTGCTATCCAACTGAGACACGGAGAGGTGGGAAACACCAGTCAGTTGCATCTTGTACTACAGAAACAAAATACTCAATTTAGAATCAGTGAGAATCATCCACATTCAAAACCATTTTAAAAAGTCAACCAAAAAAAGAAACATCCAGTGGGAAACAACAAGCAATCTATTAATAGTGGAAAAGCAAAGACTGAAAGGAAGTTGGATTACATTTAACTGTATCTGGTTTTTGTTTTGTTTTTTCAAATGCTGAACAATACCTACAGAAATGGAATACATTTAAATTTGAGCAGATGCAGCACATCCGCTTTTATATTGCTCTCACCACCCTCCATTAACAGGGAAGGCAGAGCCAGAATGAAAGGGTAAAAACGGACAACAAACACCTCAAGGCTGGCACCTGATCACTATAAAAAGTCATTTTTTGGCAGACAGAAAGCTTTGACACACCACCCTGAAGTCAGGAAACTTACATGTTCAAGAAAGTATCCATCATTTAAAATTCTGTGCAATTACATCACGCTGTAATATTTGCAACATTAAAGAATGTTTTCCCAAAATTGCTGGAAACAATTCATACCTCCAATTTTCACCTTTTAATTGATTTCACTGCTGAAGCTATTGTACCAAGTTTTAATATTCACCAGTCTGAAAAATATTTTCAAGTACAGTGGTCTGAAGTTTCAAAGCCAGAGCATATAATTACATAATCTTTCACTTGAAAATTATATCCTTTTGTCTATTGTAAAACATACAAAAACTTAATCCATTCGTTACCAAAAATCACAAGGAATCAGCTCAGCATTACAGTAATAACTAATTCTGGTGACCAAAACGAGCCCCAATTAGCAAAAATGCAAGTGTCAGTACTACTTGTTGAAAGCCATGATTTGTAACCGATTTTTTGAGAAGTTCCAAAATATTTATGCTTTGAAATAGCCGTTCCCGGAGGTTAAGAGAATTGAAACTTCTTTTTCTGATCATACATGTGAAGCATAGCTGGTATCCTAAATTACAGTATCTCCCCATTTTATTAATATTTCAATACACTTCAGAGTTCAGAACAATTAACATTTGTGATGACTCAGAAATTCTGTTCACTAATTGTCACAGAGAAGAATACTCCTTAGTCCAGGTCTAGATTTAGCAGAAACTAACAAAAGTAGTACTTTTCAAGTGTCCAAAAACATGCCCCTCCACCCAAGTCAACAAGCAGGATACACCATACACACAGTGAGAACTGCAGGATGCTGGGAAGAGTCATGGGTAAGCTCTTCTCTGGGCTACTATCCACCAAACTTGTCCTATTTTTGAAAAAGAGGAGCAGGAGAATCAGAACCTTAAAGTTACTAACTTTCAGAGAAAGTAGCTTTATTTTGGCCTCACTGCTAATACCTGGAAAAATAAATCCAAACAGTTAAATCTCTAACAAATCACACTGATACTCTTTTGAGTCTGCTTATTTTTAAGTTCATTTCTGTCCCATACAAGAGATTACATTTAAAAAAATATAAATACAGAGCCCAAAGCTTCTAGCAATGACAGTGTATCAAAGTACTCAAAATAATGAGCTGTTCTTGCTCCAAAATCTTTGATAAGGAACTCAAGTAAAACAGTAAAAAGCATAAATGCATCACTTAAATTCACTAACCTGTAAGTATTGTTTCATTCTCATTCTTCCTTTTCCCTTCCTTTCTTTCTTATTTAGATGTATTCTATCATAACCTCCATATCACTTCCTCATTCTTTCTTTTTTTTCGCCCCATATTTCTACCTTTCATGATCTACTGTCTCTTCCCCAACCTACGTCATTCTGTTTTCTTCCAGCTAAGCCTGCTCACTTTCTGTTGCCTTTCTCCTCCATTGTATCTCTGGAGCTTTTCCAATGCCCCAGGACCCACCACCCTGCCCCCAGCCCTCCTTTCTCCTTCTTCAGATGTCATGCTAATGTAACCTACGTTTGAGAAAAGAAGGCAGCTACATGTGAAAAACCTCAGCCTTCTTCCACTTCCATACACACTACAAATTTCGATAACTTTTATCCTTATTCATGGCACGATGACAGATCAAGAACTCACAGGAGGTGTCAGCTTAATGGACAACCATAGTCAGGAAAGAATTCATAGTGACCAGCTACATGATACAACAGTTCCTCCAAAAAACACACAACCAACCTGGAAGGAGGCGAGGACGAAGACAACATCCTCAAAGTGGGAACTGCAGCCTTAGATACTGCTGGACTCATCATCATCACATGAGGTCCAGTTAGTCAAAACAAAACTAACAGGCAACTAAGGAAAGTTGTCTCCCAAGCCAACTTCCTATCCTGCTGTTCAGTTATACTCAGAAAACAATTCCCATGGAGTTAAGAATGTACTNAGTTCATAACTCTTCCCCCAAGGCCAACCTATGCCCTCACCACTGTTACCCATGTGAGTTTTCCTAAAACCAGAAGCATCACATGGGGAACATCAGTGATTTGGCATTTAATCCTATTGCATTAAACAAGGTCAGCGTTTCAATCCTCTCCAAAAATCTTTAAAGAAAAAAAAAAAAAAAAGAAAGAGAATCTTTCCTCTGCTATTTCCTTAACCGGCTTTTTATGTATTTCTCCTCTGCTAATTAAAATTATCAACTTCTTTCCCTTTCACCTCTCAGGCTAAATTTCTTCTCTAATAAGGATGAAGGAAATGAGAAGTAAAAACAATAAATGCCCATAGTAAAAAACTAACATCAACCATAATTTACACAGAGGAAGAGATAAATCTGAAATATTAGAAAGCAATACAGTGTAACTCCCCATTTGAAAAAGTATAATTCAGAATCATATTTTCGACCCAGAAAATGGGGGAGGGAAACCTATGCACATGTAAACGAGTACTTTCTGAAAAAGTACTGTGGACTTTGAGGAAAAAAGTGACTGTTCGTAACAGTCAGAATTAATTCTAATGACCTCAGCTATGGGCCCAATTTATTAGAACTTACCTCTCATTAAAAGTTAAGAAGTGAAATGAAATATCACTTGCTGTCCAAAATTTGGCACGCTCATTAATTTCTAATAAAGACTATAATTGGCTATACCATAAGTGGTATATATTTCCCTTGCATCTAAATATTCTCTCATGGGAGTTATTCTTATGTAATCATTAGAGTCAAAACGATCGTATAAACTAACCTTAGTAAATCAGGTTAGAATTTTTTAGTTTTGAGTATAAAACCAAAACCATTAAAATGCACCATTTAAATCATTTTTGGCCATTTCCCTCACAGCACTGGTTAGTATCAGCTATGCAACTACAACAGAAGTAGTTCACTATGTGACCATGCAGTCTTTGATGCACCGCCTGTGTTCTGCTGTGGACTTTAAAGGTACCACACTCTGATACGGAAGTTTCAGAACTAAGTCCCATTGAAGTCTATTCTAGACCTGGCAAATACATCTCCTATCCTATAAAGAGTTAATACAGCCAGCTGGCTGTTTCTTATTTTGGATGTTTCTGTGTCTTTTAAAAAGCTTACATACAATTTGTTAGATTCTGGAGACACCAACCTGAACTTGACTCAGGACCAGCAGCATAATTACCATCATCATATTCCAATGAATTGTTTAATACCTGGCATTTTTATTTTCATATACTTTTTACTTTTAGAACAGGGATGGTGTTGCTCCCTGCATCAGCAGATTGGTACCTGCCTACCACTGAAGCTATTATATATCTCAAAGTAGACAGTGGAAAAGCCTGTGGACTTCCCAATCTGCAAGCCAACTCTTTTCTAATGATATTAAAATAGTATTAAGCATGAGGAATCCTTTGTTTGAAATCTACATTTAATCATCTACTAATATTTTTCAAACTTTTTTGATTTGTAAACCCCTAGAAATTTTCCAGTGACGGTGCAGACTTGCCTTTCTCTATTAGCTCTGTGTACTGGCTACTGACTATATACCGTAACCAGACCCATTACACAACTTCGGTGGCTGAACTTTATTCTTGGTACCTCTTCAAACAATCCTGAATAGTCTGAAAGGGATCAGAAAGTATTTATGTTTAAAACCACTCATTTTTATTTGTGCTATGGCAATAATTATGTCACTCTATTCAGTGTGGTCCTGTACGGTCAATTTGGGGGACCAGCTACTGGTTTGGGCATTCCCCATGCTTTTTTAGGTTTTATTAATGCAGTAACAGTGGCAAAGATTAAGGCACTATAAACACCATATACAAACATCCTTTCTTCTCCTAGGAAAGTGCTCCAAATACCAAACTGTGCAAAGGTGAGCAGGAAGATCCCATTTGCAACCAAGGACAACACATCAGCTCTCAATCTCTTCTAAGAGCAATGCCATTTTGAGTTAACTCATGGGCTGTAGCCAACCAATGAAACACATTAGACTTATGCAGGTATGCACGAAGAGCTGTTTTCCTCAAGAGTATGTGAAATTAAAACACACACCAACACACCAAACAAACAAAAAAGCCACCACTAACCTATGTGTAGCCAGAGCAGTATACTGCAGAAGTCCGGTTGCTTTGTAATTAAAAGGGTTGCTCAAAATTTATATTTAATGCCATTTGTTCTAGCTTTCACAAGAACTAGTTTTGGAGGCAAGTTTTATGTGGGGATTTTTCCTCCTCATTACATATTTGTACAGAGCAGCTGAACATATTTTTGATGTGACTATCAGCCTATCATACCAATTTTTTTGAAGAATCACTTAATCATCCTACAGAATCCATACACAGAAGTTATATGAATAACAGATGTTGTAGGCTCCTGAATCTGGCATCCTTATGCGTTCAACAGCTTCAAACACAGACATTTGATCATTCTGAAATTTTGCATTAGAAACATTTAACCTTTCAAATTTTCCATTCTCAAGGATATTTTTTCAGATATGTCTGGCATTGCTTTTGAAGAATTCATGCTCCAGCACTTCATTTTTCAGCTTTTCACAAAACCTTAAATAAGAGACTCTCCCTAGCAAAACACAAAATTTCATTCATGGCTGCAATCAAGCCCACCATGAAATTCTGCTTGACCATTAACTTATCTTTATTTCTGTTAATAGGCTATACCAGCCCTGATTCCATTTCTCCAACACATACTAAACAGTCAGCAGTGATAAAAAGTTCTCATTCCCTCAATATTTTCCAAATAACCAAGAAAGAAAACAGATGATATTCCAAATAGCTCGTACTTGCCATAAAAAAAAAAAAAACAAAACAAAACAAACCAAACCAAAACAGGAAAGGCTTAAACAGTCAGATTTCGTAAGACAGAAGTTCAAGTGCCAAACAGCTTCCAAAACTGACAATCTTTTAAAATATCCAAAACTGCAGGTTTAAGACCATGGTAAAGCTGTGAACAAGTGTCACATAAACTGGGCCTAGGCTATATCCGAATTGCTTATGTTTGCCACTGAGCACTTACTTCAAGCCCTTTTTATTTAAATATTTTTGCTCTAAACCGTAAAAATCTTTAATGTGCTAAGTGATTGACTCAGCTTAATCTCACATCTGATACCATACCAAAGAACTAATGTACTGTGTTTGCATGGCAAGGTTTTGGTAGCAGGGGGATTACACAGGTGGCTTCTGTGAGGAGCTGCTAGAGCTTCCCTGTGTCTGATAGAGCCAACGCCAGCCAGCTCCAACATGGAGCTGCCACTGGCCAAGGCTGAGCCCATCAGTGATGGTGGTACCACCTCTGGGATGACATATTTAAGAAGGGAAAAAAAAATCCTGCTACGCAACAGGAGTGAGAATATGAGAGCAACAGCCCTGCAGCCACCAAGGTCAGTGAAGAAGGAGGGGGAGGAAGTGCTCCAGGTACCGGAGCAGAGATTCCTCCGCAGCCCATGGTGAGGCAGGCTGTTCCCCTGCAGCCCATGGAGGTCTACGGTGAGGCAGGCTGTTCCCCTGCAGCCCATGGAGGTCTACAGTGGAACAGATGTTCCCCTGCAGCCCATGGAGGATCCCAGGCCAGAGCAGGTGGATGCCCAAAGGAGTCTGTCACCCTGTGGGAAGCCCATGCTGGGGCAGGCTCCTGGCAGGGCCTGTGGACACACGGAGACAGAGGAGCCCACACTGGAACAGGTTTGCTGGCAGAACTTGTGACCCTATGGGGGACCCATGCTGGAGCAGTCTGTTCCTGAAGGACTGCACCCCATGGAAAGGGCCCACACTGGAACAGTTCATGATGAACTGTATCCCGTGGGAAGGACTCACGTTGGAGAGGTTCATGGACAGTCTCCTGCAGGAAGGACCCCACACTGGACCAGGGGTAGACTGTGAGGAATCCTCCCCTTGAGGAGGAATGAGCAGCAGAGACACCATGTGATGAACTGACCAAAACCTCCATACCCCATCCCCCTGTGCCACTGAGGGGGAGAAGGTAGAGAAAACCAGGAGTGAAGTTGAGCCCAGGAAGAAAGGAGGGGTCAGGGGAAGGTGTTTTTAAGATTTTATTTTATTTTATTTCTCATTATCCTACTCTGATTTGATTGGTAATAAATTGAAATAATTTCCAAGTTGAGTCTGTTTTGCCCATGACTGTAATTAGTGCATTTTCTCTTCCTGTCCTTATCTCAACCCACAAGCTTTTCATTATAATTTCTCTCCCCTGTCCAGCTGAGGAGGGGAGTGATAAAGCAGCTTTGGTGGGCACCTGGCATCCAGCCTGGGTCAACCAACCACAACTATGTAAGCCTGTAAAAATACAATGAAATGCAGACTTTAATATCCCTCTATACTACATTTTAAATAGCCGTGTCACTGTAAAAGTCTAAGGAAAAAAAAAATATCTGCTTTTGTTTTAACTGACCAAAAAGCACTAACATATATATAATAAATTCTAATGGTCTTATGAAATGCAAGCAATGGAAAACCTGTCACTGTTATTGCAGCTTTCTTGCAGGCAATCCCTCAACAATCATTTCTTACCTGGTCCTAGTCAATATGTAACTGGTGAACAGGTAGAGAGGTGCCAAAAACATTCACCACACATACAGCACTAGTCATCTTTCATTACATATCAGACAACCCAATGGCTGTACAATGCAGCTGACAACCCAAAAAAAACCAAACTAAATAAACAGCGATGGGTCATAGAATCGCTGAGGTTGGAAGGGACCTTTAAGATCATCAAGTCAAACCATTAACCTAACCTGACAAAACCACTTCTAAACCATATCCCCAAGTACCACGTCTACCCTTTTTTTAAACACCTCCAGGGATGGCAAATCCACCACCTCCCTGGGCAGCCTATTCCAACGTTTGATAACCCTTTCAGTGAAAAAATACTTCCTAATATCCAATCTAAACCTCCTCTGGCTTAACTTGAACCCATTTCCTGTCGTCCTCTCACTTGTCACTAGGGAGAAGAAGTCAGTCCCCATCTCTCTACAACCTCCTTTCAGGTACTTGTAGAGAGTGATGAGGTCTCCCCTCAGCCTCCTCTTCTCCAGGCTAAACAGCCCCAGTTCCCTCAGCCGTTCCTCATCAGACTTGTCCCCCAGACCCCTCACCAGCTTCGCTGCCCTTCTCTGGACACGCTCCAGCACCTCGATGTCTTTCTTGTAGTGAGGGGTCCAAAACTGAACACAGTACTCGAGGTGGGGTCTCACGAGTGCCAAGTACAGGGGGAAAATGCTGGGGCAAAGAAAATACTTTCAAAAGTTCACAGCCACAACATTTGTCTTTGATTCAGAAGAGGCAAACAGATCAGTTTTGTCACAGATTAACATCACCAGCAACAGCAGTCTCTGCAACTAACATTACGAGGTTATCTAAAATCATTGTAACATCCTCGTGTTACCAACTTCATCTCAAATACAAAAACCATCATCAGCCCCCAAGACTGCAGCAATACAGTATCCCTGAGCATAAAGCAGTCAGCTTTGAAAAAATACAAATTAATACAGAATGTTGAAGTATTTTTCGTGACTAACACAAAATACAAAGAGCACACCAAATGTCTCCTCCCATCTCTAAAACAGTTTCCCCACACAATATTGAGTCAAGTCAGAGCTCTTATATTCCATATTCTCCGTGCCTACTTCAATCAACCTAAAAATCATGTCAAGTTTGGGAATGTAAACCAGGACTTTATGACTGTATCTCCCAGGTGCAATGAAACTTTACCATAAATACAGAAGCCCGCTGTGCAGACACAGAGCTTTCTTAGGAAAGAAAAGTGAAATTTAACAGAAATTCAATAAGGAACTATTACAACTTTGACAGCTTCTTCTCCAAATGCTAAGCACCTTCAATCTTCCTTTTTAAACACCAGTTAGAGTCTGTCTAAAAGGGGGGGAAAAAAAAGTAAATATTTCCACAGTCCTCAGATCCTACAGCAAAACTCATAGTCCTTTAGGGGGAAAAAGGAGGAAGAAAATATACTTTGTATGATAGAGGGCTACATTGCTTAATACAGTTCAGCTAAGTGCTCAAGCACATTAATACTGTGATACAAAACCTCTGTGGGATGGGATAGAAAGGAGAACTCTGATCCTACAGGTGTGTGGCTGCCCCAGGCAGGGCTGAGCACTCGCCCAGCCCCACACTCTAGCTGTGCTGCCGCATGTTTGGATCAGGGCTGACTGCTGCTCCCACAGCCTGGAGCACAAGCAAAGTCAGTTCAGCTCTACCCGCAAGAAGCTAAGCAAACCCTCCCAGAAGATAACATTGAAAGGAGGAGGTCTGTGTGTAGACTCTGCATAAGTATTCCAGTATTTCCATATTTGCATGTCAAATGGAAGCCTTCAACTAAGGAATTTGGGTTTGTCTAGTTTGGAGAAACGAGGCTGAGGGGCAACCTCATTGCTCTCTACAGCTTCCTGAGGAGGAGTCATCGGGAGGGAGGTGCTGATCTCTTCTTCCCTGGGATCCAGTGACAGAACACGTGGGAATGGTTCCGAGCTGTGTCAGGAGAGGTTTAGACTGGACATTAGGCAGCATTTCTTTACGGAGAAGGTGGTCGAACACTGGAAGCAGCTTCCTAGGGAGGTGGCCGATGCCCCAAGCCTGTCAGTGTCAAGGGCATTGTCCAAATGACTCTTAAATAATGGGCTTTAACTTTTGGTCAGCCCTGAAGTGGTGAGGCAGTTGGACTAGATGATCATTGTAGGTCCCTTCCAATCGAAACTATTCTATTTTATTCTACAACCAAATAAGGCATAATGAAAGTGGTGACTAGGTGTACATTATTCAGGGCCTCCACTGTTATCCTATATGGATTCTGACCGGTATCTTTCACAAGTTTTAACGACAACACTAGTTAACCATTTGATACGTTCCTCAGATTAAATGACAAGCAAAAAACGTGTACATAGACATGGAAAAATTCACTAGCTTTTGGGGAGCTTTTTAAAAAACAAATATGTTAAAGAATTAGTGCATCTATCAAAGACTTCACTTGCAAGCTAAGTTGCATAGCCTTGGCAGAAGCAGCTAAATTTTTAATTGCGAGGCTACAACAACGTATTTGAAAGAGGGTTTGACACATACATAATCAAGCCAAACTGTATTTAGCTGAAACAAGCAACTAAAATCATAATTTATTTTACTACAAAGCTTATTCTTCTATCTACACTTCCAATGTTTTATTCACACATTAAAATGGTGGTTTCTGGTCTGGCAGGTTGTTGGCTCACTGTCACAAATGTAACTGAGTTACAGAAGCAGAGCAAGGCCAATCCATCTCACTCCTACTCACCAATCACTGTGTTGATAGAAGTCATATCGAGATATGCTTCAGCAACACATTTTAGGCTTGGCTTTTTCTCCAAAGTCATTTTTTATGTAAGTACCATTAATTAAAACCATTCTCCCCCTCAGAGAGACCACTCAGTTCATCCATGTTGGCATTAGCAGTTTACTTCACTTGCAGTTCTTGTGGATAGAAGTATCTTGTTTAATTACATCTTTGTCATTCTTTCTGTTGCCTGGACAGTGCCCCAAGGAAATTCAGAAAGGACGAGGAGCTCAGAGAGAAGACTGGGGCTAGTAGGAAATAGTAGCTGTGAACAGGAAGGAAACAAAGGACTAAGGCAGGAGGAAAAGGCTGTAGCTCTAGCATGCCATCACTGCACAGGACTATGGGTGGGCAATGAGAAGAAGATGAAGGTGAGGCTAGGCTTGAGTATGAACAAAACTTAAGAAAAAAACCCAAGACTTAGAGGAAACAAAAGCAAGGGAAGAGAGAGAAAAGTCGAGAAGGAAGAAGTGGGTGTGAGCCTAGTCTGGGGCTATAAATTATTTGGAATACAGACACTGAAACTGAGAAGGAAGAACCAAAGTGCAGACAGAGATAATACCGGAGGCAATGGGGCAGAAGGTAAAAAGCTTTGGAGGGAATGAACAGAAGCCTGTGGCTATAAGAGTATGTAGAATGGAACTTAAAACTCCCAGATTTCCTCTTGCTTCCTCTGCTACGGCAAGTAACTGTGAAACACTTTGGCAAAGTATCCAAACACCACCTACTGCTAAATCTTTAGAGGGTAACAACCTGCCCTCAGCATCAGCTCAAGTGCTGAAGTTCTGAATGGCAGATTTAAAAGTTGCATCAGTGTTGACAATGCAGGTAAATGTCAACATGATGCCCTGTGATAAAATTTCAATCCGTTTTAGAATTCTAGGAATTTACACACACAGAAATTGTGTTAAAAAATAAAAAGGCTGCCTTGTTCTAGGGTGAGACTGAAGGAGCATGTTCTAACACTGTGGAATGTGGAGTATCTTTAGTTAAAAATCAGTAAATGCAGGAGGGGAAAAAAGCTAGATCTCACAGACAGAGACCTTGAATGTAGTTTTATGGACTGGTGCAATCACTGCAGATCGATCCCTACCATAGAACTCACAATTGACAAGTCACTTAAATCAACATTTTATAATGGTTAATAATTGTCTGTTCATTTAACAGCTACCCAACTTGACATCCTCTGTTTAGGCCTCAAAGCAATCACTGAGCTACTGAACATGAAACGTCAAGTGCTCCGAGACACATTGATTTTTAAGTACTCTCTCTCAGAATTGGGAAAAGTACAATAAGCGCAGAAATGTGACATTAATATCTGTGCTTGAAAATGAAATTAATCATGTTCATAAATCACAGAACAAGGTTACTTGTGCACTCTTTGTTTAGTCCTAAACTTGCATGCGTTCTGTAAGCCTGTCTCCTCAGAGAGTGTACTGAGTAGTCTTTGTCTTTATTTTTTCAAAATATGGTCCAGTACCCTATTAAATGTGTCATTCAAACCCTTCTTTGGTATCAGAGTGTTTTCCCTGCCTTTTACTCAGAATGGAAGAAAATAATCTGCAACAAATTTTTACAGCATGACTGCGGACTGAGGAGTATTATTAAAGCTGGCCACCCTTCAGGTCTGTAATTCCTTAACTTCTCAGTGCTTGTCTTCGCAAGTCTTGAAATGTTCCGATTACCTTTTCACATATAATTTCCATAAATTGGCACTTTACACCCGTACTGCGTGACAGGAAAAAAAAATAATACCAAAGACAGCATGTACAATGCAATATTACAAAAGCTGACGCTCATATCTGCTACGGAAGCGTTCTCTGACGTGGCAACCGGCACGAGGAAAAAATACTCGTGTGAACGCACGCCGGACCGCGCGCAGACCCGAGGAAAGTCGGTTTTGCACGATGAGAAGCGTCAGCCCTGGCGGAGGGGGACGGGGGACAGCCAGCAGAGGCCCCCGCCCCGCGACGGCCCTGCCTGCCCCTGCCGCGGAGCGGGTCCCCGCCCGGCAGGAGCCGC
>VZSZ01000564.1:67254-233806 GCA_013398815.1 Ibidorhyncha struthersii | reverse complement strand
CGGAGGCGGCGGCCCGCTGTGAGGCGGCGGTGAGGGGGCGGGCTGCCCGCGGCGGCGCCCAAGGCGGAGCCGCTGACGGGGCGCCGTCGAGCGCCGGTGGGCCCGGCTGCCTCTCGGCCTTCCCCCCCCCGGGGCCTGGGTGCCCGCCGCCGCACTCACCACCTCCCGGGCCCGGCTGGTGAAGTCGCTCTTGGAACGGGCGGCGCTCCGCTTGAGCAGCTCATCCCTGGCGCCGTCCCCCGCCGCCGCCACCCCCAACGCCTTGTTGCGAGTCTTCACCGTCTTCACGCTGGCCTTGAAGAGCAGAGTGATATCCACCGCCATGGCGGCCCGCCCCCTCCGCCGCCGGACGGTGCCGCCGGCGCACTCTTCCCCGCGCAACGCGGCCCCGCGCGGCGCGTTCCGGCCCGCCTGGGAGGGGTGCGGGACAGGGCCGGACGCGGCTCCCCGGCACCCGGCTGCTGCCGCCTCCCGCCAAACAGCGACTCTGCATAATAAAAGTTATATTCCGACGAAACTTTGACGTCTTAGACCGCCCCGCGATGGCGCCGTGGCAGGTGTCGCCAGGTGGTGCTGTTATACGCCGTCTCGCAAGGTTGTAGCTTGGCAACTTAATCCGTGGAAGGACAGGTTAATTAGAGGTGATTAATACGTGTCAGCAGACCTGCACCGGGACCTGGGGTTGGGGCTGGTGTGAGATTCCCCTAGGTAATGGTCACACGTGTTCAGCCTGGAGAAGAGAAGGCTGAGAGGGGATCTCATCAGTGCTTATCAGTACCTAAAGGGCGGGTGTCAAGAGGATGGGGACAGACTCTTTTCAGTGGTGCCCAGGACAAGGGGCAACGGGCACAAGCTGGAACACGGGAAATTCCATCTCAACATGAGGAAAAAACTTTACTTTGAGGGTGACAGGGCACTGGAGCAGGCTGCCCAGAGAGGCTGTGGAGTCTCCTCTGGAGGTATTCAAAACCCACCTGGTTGCGTTCCTGTCCAGCCTGCTCCAGGGGAACCTGCTTTAGCAGGGGGGTTGGACTAGGTGATCTCCCAAGGTCCCTTCCAACCCCTACCATTCTGTGATTCTGTGTGTATGTCCCCTGAGCTGTACAGGTGGAGCAAACCTTCTTGCACCTGGAATGTGCAGTGACGATTTCTTCTCCACCAGGAAGTTGACCTCCGAGATGCTCCGACCTGCTGCCATCCAGTACTGGGACAGTATCACACCAGTACCTGGAAGACTTATCACAGTCAGTTACAATACAGCATTGTTTGTAATCTAACTGATTCTGAAGAAACCTTTGTTATTGAGCCAACTTTATTACCATGTTGTGTGCGGTAGACTAGCTACGTGAAATTGCATGGCACAGAAGGGAAAACTTTTCACCAAATAAACAAGTGGTGGTGGTATGTGTTTGTGTATATATATATATATATCGTGCCATATAGTGCTCTGGGATCCAGCAGATACCATGTACTTTTTAACTGTGCTCTCACTGACCAGAAGCACGTTCCCTAAGGCAGCCTCCAAAGAACACAATCTCAAAATCCTGCTTCTCTGCAGTGGACTGGAACTTCAACAACCACAACTATGTTTCCTATCTGCTCTGGAGTATCAGGCTTTTTTCCATTGCTACTCTGTTTTCAGTTCAATTCTCATCAATTCAGCCTTAGCTATAGTTTAGTGGTTCCCTCAGAGTTACACTGGGATTAGTATTCATTCATACGTTGTTATGATTGTTCTATTTTAAATTGTGTTTTTATTGTGGTACATATAGATATATATTCCTAATTAAAAGAATAGACAGTTTTAAGTCCCTGTCCTCGGTGCTGGATTTACCATGAAAATATATTTTAAGGTATTAAAAAAGTGGACAATGACGGAGACTAAACTTTTCATTCCAGAATGCCAGTGGTATTTGATTGAACCTCAAGCCAAATGCCTTCGCTCTTTCAAGATTCAGAAATCCAGTGTAAAGATACTTTAGCAAAGGATGTATTTAATAAAGCTGTGTGAAATTTACACATGGTAAATCAGATACTTTCAGGTATGTTTCCTAAAATTGTTTGTTTTCCTTTTCTTTACATTACCAAAACCAAAGTAAGTGCACTTAATAAAATTCCAGGAACGCCTTATTGATCTCACTGACGCCATCAGTCTGAAACTCCCTAAAGGCACTTCCAAGACACGTTCCCCAGCGCTAAGTGTTAGGGTAGTTTTCACATGCTGTGGTTTTGCCATCCTTATGGTAACTAATACCTCACTCCACAAACAGGTTACTTCACAGGCGCTTGCACAGGTAACTTCTTGCCAACCGAAATAAGAAATTCACAGCTTGGCCCACAGTAATTACGCTCCTGAAAATACAGGTGATAGAATTAACCTCTGGTTATAGCATATTCAGCTATACAGCTTCTTCCAACATTTACTGAAGCTAGCGTTTACACTCCCTTGAAGTATTCCCATTTAAGTGGGCACTGGATAAGAATCTATAGATTTTTGCTATTAGAGTGCTGCTTTTTTACATTTAAACTGTAGGAATAGGAAGGTTATTTTGAAATTTTGAACTTCACTTTCCCTTCCCGCTTTTAGAAAACACCACTTATTGGTGCCTATGTCATGTTATAGTTTACTCATTTTCTAATGAAATTTAGGTGCTCTAAAATAACTGGAATACTCTATACATTTTTGGATTAAGAAGAAACTACAGTTTGTTAAAGCAAAGTAAATTTTAACAGACATACTATAGTTTACCTCCTAACTTTGCAAAGATTTATACACATACTAAACTACTGTAAATACTGTAAATACTCCCATAGAGGCCAACGGAACCCCACATGGCACATACAGACAAGTACATACCCCTTTCACTGGATCAGGACCTTAGCTGGAAATTCTTTGTGAGCAAGATTGTGTCTTTATTTCTACTTTTACTTATTTATTTGTGCTTTATGCATGTGACCAGTAGTTACTGAAAAACACCCCAAAACAGTAATAGTAATATTAAACAACCAATTTTGAAGCTCAGCAGTCTTAAAGCTTCAATTTGAGCACAAGGAAATAAACAGAGACACATTTTAAAAGAAACACTGTGTTAAAATTCCATATAGCTGATCTCATCTGTCAGAAATGGACTGAACAGTTAATCTGGCAAAGGAAAAAGTCGAAGTACCTTTTTAATGTGAAAGAAGGTTGCTCAAATGGTCTAACTCATTAGGTATATAATACCCAGGGCCTCTGCTGTAGAGATAAATAGATAGCTTTGAAGATTACAACTGCTTTAAAATCAGTTGCTAAGAACTGGTGCCCAGAGCTTTTATTTGAACTTGATCCTAGCTTCCTGTATACAGTAACTGCATCTACTCGGTCGTTTTTTGCACTTCCACAGCCACCTTGTTTTGAAAGTTGAAAGCTTACTTTGGAGCAGATAGGTTTCAATAGTACATGCTGGAGCTTCCTGTAATTGCTAAAAAGACTAACCTTGAAATTTAAGATTTTAAGGTTGGAGTAAAATTCCAAAACACACACAAAGGACTACAGTCCCACCACAAGCAATGCAGATAAATCTGTAAGAATGCATGCGCTGTGCACTCAGTCATGCCTCAGCAGGAGCATATCTGGAAGAGGAGGAATTAGGAATTTGCAAACTACAACAGTTTTGTGTGCAGTGTGAGGACAGCAGGCTGGTCATCAGGTCTTGGTGTACCTGCTTAACAGGCACATCTAGTAAAATGTCCTGGGCAAACCTGCTAGTGAAAAGGACTCAATGTTTCCCTGTGCTTATCAATCAGTGTGCCCATTAAAGAGGGGCCAGTGGGGTTCATCTCCACTCAGAGACAGGTAACTCCTCACGTTTTAACTTCCTTTTGTGTGAGAGGCAAATGAAAGAGATAAAGCTCCTGAACTTCTTCCCTTCCAATGCACTCCAGGGTTCAAACTTGGCATGGACAATAGAAAATTATCTGTGGTCCATTTTATACATTTTGTATTTTTTCTGGCATAAACCCAGTAACTTTATGTGATGGCAGTGTTGCAAACTGAACAAAATATCAAAAGTAAGGCAATTTGCTTACAGTGCACATTTGTAATCAAGACAAGTCAAAACGGGAGAAGCTATATTTTGATGACGGTTTAAATTTTTAAGCCAATAACATGAACAACTTTGTAGATGTGTAAAGAAATCTTCTTTGGTGTTTAAAAGCAGGATTGGAAGACAGTACAACCCGTGTTCAGGAATTATGGTCACTGTGTACAAAGAAACAAAGTTTTGTGGAAATAATGGATATGGACTGCATAGATATAAGCAACTCGTATTGTCTGTGGCAACAAATATTGACCGCTAGAAACCAGTTTGATTTGCAGTATCATCAAGGTTCTGTTATTCCTCCTAAAACGAGGCCATCGCACCAAAATTTACACCAAAAAGAATTAAAAAAAAAGGAAATTCCTCATATAAAGTATATTTTTGCCTGTATGTATGATGTTTAAGAATAGAAATTCAGGGAAAAAATGATAACTTGATCTTCTGATTGTTCAGAGGCATATTAAATTCTTAGAGATGTTATGTATAAAACAATTCTTTAGTTGTAATGTAAATTCTAACATGATATATGGTACCCAAACTACATCATCAAAGAAGCGTGAGTGTGTGTTCAATGCAACTAAGCTTGAACTGTTAAAGAGCTGCCTACTGCATAGAAGAATAATTCTCAGGAGTGCTGATTCTTCCTCATGTAAATGGAAACACTGTCCCTGCCTTTGGACACTGTATGTAAAAAGCATGTGAATTCCATGTGAAGAAGAAAATTATAGGTCTTCACCAGAAAAAAAATTACCTTTTAGATAAGGTTTTACAAAAAAAGAATGACTTTAGGTTATATACTTAACCTGTATACCGAAATAAATGTTATTTTCCAAAGCAGCAGACGTCAGAGGGTAAAATCTTCAGTTCTTTGCTCACAACTCAAATTGTAAACCTGCAGATCTGCGCTTACCCTACAAAGCTTTGAATCTTATAGTACAGTGTATATTAGGGAGTTTTGGCCTTATTATCACTACTGCTTCTTGATGGATCCAACAACATCAGTAGTTACAGGAAATGTATTTGTGCAACTAATAACTCTGCTGCTAGTGTTTTAAGCAGATTATCACAGACTATCATCTAACCTGCATAGCACCTGACTAGTGGATCCAAAGCAATGGTAGCTAAGAGGAAGCCCAGAATCAAAGCCTTAGGTCAGATTACCCAAAGGTAGTTAGGAGCCTCACTCCTAAGGACATCATAATCCCATTCAAAGTATTTATTGATTTCACTGAGTTTTGGGTGTCAGGGCTAACCAACTGCCTTGACTGTCCCTGACCAGCCTCCTCTGGGGCCTCTCTCCTGGGCTGGGGGTGTCCCTGGCTGCCCAGCTCCCCTCACTCTGGGGCAGCAGGACAGACTCCAGCTGGTGAGGCCCTGCTCTGCTGGCTCTGGTGTTGCAACCAGCGCCCCATTCCTGAACAAGCAGCTGGTCCTCATTCTGCCCTGACATTGGGCACCTAAATACCATCATTATGACTGTCATAATTAGAATAAATAAAACCACTAATACCTATGGCAGTAATTTCCCACAATCAGCATGTACGCCTGGAAAAAGTGAATAGAGACAGTGCTCTTTGTCTTAAATTTCACTGGAGAGATTTTAGCTTGTTCAAAGTCCCTCTCCTTTGAGAACTTCCAATATCCTCCTAGACTTTTGCAAACTGGATGGTTTCTTCTCTGAAGCTGTGCACAAAAAGAATACAGCTGGCACTTACACAAAGAAGTTCAGTCTACTGAATTCTGTAGTAACACTACTACAGAGACTCACAAAGTCAAACTCTGTTCTTTCTCAGTTCTTCAATAACATCCGTTAACATTTGTCTAAGAAGTTGAAAAAGAAACTTGGCCCCTACATATATGAACAAGGCCATGTGCTGTCTACCAGGCAAAAAGAAAAAGAGAAAAAAAGAGATATTTTTTCAACAACAAAAAATATACACACAAAACCAACAAGAATTGTTTCCCATGTGTTTGAATAATCTTAGTAGCTAGTTGATGAAACAGCTGCATTACCTTCTAATTTTCACCAATGAAGTCATTTTTGAGAGCAGCCACTAAAATATTAGCAAGATAGTGCAGGAAAGCTTGTGCTGTCACTACCCCAATGTTTCACATGCCTTGAAAATGTTATATTTTGGTCTCCAGGGGTATCATGCACATTACATGTATTCTTAAGAAAAACATTTCATAAATGAAAAATGTATTCAGACCTTCCAACACCACTGAAGAAAAATAGTTGACCATATACTCAGGCCAATTCTGTGTTGCATATGCAAGAATCCCACATGTCTCTCTGCTGCTAGACCTGCAACATTTGCAGACTTGCATGTTCTGTAGTTTAACATACTGCTATTTGAAGAGCTGCTTCTTTGGACAAATGATGGCAGCTAGAAGAACGGGACTTTAAGAATGAGAAAAGAAAATGAGCTTAGAGGAATGATGAAAGGTGGAAGCAATGGCGATAAGGTCTATACCAATTCAAATCTTAAAACAAATTCAAGCTGGGAGCAAAATGTAATGCAAAAAAAATTAAGAACTTGTAAACCAAACATGGGACTGGAAGGTCCTGGGGCAAGGCACAGACAACTCTGTGTAGCTGAATTTTAAGAATTGTGAAAATATACATGGCAATAACCCACTTGAGACAAAGTGAGCCCTTTGAACACTCTCTAAATGGCAGTCATGAATGCTAGGCAGCACAGGAATGGTCAAGCTTGGTCAAGCACAGGAATGTCCAGATGTTTTAGGCAGAGCTTGTTTTAGTGCCCAGTACATTCACAAGCTAGTTTGCTGCTTACAAGCTTCCCTGAGTAGATGAACCCTTATAAATTGAGCAGCAGCCAACACAAAGGAATCTCAATGCAGATTTCTTACAGGTATAATTTAATATAGGTAGTGAAGAGAATGAATAAGCTGAACAACTACATATGTGGCTGTCAGCCTATGGGGTCTTAGAAATGGGATACAATGAGCATAAACCACACAGGCATGAATTCTGCACACCGCTGCCCACCATGTTGGATGGCTTGAAAATATATCTGCAATAAATACTATATATGTGGGATGCTCACATTATCCCACAGGCTCTGAGTTACTGGCAGTGAGCAGAACTAAATGTAAATATGCAAGAGATCCTTTAGAAATTCCCCAAGAAAAATGTTGATATGGCCACTGTGAAAAGAGTAGGAGAGAGGTTGAAAAGAAACGCTTTTCAGGAACCATCCTACTATGAAGACTGAAAAGCAGCACAGACACAGCAGTTCCCCATAATATAGTCCAGATTCCATTTATTTCTAAAGATTCATGGGTTTAGGAATGAAAATAACCTAGCTAGTCTCTAAAATTCCAGCCCCTTAATAAAAATGGAGAAGACAAAAATCTTATAAAAAATATTAAGATGAACTTCAGTCATGGAACACAGTACAGAGCATACTGATGTCTTGCATCAAAGAGCAACTGTGTTTAAGGGTGATCTTCCATTGATTCCATGCTAACAATATGCAGAAGTGATGGTGGGGTGGCTCTTACAAGAGGATGGGTAGAACAAAAATGCAAAAAGGGTAAAAAAATTAAAAGGTAAAAAAAACCTACCTAAAGAATTATTTTAAGGGAGAAGAGGAGAGGAAAGGGAAAGAGCTTCTCTGAAGTTATTTACAGACAATGGTATAAAAAAGACAATTGTGAAATACAGACCATTTTTGTTCAATTTTCTCATAAGAAACTCAAATCCTGGTGTGTATGTAACAAACCATGGTTGGATAGACATTGAATTTATGTTATTATGAGAGATTTAAAAGTAAAAGAGGAAAAATCAAACTGGGATTTTCATTCAGTTTCATTTGATGTTAACTTCAATGACCAACTGGTATGTCAAAGAAACAATATCTTTCTTAATGCCTGAGTGCTCCCCACATTTATAGGGTCAGAAATAACAATAAGCCAAAGCAAAGACATTTCCGTTGTTGGGATTTGAATCAGACCCAGCATACGTCACTAGGGATCCTACAAAGTCTTTGCCAAACCCACAAAGGACTGGAGTAATTCCATAGCTCCATTCTGACATCTCTGAGGTTAGGCAATGGCTTACTATCTGCTGAATATCATGCAGATTAGCAGTTCAGTGGCTTGTCATAGTGGCTTTCAGAATAAATAAAGCACTAGCAGAGGCACCAAATTAATTGACATTGCAGTACTCAAAATTAAATTCTCTTTAGTTCTATTGCTTATGACTTTGAGCTTATGAATGTTCTCGCAATATTTGCCTGGTTTTATTACAGCTAAGCTCCCTGAACTTTTTCATGGCCCAGTTGCACAAAGCACTAGTGTGGGTACAAGGGAAAGGATGGGAACAAACAGCTTGGCAAAGAAAGAGTAGAAGGGGACTGCAACAGCTCCAGCTTATATTGGTTTATTCTGTCAGTGAACAGACCCCAAAACCAAACCGGCAGAAATAAACCAGGCAGACTAGCCTTATAGAGAATAATTTTATTCTCATTTGTATCAGCTCAATTTGGTAAATTGACAAAGCCAGTGGAAGAGGCATAAAAAACATAGTGTCTGACTCTACTGTTGTTTATCTTAGTAGAAGCAGGAGTTAAACTTGATGTAAATAGGTGTCAGAGCACTTATGGCATGCTTAAAGCCTGCATAGCAGCACTGTATAGAGATCCCTGAGCCGGCTCCAAGCAGGCTGGCATGTCTACAGCCTAGGGGATTCAGTGCCCTGAATGTTTCTGCCAGGGTGTAATCATATCCCCTTAGCCTTTCAGCTTAGACTTGTACAAAGGCATTATTATTGCTATACAGAATGTACCTTACCTGATAGGGCCTTAGGGCCAACTTGTTCTTTTCAAGTTGATGACTGAGAGTCACTGTCTGGGCTTTCCTGGTTGTCTGTCTTTTCCAACTGATGAACCTCCACTTTAGGGCAGAAATTCTTCTTGTTAGCTCCTAAGGAAAAAAGGAGGAAAGAATTGATACGCCTTAACTCTAAATAATCTCAAAGTCGGTACACAGTCTCAACTCATTTTCTAGCCACCTCTACAGCCAGTAATTCTTGTGACAAAGTGTGCCATTCATTCTAAGGGACACGTGTGGTGGGTGAGATGCATCTTCTTCTTGCAGTGCCGATTTTCACTATCTAGTTTAGACTGGACTTTCAGCACAGACTGGGCATCTGTTTTCAAGGCAGATGATTTTAGGTTAGATGAATGCAATCTTTCTTATCATGGTACTTCGTGTGATAAAAACGGAATATACCAAAATGAAATGATTCAATACTTGCTTGAGAACGCTGGAGGGAGCTCACAGAAAGAGACAGGAAGAAAAGAGAAAAGGTGGCACCAAAGAAGTTGATCCATTTATGTGAAAATTTACATGAATATTTACACCTATGGTTTGCCAATCCATGGACAAATGTAATAAAGAGGTATTATTGCTCATGTTAAATGCAAGCAATTTTTCTTTGTATTTGTATCCTGGCATCATTGTAACTTTCTATTTTGAACATGTATATTTAGAAAACACACATAACAGGCCTTTTCTTTTACATTTAAATTGATGTTTATTTGAGTTCTCTTATTTCTGTTCACTTGGCTTCATGCTCTGCAGTCTGATATTTAATCTAAAATGAGGGAGAGGGACTTTGGCAAACTGTAGTCATACATCCCCTAGGAAAATACCATCATCTTCAGTGAACACAATATAATGAGGTGGTGTCCTATTACATAATTGAGGAGGCATTGTCTTTTATATGCATTCTGGTTCACTTTTCACACTAAATTAATCTTAATAAGCATCTGCTTTGAGTAAAGAGAGTTTTGTGATATTTCAACCATGACCTCTCTGGAAGTCCAAATGATTTCACTTTACGTTTCAGACCGGAGTATTCTTTTGAAACATTTCCCTTTACTATATGATAATCAGTGTGTTAACATGAGCTGATTAATCCCATCAGTCTAACACTGATACCATGGCTCTTGAGCCCTCTCCTCAGTAACCTCATGGCTGCAAAATCACTGGCTTCTTAAATGAATTCAGGGCAATCCTACAGATTATGTTATACAGGAGGTCAAACTTGATGATCACAGTGGTCCCCTCTGGCGTATAATCTATGAATCTGTAACTCAGACTGGAAGAAATACAAATAACTGCACAATAGCAGTAACGGAAGAAATAAAACTAGTTGTTTTAAAGACAGAGCTTGATATATTTATGAAAAAGTTTATATGAACTGGTGGCCTGTAATAGCCGGAGCATGGACTTGGTGGCCCTGCAGTCATTCCAGATCTATTTAAGTGTGTTTCAATTGCTCATCAGCTTGCTCTCATTTTTAATATTTATTTTAAAACAGTTTTTGATACAGTTACTAGGATAACAAATTAAAGATGGATTTTAGCTTTTTAAATAAAGGCTCTCTTTCATTTCAGATGACAGACTGAATTGAGGCCTATGAATAATGCTTGTGTTGACCTGCCAGAATATGTCTCAGCAGCGATGAATTCTCAAATACCCAGGCTGAGCTTATTCATTTTGAAGTCAATGGGAGGGAAGGCAGTACAGCCCAGCTCTGAATCAGGCTGCATTTTAACATATCAGTGATTTTATACTGTGTTTTCTTTAAAAAAATGAAAAGACTTTGCAGAAGCTACATTTGATTTTGTGAGTGTGACTTCTGCTATATACTTTATCTGCCTAAAATTATATTACCATACGGCATGTGTTAAAGTCATTGTTCAAAATCTGCTGCAGAGTTCCACAGTTACAGTTCTTTCCTGCCCCACTAGTTTGTAAGACTTGACAGAGTTGCAGCTCAGAGAAGATCTGGACTGGATGAATATGGGAAATGGAGACATTTCCAAGAAATGTAGGAAGTGGGTTTGGTAATTTATTCAGCAACACACCAAGGACCTGGTCCAATTAAAATAATGGTAAAATTTACACTGGCTCAGTGGGAATAAATACAGGCCCAAACTCTTAAAACGCGAGCTTCTTACTTACTCTGGAGATAAGTCTCAGATGAGACTAAAGGAGATTCCAGTTCCTGTTTGTCATGAGCAGTGTGATGGCACTTTTTAATAGGATTAAGATTGGGAAAAGGATTGTACAGCATCATGTCTTTGCCAAATTTCATCTCCAGTAACTATTTTTAACCACCTTAATTTCTTCCTGTGGTTTCCATTATTTATATTATTGCTAGGTTTTGTTACCCCTGCTGTGTTTTCCTCAAGATGTATTTGCCTTCCACTGGCAGGTGACTAGCTCCTGGTATACTTCCTACCTCATGGCAAGTTTTATGGAATTCTGTAGGTATTTGTGGAACGCTTGGAGCTACTTATTTGTAAAAGAGGTTGGAGATGCTGGTTTAAACTCATTATTGCTGTAAATCTCAATATGTAAATCAAAAGCTTAAAGCAAGGACATACTTAGTTTACATTCTTTTGTAAGGTTTCCAGCCTTTTTCTCTTCTGCTCTTCTCTCAATCTAACACAAAACCAAAGTATTTCTTTTATTAAAGGTTAGTATTTATTGTATTGTTTGTATTTCTGCTCATTGGCAAAGCACCAGCAGATTGCTTACATAGTTCAAGAAGCAAATGCACACAAACTCAGGGTGCAGATACATCATCTCTCAAGGCAATATGAGTTCAGGCTGATCCTGCCTGTTGCTGGCCCTGGCAGCCTATGTCTATGTGCTGTCATTACCACTTGTGTGGCTGCCCAGTCAACCAGATTACCTTGCATTTTCTGTAAGCTTATATTTCCATCAGATTGGCTTGCTCATGACCATGGGTACCAGTACATTTAATGAAGTGAAAGTGTGTAACCAGAGGCAACCGGCAGGTTAGGATGCCCCTTTTCAGCAATAACCCATTGTAAGAGTGGCATAAACTGATGGAGAAACCACACCTGTGATTTTTAAAGATCACCAGTGATTATGGATGCCTCTGTTTCTGCATATCCAATTTATTTAAGATATTTTTGGAATGTGTGAAATTCAAAATCCTTTAAACCAGGTGCTCAGATTGAGCTCATACAAAAACTAAATAATTTCTGAAAATCATAGTTATACTTTCCTTTATTAGGGCTTTATATTTAGGCAAATCTTTCAGACATAGATTATTTGGTTGACATGTGTACAGAGCTGAGCATCAGAAAACCCTTCTTTATGACTATGAGGAACAATAATACAAATAGGAGCTATCAAAATAATAGTAAACTCATAGCCTAAGTTTAGTATTAACTGTGTAGATTTCAATGATACATTGAAAGTCCTGTTTGTTTTGCTTTAAAAAAAGTATGCAATGTATCATTTCATATGGACTTTAACATCTCCACCTACAATCCAAATTTTGTATGAAGATTACTTCAGTGGGTATCAGCTACTGTGCATCATCAAGCCATTTATTCAAGTCATTGTCCCCTTTCCTTTCCTACCCATAGTTGGCTGCAACATACATGCTTAAACTTGCAACTGTAATTCATATGTCAACACATTTCCATTAACTAATCACAATTATCAACTTCAGTTCTATAGATCTGACCACAGGTAAGTTTTCCCTTTGTCCAACACAATTTAGAGCTCAGATGGAGATTTTGAATGTAATTATAAGTGATAAGATATGTAATGATAGCAATATTTTGTGCTTGAAAGGGCATTTTTAGAATTGCATCTTGTGAATATATTTGCGTTTAACTAAATGAGTGTGAACCTATGGTGTGCATGCAGTCCAATGCATATGCATATGGGGTTTTTCCATGATTTTAAAAAAATGCTTAGTAACTTTATTACTTACAAATTAACTTGAATCATACAAGCTACAAATGTGTAAGTTAAGAGTATTTTAAAGGAATATTATCTGTAGGAGAAATATACCTATGCATTAAAACTTGCCTTGAAGAAGAATATTACTTTAGTATGGCCGGGGTGGTCTTTCCCAGCAGATTCCCCACAAAGTGGGATGCCTCCTCATCTCGAAACCACTTCCCAAAAGTTCTGTGGTAGCATGGTTAGAGAAGTCCAGTTCTCTGCGGTACTTTGTGGGCAGAGGTGAAGGGGCAGTTGGTCTGTAAGGAGGAAGTCCACAGCCTCAACGCATGGAAAACTCTTGTGTCATTCACAGCTGCTACGGCAGGAACTCAGCAGAGCTGAGTTAGCTTGGCTACCACAAGACTGAGAGCACAGGGCTGGCAGACAGTCACATGTATTTTCAGGGTTGTCAATTCAGGAGCATTAGGTATCTTGTGGGATCGCTGGCAGCCTATGACTACTGGTGGACACCTGTCTCTGGAGCCCACTTATGAATTCTGTAAAGTATCTTCTTTCTCATGTTCTTTATCAAAAGAACTAAACTAACTCCTTATTCGGAATTCGTTTTCATATAGTGGTTGTTGGGCTAATTACTGATATTAATTATAGCAGAGACCTTGAAAACATAGGTTTCCATATGAACATACAGCAAATATTAGTAGATATCACTTATTAGAGCACGCTGCCTCAAAAGGAAAACAATCAGACAGCTCTAAAACATTTCTAGTGGTACTTCTGTTGTCTTCACACCTGAACTACAAAAAATAAGAGGCTATCTTTTCTGTCCATTCATATCCTGAAGATTGCACTTTTCTCACCGACTTGAAGGAAGACAGATGTAAAGTTGGTAAAAATAAGTAAATGTGATTGGTTTTATCTGAAAGAGGCCTTATTCTGTAGTTTTTTAAAAGGCAGCAATTATCTTGGTTTTCATTTCAAAGGGTTAGTTTGCTTTTATGACAATTTCTGTTTCTCATTTGGTTTATCACAAAAAATCCTTATTTGCATGACAGGTTTTACAAGCAAAATATCTGACTACAAAGTAGTTAAACCTCTGACAGCTTCTTATTAAAACAGTGTCAAATCCTGAACCCACTTGTTCAGCTTTTTCACCACTTTTCTCTCCCTGATTCACAGTGAATCACTGAAAACTAGTGCTAAGAAAGTGAATAGATTTTAGCAGTTGTCCAAAAAGTAGTTGTAAATTGTTACGTCCAAATTGCTAAACATGTTAACCAGTTCATTTATACACATTCATATATTTAATTTATACTTTGAAATCAAATAGGTGTAATCTTACAGATTCTCTGTCTTTGTGTGAGATGATTTTGAAACCATGTCCACAGTCGGCTCTTGTCAAAATTTAGCTAAATTGGTAAAGGTTGTTAAATCAAAACAACCCTTTTATATTGAGACAGTCATATTAGTACAAACATGGTCATAGCCTATTTGGTCACACTTGACTGAATTTATGACAGCTTAACTATTTTGAAAAGAAAATGTCTTTATGATAATATAACTGCATCCAGACTAAGGGATTATAACAATTTAATTTGTCTTTTTGTTTGGTTGTTTGTTGCTGGTTTTTTTCAAATTATTGATTAGGTCAAATTGTTGGGTGCAAAAATTGAGTGTAGATCAGGCCTCAGATCATGCTCTTATTAGCAAACCAAACACTGGTTTTGTTTTTGTTGCTGACGTTGTTTGTTTTCACTGCTGTCTGAATGAGCCTTTTATGGTCTCTGCCTCTGCCTGGCTGACTGCACCCGATTGTATTTAATTACATTTACTCAGTAGTTTTAGCCGGGATCCCCGGCCATTACCTATCAAGTCCGATCACTGTTATTTAAATCCAATGACTCAGAATCAGAGAATTTATCTTTTACACAGTTATTGCCTAAACATCCAGCATAAACACGCAGAGATCTGGAGGACTTGTTCTGACTGTGCTGATTAAAGGCAAAGAGCAAGATGGATGGAGTCAGTTGTGATCAGCGGGCTACAGCGTCCTGCTGTGCTCCAGTCTCTGCCATTGTGCTGGGCTCTGGGTACCAGACTTGCCATGGTCCTCTCAGCTCTAAAAGGAAAGCCGTCTTTGTTTGCCTGTAAGCATCTGCAAACTGTTCTGACACATGATCTACCCTCTCAGCAAGGCCACTCATTAGGCTGATTATCACTTCAAAGTTTGTATTATCATCCATCTCTAAAGGCAATTAGGAATGGGTGGCTTTGAGTATCAGACACTGGGTGACACTAAGTGACTCATCTTTATTGATTCTTTTGTGAGCAGAGACAGTGATTGAGATGATAGGATTGCAGCCTACCTGCCCCTTTGACTGGTAAATACTGAAGAAAAACGGTGTGTAATTAACTGACAGTTAATATAGGTTCTGTTTAGTGTTCAGAAAGCACAATAGTGGAAGCTGCCCAAAAGGAACAAAGTAATGAAACTCCTTTGACAAGTTAAACTCTAAAGCCAACTGTGTAATTATCTGACAGTTAAAGGGGGGAGGGGAGGACTTGGTTTAGTATTTACGAGACCAAAGGAATTCCTGCGCCTGAACAATAGGGACAGTTACTGACAATAATCATAACAGCTACACAAAATATTTGTTTGTGCAAGTCTGGCTTTCAAGTGAATAATGGTTGGTTTCAGGGTCAGGGGGAACCTCGCGGTGCAGTACTGCCGTGGTGGGGTCCCAGCTTCCTCCGGCCGGCCGGCGCGAAGGCAGGGCAGCCGTCCACTGGGGCCGTGTTCCGCACTCTGTTCTGCACTGGGGGCCACGGGCCCAGAAGTTAGATCAACTAAGCTGCCGTTGGAAACTCAGACTTGCAGAAAAGAGCTACAGCCTGCTCTGCCCGAAGAGATGTATTGGCAAAACTTGATCCATCCTGGCTAGCATTCATGTGTAATGTTGTCCTAATAACAAACCCTTCGCTTTTCCAGCTCAGTTATAAATATTCCTTTGGATGTAGTGACACAAGCCTTCTGCCAGAACAAGTCCATCAACCAGAGGCACACTTACCGGTCCTCCACCACCACACCATAAGCTATTCTCTACGTACACACTCTCCCACGATGCGATATTCAGTGTAGGAATCGCCTGCCTGGCAGCATTTTGAAATCCTCTGCATGAGGGTCACAATAAACAAGGAAGAAAAAGCCAAATCCATGTTCCAACGTGAACCATTGTATTTTGGAAAAGAATATAGTCTGCTGTCTTCTGAAATGCACTAAGGAGAGAGCTACTGACTTTTAAAGTTCACAAAGAAGGACTGTGACTACTGGAATAAGCCTCCTGGTAGGTACTGGAGTCCAAAAGAGACGATCAGGGTGTGCTGTCAGAAATGTCAGTCTACTAACTATCATGGAGTTTCAGAGGAGGTCCTTTCGGAGTCTTTAGGATGGCATTTTGTGCACTGTTGAGGGCTGTTAATATTACTTGTGATTTCATCACCCTGGGACCGTGGGGGCTTCTTTTTTAATTTTGTGTGAATTGTCAAGGAGTTATTAATGCTTTAAGTTTCTTTATGAACTGAGGATCTCAAAGCGCATGACAGACTAAAGAAGTCTAAGAACATCATAGATGGGCAAAGAAAGGGAAGCATATCAGCCCTGCAAATTTTAAAAAGTATATGCATATACAGCATATAAATGTAGACTAGGTAGCTTGTTGAAAGAACATTACTACATGTTTTCCTTCCCTCTTCTGTTGACTTCCCATTCACCTTTTCCATACGACAGAGAAAGACCTTGGGAACACGTAGAAATGATGGCTGGGACTTTGCATTCTGAGCTGTCTCTGACGTAAATCATTTCCCTACTGCTGGCACCGATCACATCCTGTTGGACATCCTCATAACAGGTATGAAAAATGCTCTGTGGAGTTTGTGGGGTTCAGCGGAGGCCCAAGCAAGGAAAGAATGAGGATGACTGTTACAGAGTTGTGAGGTTAGGTATTGGGAGGCAAGGTAACTCGACGGAGGAGGGGATTCAGTTAAATGGGGTGGTTGAACATCAAGCAATATCAGTATCTTGTGGCAGTGGGAGACCAGCAAGACTGTGCGGACAGAGGTCTGAGGCACATACAGGTTATCTACTTTTGGTCATCATGGTAAATAATGAACTGAATGGGGCATGGGTATGGGTATGGATCTCTGGCTTTCATGGTCTGTCTGAAACCACTGCAGAAGCAGAGTATTGTACCAAGTTTGGATACTCATTCTCCAGAAAGAAAATACTGACAAGTAGAAGAAGTCTAGAAAAGAGCTATAAAGATCTATGTGAAAGACTAAATATCCTCATCTATTTAATTTATCCATAAGAGGCTTAAGACCATTCAAAACCATCTATTTAGTTGGGAGATATTAATCTACCAGACAAATAACAAGGCTTAACATTTGGAAGCTGAAACCTGACAAATTAAAAGTAAAAAAAAATCATACATTTTAGAAAATGGGAGATATTAACAATTGGAAGAGGTTATTCCAGGGTGCAAGATTACATAGGGGTGTTGTGGCTTGCTTTCTTGTTTTAAATCAACAAATCTGTCTTAATTAAAAAATAGTCCAGAAGGAACGGAAGAAGGACACCGTAACAAAAGAATCGTATCCAGCTTGTAGAATGAAGGGGCATTGACTAGATAACTATATTTATTCCTCTAGGTTTATATCTATGAGAGGGTGAAGTAAAGAGGAGTTGGGGAGAGATTGAGAAGTGGGAAAGATGCCTATACCAGCAGCTTGCGGATGCTGCTGAAGCACAACAGATCTCCAGAATCCTGGCCCTGTCACTGCCGGCCTGCTGTGCTCTTGGCAAGTCATGATGTCCTGCAAGTTTTTTAATTCCCCAGGCACCCTTTGATTACCTTATCTCCTTGAAATGAAGTCATAAGACAGTGCTGCTTCTGAACAAAACAGAGTCCAAATCTCAGATACAGGTATTATGGCAATAAAAAAAGCAGAACAACAAGAAAGGACTTTAACATGGTTAGGCTCTCGTTCCAAATCACATCCCAGTCAGGCCTCTGAGTCGTCTTGAGAGAAATGTAGGATCAATTTCAAAGACTTGCACTGATAAAACAGTTAAAATGAATCAGTACGAGAAATGCATAGTAGAGCAGAAAGTAAGAGCAGCCACTGGAAGAACTGTCAGCAGGCAAGTGTGACAAAGGGAGCTAACCACGTTAACTCTAATTGTGTTAGATTCTTTCAGTCTTTCCAAGACATGTTCTTACGTTACAATAATAAGAGACATTTCAAATTCACATGATCTAAAGAATTTCCTTTGGACACGCTGTTGTAGCTACCCTCTTCCAGAAAGTACACAGAGAAGTCAGACAGGAGGAAGGAAAAACTGCAAGCGTAATGTTTGCTAATTCATTTTGACCTCCACTACTCATTCGTAAGATCCGTTCTACTTTCTCTGTCTCTCACTTTTACCTTCTTTCTAATTTAATCTGATCCAAACAAATTATACATGAACAGTCATTTTCGTTGAAGTCTTGTTCACTGAGATACTTAGCAAACAATCAACTGACGAACAAGATAAGGACAGCAGAAGAAAGATAAGCTTTTGTTTATATAGTGGAATCACAGATAAAGACCTAAGCAGGCCTGCACAAACTCAGGAACCAGCGATACTATCTTTTAAGCTGTGGCACTGTGGTTGCTTCCATTGTATTTATTTGCTATACATAATCATAAAGCCTAATTTACAAATAATTTTAAGTGTACACAATCCAAACTGGTTTTGTTCTGTTTTGTTTTGTTTTTTGTTCTCCTTTTGGTTTAAATTAAGGGAGAAAGTCTGAAAAATAGATTTTTTGCTTTTGAACCTTTGTGGTTTTAGTCTGGAAAATGCAAAGCAAAAAAATAAAACAAAATAAAAAATCACCTGAACTGACAGAAGAAGAGGAAACAGAAAAAAAGAAAAAAAACTGTGAAAGTTACAATATAGGAACTTCTCATTAGGACTTACTTTTTTCCTGGTGTTGGAGAGCTGGTACCACGACTATAAATGTAGTACCAGTTCTATGGATTATAAACACCACCACAAGAGATACGCTTTGCTTTCAAGTCGAATATTTCAAAGCACTTTATGAACATTAGCAAAATAAGACTCAGAGCTTTCCTGCAGAGTAGGCAGGAAGATTAAGCCCTCCTCTCAGGCAGGCAAACCGAGTTACAAAGTGATCAGGTGACTGGCCTGAGGTGAAGCAGCAGGTCCAGCAGGGTGGGGAATGGAAACCTGACCTCTTGACACATGCCTCTATTCCCTAACCACAGGACCTGTACTTCTTCTTCAATAGTCCATGTAAAGTAATAGTCTCTAGATGAAGCCCGTAGAAAATTGCAGTCTCTGAAGATATTTATTTGGCACCTTTCATTAGCGCTGCAGCCACGTCATTATCTGTTAAAAGCACGCTCCCATTCAAAATACACTGAAAACTATAGAAATTCGTTTATTCTGTGAGAAAATGCATGTGTACAAGTAGAATATAACCAAATATTTGACTTGGTGAATGAACCATATATTTAATTTGATGAATGTGAACTTTGCCAGCAAGTTTTTCTGAGAAGAGGTATTTAAATGTTGTTCTGCTGAACAGTATATATTTGCATAAAATGTGGCTGGAATATTTGTATTGTTATAAATATGGCCTCAAATGATATTAAATGATATTAAAATATGGACCTAAAGATTTTTTTAACAATAAGGAACTTAGAATTTGAGCGTTCAATTTCTCCATGTCAGAGAAATAGGCTTTTTGTGAATTTATTGGGATGGCTTTGTGTATCTGAGGAGATGTTTCTTTCATTTAGTTTATGTCATACAGCAGCTTTCAACCACCACTTATAGAATAGTCACTGTGTGATGAAAAAAATGAAATTTCCTACAGACAATCTATAAAGTGCATATACATGCCAAGAACTGTTCTGATTGAAGTCTTACACTGACTGGAAACACTTCACAATTACTGGGACACTCCCAGCCAAGGCACTGTCCATGGACACAGGTGTTCGCATGCTTTTTAAAGAACTATGGTGTGCTTGTCTGCTCTTATACGTGTTCAGAAGGTCAAAGCAGAAGCAGACATAAAAATTTCCCTATGACCTCTGCAACAAAACTCAAGGATGGTAATGTAAAATTTGGCGGCTGGGTGGCAGGTCAATGTATATAACCGATATAACCAACATAACATAAAAACAGAGAAGCAAGGGAAAAGGGAGATTCAAGGCATCCTGAGGGGAATAAAGTGTGAATTTGATGCAGTGGAATGAGAGTAATTAATAAAGGATTCAAGGTGCCTGTGATGGATACCATGGTCAATACAGTGGATAATGACCATAGCAGCCATGTTTTGAATGGGCAGATGGTATGTAGAACAGACTGGCACAGCTGGGGTCAGGAAAGGAGAAGAAAGAGAAGAAACTGGGTGAATGTCAGAACAGCCAAACATCAAGCAAGGAGGGGAAGGAAAATGTGAGCCACCAGAAAAAGTCATGCTGTGGAAATGTTAGGGAGAAAGCAGTAATACAGTTTAGCTGTAGTTTGGCTGTTTGGAATGAAGGACAGGGATGACCTGAGCTGAAGAACAAGTGAAATTTCAAAGGAAAGAAAATAATTCTTAAATCAGATCTAGATCTGGATCGAGGTTTCAGACATTCTCTAGTCTGGAGTTTTGACTCAGCTCATAAAGGAAGGAGCCATTCAAGACTGGGTTCAGATTTCAGTCACACTAAAGATGCAAGGTTTTGGTTTGACACCCTCTTAAAAGAAAACCCCATATAACCCAGCTTGGAGTTAGGTCTATATAGAGGCCAAAATATAGAGTATTATGGTGATTGATATTTGTTTGGGAGTCAAATTTGTTCTGCATGAAAAAGCCAGGGAAAGGGTTCCTCTTCTCTGATTCACTGAACAGAAGGTAATTGAAAGATCTCTTTATGGCAGGATTTACGACCCCTGAGCCTCAGTCGTTTTGAGCTAAATAATAATGCATTTGCATCGTAAGTGTATCTAATTTGAATTTCGCTTCCTGCCTAAACACTTTGAAAAGATGCATGCCTTGAGGTGTCTGCCTGAATAAAATTCCTGTGGAATTGAGGCTAACAAATAAAGTATGTCGTGGTGCGTTAGAATCTGCTCTGCCCTGGAGAATAGCTCCCCTGATAAACTGTCTGATTTATAATGACAACTGCTCCCACTGTTGTATACAAGTATACCTTACAGTAATGGGGAATTAAAGAGGCTTTCATGTGAACCAAATTTTTAGCTTTGAAGTCAGTGGGAGCTGAGAGAGTCCAGCACCTCACAGGATGAGTCCCTTGGGAATTAACCTTTTCACCTTACTATAGAGGAAGGATGAAATTTTAAGAAGGGATTTTAATGGTGTGAGCGTACTGAGTAATAGGAAGGATGAGAATTCATAACTGAGTTACCTTCTACTTCAACAAACACTGGGATCATTCTATAAGATGACGTGTCTTTCTCTGTCCCCACTAAGACTTAGACAGAATTAGTTTTCATAGAGGCTGTAGCCTGTGGTCCTTTGTCATAAGCGTGATCATAGAATCTAAGAGCCTCAGGAAAGCACTTTATGTTTTAAGTCGCTATGTTAACTAACCCATCAGCACCACATCAGTTTTGCAAAAGCAATACCAGTTATTATATTTTCCTGTGAGAGACTTTCCATCTGCTTTTGCCTTCTGCTCACTGTTTGCATTAACAGAAGTGACCACGGAAATCCAACCCATCCTGCAGTTTCTCGGTCAAAAGTGAGTGCATTTTTTCCAGGTATTCTTTTGTTGATGATGATATTAGTGACTTTTAAATTGACTGTTGTGAAACAAACAGAACCTGCCATTGAAGGAAAAGACAAACTGCTTATAATTAGTTCTGACAGCTGGAGGATGGCACTCCTGCTGTTTCTGCTGCTGGCACTGTAAAGTACATCATGTCACAATGCATGAATTATCCAAGGTCAGCTCTTCAAGGCACCCAAATTGCTACCAATTATTAATTAATTAGTATCATTATGGGACTGCCTTAAGGGCCCTATCGGTCCCCTTGAAACAAATAAAGTGACTAAGAAAGAAAAGGAAGTAGAAGTGATTAGTGATGAGTAATTCTAAGGTAATTCTAAGGACAACCTCATATGGGTCTAATCTTGCAAGACAGGTATCTAGTGCTTCCCAACTGATCTCAAATGCTCTCCTCATGATCTCCAAATGCATCTGACTTACATGGGAATATAAATCACCTGTTGCATGTTAATGTGTTTTTCATGACTAAAATTTTGCTATTTAAAGATTACTGTCCAATTTTATTGTTTTCATTATAACTTTCTTCACCTGCTCTTCCTCTGAAGGCTTTACTTTACTACTATAGGAGCTATATCTCAGAAGACGTTGTTATAATGCTAAATAGTGCTATAGCTAACATTTTGTCATCTGTCCTCTGAAATGAACTGAAGAACTTAATACTGCGAAGCTTCCCACGCAATTCAGAAGTTAATTTACTTAGAATGGGGTTTAAAAGAACAAATGCAATGAGAGAGGAAGAAAGATGCAGTTTATTAACAGGTGATTACAGGTTAAGAATGAGTGAGACAGCAAGTCTCTAATTCTAAGTGCCACTTTAGAAGCCTAAGTCCTTATTTATGGAAAAACATCACCATCAGCATATACTGCACTCATTGTAAATGTGCACAAATAAATACATATCTAATGCACATGCCTACAGCAGTGACATCTGGTTGTGCAGAATAAAGGATGTGCAAAGTTTGTCAGATTGTGACAACTTAGTATCATCCAAGTTTTCCAGAAGTGTCCAGTCATTGTAAAATGCTAATTATAAAATGGCTAAAAATATGAGATGGTGTTGTCTAAAAATATAGTGAGTCAGGTGATACGGGATACAGGACCAGAGAAAAAGCAGAGACTCTGTGGCTGTATGCTGATTGTACGCGCCCTGTCTTCAGAAAAGTATGTCTGATAAAAGGGTCCATCACTTGATGTAGAATGAAGAACAGGAAAACAGCCTTGATTGACAGACATTTATAAGGAGTCAGCAGATAGTTCTTTAGCTCAAGTAAGAGGCAAATGTATTTTTAGGGGATAAACACCTGGATTTTGTCCTGAAAGTATTTTGCAGTCTAAGCCACAAGAAACAGACATTTGTAACACTTACATTTTTCTAGGTCATTCATCACTGGAATATCAGAGGACCAGAGTTTCAGAAAAGCTCAGCACCCACCTAGACAGGTGAGATTTACATTTCAAAAGTGCTTGGCACACAGCAGATCCCAGGGTAGAGCTTATGGGGAGGGATTTTCTTCTGTCAAGTGGTGCTGAAGTCTCGAAGATCAACCTCTTATTTTGGCACAAAAAGAGTGCACGTCTCCCTACAACACTTCCTAAGGACCTCAGTTCTACATGGGGGAACAAGTAATTATGAAATTAAAGCAATTCGGTCGGTGACTGTAATCTCTGTTTTTAAGTCTGCTTCTTGCATGTTTTGCCACAAAATTTCAATGGCAAGTCTATGCTGTTCTGCCTTAAATATTTTCCAGAAACTTTTCTTGGAAATAGGAGAACATAAATAAGGCAAAAGAGGTAATCTCAGTCTTAAGTGATTTAAACCATGGATGTTCATTATTGTTTCAAAACAGCTGTCTCAGGGAGGGTTGTTAAAATATGTTGCCACTATTATATGTAATTGCTGTAATTGTATTTTGAGTCTGTAACCAACTGAGGAGATTTATCAACACATTATTTCTCAAAACACATCGCAATCATGATGGGTATAGTCATAAGCAAAGAAGGCCAAAAGAAAAAAGGAGGAGAGAGTTCTGGAGAGAGTAAGGGAAAAAAAGAATATTCCAAGTGTGAAAAGAGCATTCTCTGTGTGGATTCCACTTCCCCGAAAACTGGATTGCTTTGTCAGGAACTTACAAAATGTGACTATTCTTGTGCATCCAATACTTAGCATAATTTATCCCCCCATCCCCAGTTGGCCTCCTATGTTGATTTATCATTGAATTATTATTTTTTAAATTTAATGATGTTTTTGATTAGAAAGGATAGTAAGAATTAAGTAAGGACTCCAGCATATGGCCTGCTGAAGACAGCAAATTGAAGGGCCTAATACATAATTTTGCCATTCTTCTATCCAGTATGCTGGTTTTGCTTTTCCAGTTTTCATTTTAATTGCTCTTCAGTTATAGTTGTGCTCTAGGATGCCCTTCCAGGGAGCAGCTAGACTTGCAAATGTGTAGTTTGACCTGACTATTAAGAACAATACCTCCTGAGACATTTCATTACAAAGAAATGTCCCAGTGGCTGTAGCTACAGTCTTAAGAAACAATATCTTTTTTAACAAATTAGTTACTGTAAAGAACATATATTTTCTGTGCTGGATTTTGACTTCTTCTGAAACATATATGTGAGCAGTTCAGGAGCAGTATCTTCTATCAGCAAAATTACACTGGCATTGCTTCATATGCACATATTAGACAAAAAAAGAGTAGATGTCTGATGAATGGTGACATCAGGCCTGAAACTGGAATGTTGGCACAATCTTCCCAAACAACCTCCACAAAAAAGGCAAGATTTTCCACCCATGAGCTATACCTGATCTCCCATATGCTGATGTGAATCCAAAGCTACTTTTTCCACTACTTGCTAAATTAAATGGAAGAATACATTCTCCTGTGAGGTTACCCAAAATACAAGGCGGTTCTTTACAAGCATCTGTTGTCCAAAACAGTCTGAAAGAGAGCTTCATTTTGTTGTGACAAACACTGCTGGGGAATAAGGAATTTCTTGTGATTTTTGCAGAATTTGGACATTCATCATAAACTGCTCTGAATAGGATTATCATCTGTGCCTTATGTTCTAATGACTTGTACTTAGAGTGTAAAAAACTCCGTTAGTCATTCTTGTAGATTATGGTTACTTTACCTGAGGTCCCTGTTGTCCATCTCTCTGAAGAAACCATCTAATCTTTAGGCTCACTTTTGGGAGGTGTTTCCAGAACAGCCTTTGGACACCAGTGTGATGCAGTATCTGCCAAACTGCACCTCACAGTGATCATGTTTGGATAGGCACAGTCAAGGCACTGGGATTTATGGCCAATTCCTTCAGACAAACGTAGAATAAGGAAAAAGCCTTATAACATTCCTGTGGTTTTGATGTGGCAAGTCAGGCATGCTTTGTCTTCTCAAGCACTGTGTACACCACAAGCAACAGATCCAGACATGAGAGGTGACCTGCTACTGATAAGACTGATATTAGATTACTTTCAGAAGAGACAATGGAAGAGCCACAGAAGGAAACATACTTCAAGTCCTGATTTTTTTTTTTCTGCATCAGATGCAGTGAAGTTAATGCATTAGCTCCTAGCAGAACCAATATAAGGTCTGCCGTTTTCCTCAAGAAAACAACTTTTACCACAGCCACCCTCAGCTGAGTGGAAATCACAAATATGTCACACCTTTCACAAATAGTAACTAGGTAGGTAAAAGAACATTTTGTTTCAGATGGGCTTTTTAATTACAAGGGCTGTGCTATGTGGTTTAGGGCCTCAAATTAGGTTCCATGAAGTTGGTTTTTGAAAGACAGTAGGAATGGAAATATTGCCATGATCTGTGCTCATTATAAAGGGAAATGTTTTGCATTTGAACATTCATTTCCAGTGTTGTGAGTCCAGCTGACACTCTTGGACTGCCTGAGAACCAGACTATGAACCTAGCCAGAAAACAGCTATAAAACGTGGACTACTCTGTTTTCCATTTGCATTTAACTCAAGTGGAAGGTAATAATAAGAAATTATATAAATTATATAAATTATAAAAAATGTTTTGGACCCAATTCTGACTGGCAGTTATGCCTTGTTGTACAGGCATATACTAAATTGCACCTTCCCCAAAATCTTCAGAGAGACCACAGTCACTCCAGAGAAGCTCCTGAAACAATTTTCATGCTGCAGACTTGGGGCCAGAAATAGGCACTTTAGGGGGTGTGTGGTCTTGTTTGTCAGAGCTCTGTGTAGCTTTTTAATATTAGAGTGACTTGTGCTCCTGGAGAAGCAGCTTGTGCATGGCCACAGTAGGTAGAGGGTTATCCCTACAGCTGCTCTTGTCAGCTGTGCCTGATGAGCTCAGTGCTCTGACCGAGATGGTCTAAAATGGCACCACCACATTGAGAGCTGTGGCTTCACTTCCTCAAAGCTTTTTGTGCTCTTATTTGGATGCCTAGGCACCAAGAGATTAATAAAAAGGTTCAGCAGCTGTGCCCCAACTGCTGCACAGAGACTGAAACATCTGTATTCTTTTCTCCTCTTCACATTAACAAGATTAATTTGGAAGGAAAACCATGGAGTCCAGAAATATCTCCCAGGTAGTTATGAAGATCCAGGAAGTTATTAATACAACTGGCTCATTTTCTTACCACAAAGTTTCTTCCTATCAGAAAGTGTAATTTTGTTGATCAGAGTCTGTTTTTTCATGAGAAAATGGTTGATTGAAAGTTTTTAAAAAGAAAAATATGAGGAAAATACATTTAATCCCAACATAAAATAAAGTTTTTACATTTCAAATAGAAATGTTTTACATTTTCTGTTAAAAAAAAAAAGTAATGTTGTTCCCTGAAAAAATACATAAATTTCTAGTTACTAGACACTTTTTTTCCCACTGTAAATACATGAATGCCATGTTGACAGCCTCCCTATAAACATATATCCTTTTCTTATTTACACGGTCACACAAAAGTATTGGAACTGACAGCTCTTAAAACTCAAAAGGCCTCAACAATACAGTCTCAGATACATTTCTGAAATGCCAAGACGACGAAATGTAACCACATCCTGTTGAACATCTCTGGGTAGTAATGACACTGTACAAAACTTTGAGAGCATGTGTCCCAATTAATTAACCTCTTTGACCAGCTTCCTTTTGTTTGGTGCCAGTTGCCATATGGAACCTTTAAACTCTTCCCTAACTATGGGTGGAGAATTTGCTATGTACGCTGCCATTATTTAACTCAAAGGTAAATCTGACTGTTTTTCAAAAAGATTCTTTTGGGTCCTACTCATTAACAAAATGCACCTTTCAGACGTCAAGTTAAAAATAATTATCCATGGACAAGTAAATGTAATGCATTTTTACTGATGCAGGTGAACCAGAATGGTGAAAATAAGAATAAATCTGATTTTTTTCCACAAAGCCCAAACTGAATCAACTATGTTCTTAAGAAAGTAACTACATAATAATGGTGTGCCACCAGAGGTTTTCTCAGAGGATTTTTTAAGTCCTTGGTATTTTCACTTGTCCCATTTCTCTCTGACTGGAGATTTATCTTTAGACTAGTGTTCTGTCAGTCTTGTCCCCATCTCAGCCAAAATGCAAAAAAATCTGTAAGTCACGTGAGAGCAAACCTGTTTGAGCCCTAGGGCCGGATCTCCTCCCTGCTGAAGTCAGTGAGAGTCTGTTAATTGATTTCAAAGGGAGCTGGATGAAGTCCCAGTGTCAGATATAACTGTTTGGAGAGTTTTGGGGGGATAGGGTCTGGATAAGGAGCTAAACATTTGATTCATTATCTGAACCCAATTGAATTGCCGATGCAGAAGGTTCATCCATCATTTCTTTCTGCTTTCCAAGTTCAGAGTTCAGGGATTTATCTGCAGCTCTTTCATCAGTGAATCACATTACTAACATGATTATTTAAAGCAATGCAAAAGCAGAGCTCTCCCCAGTGCTTTTAGTGAAGTTGCTTGCAATACGGTAGATAGAGGATACTGTTGAAGGAATACTGAGCACATCTGACATAAAAGGATCCACTGACTCTTTTCCTCTGGTTTAGCAGAACAGAGTCTGTGCTGTCTAATATCACCTCGGCAGTCTTGGCTGAGTATTTAAGCAAGGGACTTCAGACGATCCCTAGCCCGAATCCCTCGGAGTCTGGAAAAGTTCAGACCAGTAACTCATAAGTTTTTCTCCAGGTTTCAGCGTTTATACACAAGAGCTTTTCTAACAGAGGAAATTTTGAAGTCTTGTCCCATTTTTAGTAGTTAGATGAAGGAAGGACTATGTTTAAAAGACGCACCTTAAATTGCATTTTCAGTGAAGTATTTGCAATTTCTGATTGTACATGTATGTGCTGCTAGTGATCCAACATTTTATGGACCTTTATGTGTTTAAAACACTTTAGGTCACCTTTAATCACAACTGCATAATGCATGAGGATGCTGTTTCAACTTCAGACCTCAAGGGTCTTCAGGGACTGGGGACCCTGGAGTCTTTTGTGTTGGACAGACCAAGAATCAAGTGAGGCCACAGTCCCCAGCCCCTGCCACCCTACCTTCAAAGCATCTGTGGGTGCTCTCACACTGCAGTTTCCTCCTCCATAATCTGACAATGACAGTGTAGCCATGGGACTTTTTCTCTCTTTTCTTTCCCTGTTCTTGATGCCTCTTTCAGCTTTAAGGCTGCTACACAGTTGTCAGAAGTCTGGCTTCAATGGTCTGAAGGGAGACAGATACTGATAAATTTCCTTTTGATCTCTGCTCTGCAAAACCACTCAGTCAGAAAAAAATAGAGGGGTCTGTGTGCGTAGGGGTTGGAGGATGTGAAAGGCAAAAAGCACCCTCTCATGCCAGAGCGAGTATAACTCCCACTTCACATTAGATCTGAAAGAGGAATATAAAGAGTTTTGTATACATTTTGCAAATCAAGACAATGCACTGTAAGAAAATGAAGCCAATGAGTAAAATGGGGGTAATGATACTGATCTCTTTTCTAAAGTGCTCTGAGATCAGTTGATGAAAAGGACTGTACAAGAGCTAGGTATTATTATAGTTAGATCATTGCAATTGCTTTTCTCAAAAACCTTATCTTTTTGTTGCATATTCATCAGGATCAGTGTTGAAAGGTTACAGTTTATAACAACTACTTTGTTATACTATAAATGCGACTGAAAAAGAACTTTTGTTTTCATGGGGCTCCAGAAATTTGCACGTATCATTTGAGGATGCATATATACAGCTGTTAACAGGTGTCTTCCACTCAACTTTCTGTATCTGCCCTGATCTAAAGCTGAATGAAGACAATGCGATGGTGATCTGAACACTGTCAAGTGAAGAACACAATACTTAAAATACAAAATGTTAACCTTGATTATACATAGACAAACAGTCATGAGCTTGGTAGGCACCAGTCATGAGCAATCCAGGAGCCATACAACTGCATTAGGGAGCAGTTCCCAAAAAACTATACCTGCCTCTCAGCAGATTTGACTAGCTGAGATGCCATGCTGCAGTAACACAGCTAACCAGCTTTCTGACTAGAGCTGGCTCATAATCAGCTGTCTCAAAAGCAGGGCAAGGCACATTTGTGTCTGTTGTGTCTGTGAAGACATATTCCTATGTTCCTTTACTCAGTGAATCTCAACGTTGGTAGAACTGACTAATTTGTCAGAACTAGCAAAGGTGGAAAATTTATGGGGGAATAAAAAGGCCAAAAAGGCTCCAATAGGATTACTAAAGCAGCAAAGGGCATCTCAACATGAACTAAGATCCAAGGAGAATGACCCAAGGTATTCGTATAAAATTGCAAATTAGCTTTTACCCCCACAGTAGCAAGACTGCCACTCGGAGACAGGATATGGCACGCCGGGTATGTACAGCAGAATATACAGACGAATTTAGAATTGGAAGTGCAAAGAAAAAAATGCATGAAGTGAAAAGTATTTCTCCTGACAGAAATATATTAGGCATTCTTTAACGTATCATCGCATATTACACTCATAAAATACCTGGTAGTTATAATGTACTAATAAAAAGTGACAGCAAAATACTAGCTATGGAGTGTGTGGGTAAAACTAACATGGCTCTTACATATAGAATCATAGAATCATTTAGGTTGGAAAGGACCTTTAAGACCATCGAGTCCAGACACTGAGTAAACCTAACACTGTCAAGTCCACCGCTAAACCATTTCCCTAAGCACCACATCTACACGTCTTTTAAATACCTCCAGGGATGATGATTCCACCACTTCCCTGGGCAGCCTGTTCCAATGCTTGACAACCCTTTCAGTGAAGAAATTTTTCCTAATATCCATTCTAAACTTCCCCTGGTGCAACTTGAGACTGTTTCCTCTCAACCTGTCACTTGTTACTTGGGAAAAGAGACGGACCCTCACCTCGCTACAACCTCCTTTCAGGTAGTTGTAGAGAGTGACAAGGTCTCCCCTCAGCCTCCTTTTCTCCAGACTAAACAACCCCAGTTCCCCTGGCCACTCCTCATAAGACTTGTTCTCCAGACCCTTCACCAACTTCATTGTTCTTCTCTGGACATGCTTCAGCACCTCAATGTCTTTCCTTTAGCAAAGGGCCCAAAACGGAACACAGTATTTGAGGTGGGGCCGCACTAGTGCTGAGTACAGGGGGACAGTCAGTTCCCTAGTCCTTCTGGCCACACTATTTCTGATACAAGCCAGGATGCTACTGGCCTTCTGGCCACCTGAGCACACTGCTGGCTTATATTCAGCCGGTTGTTGACCAATATCCCCAGGTCCTTTTCTGCCGGGCAGCTTTCCAGCCACTCTTCCCCAAGCCTGTAGTGCTGCATGGGGTTGTTGTGACTCAAGTGCAAAACCTAGCACAACTGGTTTAGCCAGGCCTGTACTACATTATTTATAGTTTATAATAAAGTCTGTGATGTACTTTTTGTTCCTTTCACCACAAAATCAACATGAAATAACCATATAGCCACAACTGAGTCTTCCAAATACACACAAACAGCAAAACCTACAGATACATGCAAAAGTTCTGTCTGGGTTTCTGCAAGGTTCTGAAATAGAGCACAGTGAATGCTAGTAAAGTACTTCCTACAAAATTTCTCTATCTTACTGTCTGAAAAAAATATTTTTCTTGCAGCTTTAAAATTGAGATATCTCAATGTCTCTATGTAAACATTACATTTCTAGTCATCCATGAAAAATCCTTTATGTTTTTGAGTAAACCAATTTTTCCAGAGGTTTACAAAGCCAAAATACAAAAGTAGTTTTATTATCTGTCAGGATTTTACAGTTCATAGTAAATGCATCCGCATACAGTTCTTAAAAGAAACCTCAGTTTAATAGATGCATTATTGGGACAGGGATGAACTTCCTATTTGTTTATAATAGTTGTAAGAGGTCATTCAACCTCTACATGTAGGCAAGCAGCAGTCTCCAGACTCAAAACACAAATCCAAATAAAAATAGTGAAGCAGTTTTGCTTAGTTTGCACATACATGGATATGTGTGTATGTAGAAGAGACTTCAAATAAAGAAGTGGAGCAAAGCTCAGAAATAGATTGAAGACATAAAAAGAATCAATGCCAGTATATGTCCTAGGAGAAGTCTACAGAGTGTATTTTTGGTTGGGTGCTGACTGGTGGATGTATTATTTCTGGTAGCTTGAATCCTGATGGTTTCACAAAAGCTGGAACTTCTTTCTTGGAAATAAACCTTTGTAGAAATAACCAGAAATAAACATCAAAGAAAAATTACCCCATCAATTTCTCCATCCAATGGGAATAACCTACGAGATCTCAAAATATGTCTTGTTGCTCAGATCAAAAAGGGTAACCATATGTTTCTCACTATCTTTAATTACAAAGAAGAGTAAATTACTGAAAAAGGCCTTACATTCAAACAATTCCGATAAAAATAGGAGTCTGGTTTATTAACAATTATGTGCATTTAGATACAGATGTAATTCAGTTAAGACTTTAAGGTATGGCTGTTATTACTGAAATGAAGTGGTGCCTTAGTCATGGACTGAGACCCCACCGTGGGAAGAGTTCTATGAAAAATGGATAAAGAACACAGTCTTGCCTCAAAAATCATCTAAAGGTAAGACAAAGGAACAGGTTCAGACAAATGAGTACAAGGAAACCAGGCAATATCAGATTAATTTAGTAAAAGTAGTGGTAAGCAAAGGTCTCTGCAGGCCAGTAATCTAGCAATTGTCTGATTATCCACAGACAACAAGGAAAGAGAAGACCATGAAGAGGCCGTGTCCTGTCGATGTTTGTGGATAGTTCCTCCCAGGCATCATGGACAAAGCAGGCAAAGGAATGAAGAGACATGTTTTAAAATTTGTTATGTGAGTATAAATTGCTGAGAGTGTCATTATGTTCCTGTTAATATTTGTGAGCCAGTATTTAAAAATGAATGAGAGACACCATGCAGGATAAGAATATGTGGTCTAAAGGTTTGAAAAGACTTTGGCAAGCATTGTTTCAGCAGAATACAAAAAGTGTTGGCTGGAAGATGTTCTGTGATGGAACCAGAGGAGAGAAACCCATTTTTTCTTTCAGTGAACTTCTGAAGTAAAAAGTAAATAGGGCAATTGCTGGAGACACAAGGGCGGGGAGGTGACTGTGGGATAAAGTGAAGCAGGATTGTTACTGAAAGGGGCAAGTGACAAAAGCTATAGGAAGAGTAATGGATAAAATGGAAGAGAGTGATCAAGTGATGGGATAGGGTTACTGGACAAAGCAGAGCTCTGAGAAGAAGAGAGCCACCATAGCATCTCTGCCTCAAGGGAAAAGGAGAGAAAGCTGGGGAGGAGAAGAGAAAGCAAGACAAAGCAGAAGCCTTTGCTGATTTCCTCTCCAAAGATGTCAGCGAGATGCCATCTGAGGAGAGAAAGAAACAGATACAGGAGGATGGAAAGCCTAAGCAGTGAGTCAGGGATGTGGAAAAAGTTACTGGGATTAAGTAGATTTACTCTGAAGAACATTACTGAGGGAAATGGGAAAACTGGAGGAGAAAACACTTCTATGGTGCAGGAAGGCATTTAGGCCATCAAGTCATACTGTGCTGTGCAAGATCAGGAAAAGAGGAAAGGAGTAATGGGAGTGAGCTAGAGTCCTGCTATCAGAGAAGTGATAAAAACAAAATGAAGAGTGGTGGACAGTGAGTCACAGAGGCAGGAATTATTGGATCAGTGACAAAAGGGAACAGAGCGTGAGGCAGAGAGCTGGTTTCCTGCGAGTTTGCTAGTGAGGCTGACAGATTATTCTGGCCTCAGCTCAAGACATGGTTCATTTTCTGTGAAGCTAACCACATAGTCCTATCATGCAATCAGTTGGACCTTTAATTATTTTTCCCTGAATACCAGCTCTCAGACCTGATTTCTGTAGCACCTTTAAGAGGTCAAAGTTAAAGAACAATAGTTTGATAAATGGCCATTTGTTGCTGTTTGCCTGGTCCAAAAATGTCTCAAGTAATACAGTTAAGCTTCAATTTGGAAGCAAAATTCTTTCTTACATCAAAACTATAGAAACACAAGAGAGAAAACACACTTTAATAATAAACAGAAAATGAAAACCACTTGAAACACATGTATGTGTTTTATTAGTGACTAAAATCAATGGTATGTTGCAATTTAGTTATGCGGCCTGATTTAGTATCATGTTATGTACCAGTTACATAGACATGTGCTACAGGCTTAGTCATAAAAGTGTGGAATGCACCACTAACAAATTCAATTTTTTGCCCTTAACTACTCACAAAACTCCTCTTCTTCTAAAGGGAAACCACACATCATCTCTTATAAAGAGCTCAGTCAAAAGGAACGCCAAAATAAAGACAGTCCTTAACGGCCCACTGGACCCTCACTAAAACTATATATTTTTGGTGAAAAACAAAGAAAGAGAAAAACAGGAAACTTCCCCCCGCCATTCTTAGAAGAAACTGCTGTTTTTAACAGAGTTCAAATATTGTAATGAGATATCCATGTCACTTGGAAAAGCTGAATGTGTTAAGTGTCTAAGAAAATGCTGACATACTTTTTCTGTCATTCTCATTAAAGAAGCGAAGTACAAGGCTGGCTCAATATTACATTAAGGATTTCCCTCTTTAGCTTTGTATTGGAAATTATATTTTCAAGTAGCTCATTTATTAGGGCAGACATCTGAAGAAATAGGCCTTACTTTGGAATGCAGTGTCACTAATGCCAAGAAAATTAATGCACAGACATTTAAACAGATATGTGCCCAAATGCCTAGTCTTGGCCTGCAGCCATGTCCATCTTTCAACTGCCACGCTGCCTCATGGGAATTGTAGCTTGAGCAACTCAAGCCTGATTCTCCTTCACTGGCTCAACTTCCAATATAAATGGCCTTGAATGCTCTGTTTCAGACAGTTCCTATGATACCTTGTCCAGTGAACCAGAAGGGAGATGGGACCTTGCTACATCAGGGAACCCTGACTTTAGAGGAGTATAAGACCTCTGAATTTGAAGCATTATGGCAAATGTATGCTAACATCAAATTGATCCCAAAACAAAATGTGTGGCTAGAAGAGGCCTCCTAGGTGTCTGGATACTGTCCTAGCAGAATTTCATATAAAGGCACTGCATAGCTTATCATACTTCAAGTATGATCAAATACTTCGATTAAAACAGACTCTTAATTCTACAGTGACTGCATACTGATCACAGGCCCTATCTTTCCCCATAGACCACCTTTCTCCATGGGAGAAACCAAGCTGTAAGTTTATAAGCAGTGAGAGAAAGAAGAATGACTTTTATTTTGGTTTTAAAAATATTTGTAAGTTAGAAATCTAATGGTTATGAAAAATAAATTGCACAGGCTGTTGACTTTTGGTGGAAAACAGGTGTTATGGTTTGAGAAACCCACCACAGTTTATTGTCATTTAGACAATTAATATATCACCGGATGACCCCTCCCCACCCAGGAAGGGGAATTGGGAAAAAAACAAGAAATACAAGGGTTGAAATATAAACAGATTTAATAGAATAAGACTAAATAATTAAGATTAATAACACTAAAGAACCAGTATCGATCCTGATACGAATATAAAACGTACAAAGATTATACTCAGCCAACTACACCAGTAGGAATCTGTGCACACCCAGCAGTGGACAGTAAATGTTGGACACTGTGAGCGCTACAGCTTTGGGAGGAAGAGAAGGGTGTTCATGGTATGGAATAGTCCTGTTGGCCAGCTTGGGTCAAATGCCTGCCTCTTGCTCCTCCTCACCCCTGCACATGGCTAACTCAAAGACATTGGGACCTTGAAACCCAGACATAGCTGGCTATAAAGTAAATATTTTCACAAATTCAGTCACTAGAGACTTCTAAAAGTGCAGTTTTCCCAAGCATTAGAAGAGAAATTAGTCCTGTGTCACTCAAACTGGGACACTAAGTAATCCAGAGCTACCCATGCATTTGAAAACCTATGTCACCACTTACTGCAAGTTTACAGTGAGACTGGCCTACACGATTCAGCTAATTCAGACCCTCACCATGCAAAAATCTGTACGGACCCAAGAAATGTCAGAAAACTTATTTATGAAAACTAAGCTTATTTAGCAAGGGTTTGGACCAATGCAATAATATAAATTTGTAAATATTTTAAATGTATTTAACAGATTTCTTATGTAGGTAAGTTATTATACTTACTCAAATTCACTTACATTTAGATTTCCTCAAATAGATATAGGTGGTATATCTGAAGATGTTTACAAGTCATGCTTACTCTCATGGGGACAATACGGACACCTTTCCTGTGAGTATAACTTCCATTGAGGCACAGTAGCATGAATTAGAGCACAACAAGTGTCAAAACTTAAAATATTTAGACTCATATAGACTGTATACTAGTGTGTGAGATGTGCTAACAGGACAGAGTGTAACTGAAGTATATTTAGCTTTTCCCTAGGCAAAATGTATGCACTTAATCTCACAGGGAGGTTGTGAGGAAGCTCACAACATGCAGCATTCATGGGGAAAAGAAATAACACTGGTTGTTAAAATTGCATTATAAATGGTAGGTTTATAAAGTTATTGCCGGTCTATTGCTTACTTAGGTGAAGGAAGGAATCTGCCTAAACACTAAAAAGATTTGGCAATCCCTTGTGAAGAAGTTGGAGTGTAATCTGTGTGGCTTTGTGTCCTTTAAAACTGCCAGTATTATTACTCTCTTTTTGATGGGTTAGGTTTTGGTTTGGGTTTTGTCCTTGAAATAATCATGTTTCAGGGAATGCCAGCAGTAATATAACAACAACAAAAAATCCTGGTCAGTCTTTTTTTAAAGGCTTAAACAAATGTGTTACAGTGAAAGTTAGTTTCATGCACTTCAGAAGTTTATTGAGCTTAGGGGACTGGTCAAGTCACGCTTGTCATTTAATTTGGTGTTTGGATGCTGAAATCATGGAATCCACTAACAAGTTTTGCTTAGGCAGTGTCATTGTTTAACCCCAGACAGCAACTAGGACCACGTAGACACTTGCTCATTCCCCCCAGTTGGGATGGGGGAGAGAATTGGAAGAGTAAAAGTGAGAAAACCTCATGAGTTGAGATAAAGACAGTTTAATAGGTAAAGCAAAAGCCGTGCACGCAAGCAAAGCAAACCAAGGAATTAATTCACTACTTCCCATCGGCAGGCACCTCAGCCACCTCCAGGAAAGCAGGACTCCATCACATGTAATGGCTACTTGGGAAGACAAACACCATCACTCTGAACGTCCTCCCCTTCCTTCTTCTTCCCCCAGCTTTATATACTGTTCATTCTTCTTCCCCCCCCGGCTTTATGTACTGAGCATGATATCATATGGTATGGAATATCCCTTTGGTCTGTTGGGGTCAGCTGTCCCAGCTGTGTCTCCTCCCAACTTTTTGCGCACTCCCAGCCTGCTCGCTGGTGGGACAGTGTGAGGAACAGAAAAGGCCTTGGCCGCTTACCAACAATGAAATACACCAGTGTTTTACCAACATTATTTTCATCCCAAATCCAAAACATAGCACTATACCAGCTGCTAGTAAGAAAATCAACTCTGTCCTGGCTGAAACCATGACAGGCAGCTTTTAGCCAAACTTTGACTAACAAGCATTTTACATAGCAGCAGCAGAGTTGAATCCTGGAATATCTTGCCTTTCTGCTCTTCAATCCTTTCGCTGTCAGTTTCTGTGACATAATATTTACCGGTAAGAGTAATAAGGAAAGACATTTCTTATCTCATGGCAGAAAAAGATGAGAGAACCAGTAGTTAGGATCTAAACCTGTGTTATGAGAAAACCTATGTCATGTTATGCTTGAGATGCAAAGGACTTGAATCTAAAGCAGTGGAGAACGTGTCCTCCAGCTCAAGGAACACCTACTGTGCACAATCTCCCTTCTCTCTGCCAGCAGAAAGGCAGAGGAAGAATTACAAAAGCACTCTCTAGCCTGTATCAAGCAATATCAAAACACCTATGCTAACAATTTGATTTAACCTAACTGACTTTTTCTGAGGCAGCATGAACATGATTCTTTCCTCTAGCAGAGCTCTGGGGCAAGAGTCTGCAGCCAAAAAGGAGTACTAGCTGGGCCAACTATATCTGTGTCCTGCCTCAGGCTTCAAAATCCCCTGTGAATGAGTCCACCATCTGCTTCTTTTGAGGTGGATCTTCTCAATCTTTTTTATAGAAGCTGTTTAAATCTGTTTAAATAAATAAATTAAAAAATATTACTAGATTGAAGTCCTGAACCTTATTGTCTCATATTTGAGATACTGACTCGTCTAATGTGGGTCATCCTCCTTCTCTTATTTTGGACAAGAATTGCACTTTCATTAGAACTGGTGCAAATATCCCACTGAGAAGTTTTGATTTTGACTGACAGTGATTGAAAACGACATGACGGGAAATCCCTGATGAACTCTAGGTGTCATGTTTGCTTCACAGGCACTGAAGATTCATAATGAGTCAAAAGCAGATGAGCTCACAGGCTGCCTTTAGGAATTGCCAGATGATCATTTTTCAAATTACTTTTTTAACAATAAAAGGAACTGAACCCCACACTCATTCTCAGTGTGCCTTTTACTAAATGAACCCAGGGGTAAACAAGTTACAATGAATTAACAAGACATTAAACTCCCAAATTATCTTAAATGGAATTTTTGCTCCCAAAATAAGGTGCACTATTGATTCTGTAAAATCCACACAATAATTAGGGCTTACTTTCATGTAAACAACCTTATGAACCTAGAGGCGATGAACAGCAATATGAACTAGAGAGTGAGTTTGGGAATCAGAACACTGAAGCTGGAGGAATTTTACACTAGCAATGTAAGAGAAGAATCAAGCACTACAAAGCTTTCTAAAGTTATAAACAATCTTTTCTGGACCTTGAACTAATTTATATTGTTACTGGATTACATATAGCAAAGGAATTTTAAAAGCAGTTTTCACTGTGCAGAATGGAGTAATATGCTCCCAAATCAGGGTGTTAATGCACCTGTGCAAGACAGGACGCTAATATATAACACAATCTGTCACTTATATGAATTATTTTGCCAAAAATGAGGCAGCTAGATTGCATCCCTACTCTTTTCTATGGGCTCGCTCCTTTAATTTTATTTTATCAGCTGTTTAGTATGACTTGGAAATTTGTAGGGTTAACTCAAGTGTTAAAAGTTGGATTGATTTGAAAAAGACTCTATAATTATGACCTCTACTAGCAGTTTTTGAAAAAGCAGTAATTCCCCCAATACTTGTGGCATAGAGATGAAAATACAAAAAATCCCTTCAATGGAAAAAATAATAGACAGTATCAAATTAAGCTGAAATTGACTTTGTAATTTATGATTATTATTCTGAGAAATTGAACACATGGGTATCTAACTTTCAAAGATCCAACGTACTTGTTACACTAACATCTTCTAATATTTGAATCAAAGTACATTTTAGTAATAATGTGTGTGTATATATCTATTATAGTAAAATAAGTTTTTACTTTAAAACACTGATTAACAATTTGACATCTGAAGTGCTACAGTGTTTATGTTGCACACCAAAAAAATTTGTTAGGTAAGTTGGCATGTTTTTTGCATCTGGATTTTATGTAGTTTGGCTTTGTAATGGCTGTATATAGAACTGATTCCAGTACTTGAGATTCTGGCTAAATGTAATTAGCTTAAATGCCTAGACGATTAAAGTTTATTTGCTTTATACTGGATTAAAGTGTAAGTAGCAAAGGTAGCATGAACAGACTGTGTAAGTTACCTCCAGCTATTCAAGTTCCAAAGATCTACATACCAGTAAAGGACAGTGGTGGCCTGGAAGTCTAGGGATGTTTGAATTTATTAAATTTGCTGTAAGAAAATATCAAATATGTTCAGGGACTAAAAAGTTACAGTGAAACCACAACTTGCATAATGATTTGTCTGATCATATTTCTTCTCAGAAATTTTATCACATATGCATATCATACAGCAGTGCTTGCAGCTTGAACAACATTATAGGTCCGTAACCATGCTGCCAGGTTTTTCTCACCTTCTGCACTGAAGAAGACAGCAGTAATTCTCACCATTCTAAGTGCTAAAGGATTAGAGGAGGGAAATGTACAGGTGATCATTAACATTAAATTCCACTGTCTCAGCAATGGTTTATTTGAACCATTAGTGCAGGAAAGCAGACATCACAAAACTGCTTATTAAGATGTAGATCCTGGCAACCTGATTTTGCTTTTTATGAATCATATGTTAAAATGCAATTATAGCTAACTAAAAGTAAGATTAAGATGAAGTCAGAATGCCAAAGCAGTTCCACAAAGGAAAGATCACTCTTGATTAGTAGATGTGGAAAATATACAATAAGATAAAAAGCCAGCCTTGTAGGCTACTGGCAGATGGAAACTTATCTTTTCAAAAGAGATAAGAATGCATTCTTGGATGTTATTTAGTTACACAAGAAAATTAAATCAGTTTTAACACTGCTGTATTCATGTAAAACACAAGTTATCTGGTAATTTCTCTGGATTCTCTTTTGTGCTATTAAATACTGGCTTATTTTTATATATATATTTTTTTTCCTCCCCACTTTGATATTGGAATAACCTGGAATTTTTGAACTGTATGCAATGATAAGTGATGCAACTGCCAGAACTCCCTGGTTTGATCTCTTTCTGAATCTCTATGGAGACTTATTTTTTCCATTGAGGTAGACAGCTAATATTGCTAAACGGCAGGACTTTGCTTCTTTTGACTCAGTTCTGCTGTTTTTTTTTTTTCCTGGAACTGAAGGTACATAAAAATGCATAGGGAAAGATACAGAATTTGTGTTAAAGTCCAGCTTTCCTGATGGCAAGTATTTTTACAAATTCCACATTTTAATTTTGGAGGAATGTGATAGAAAAAACCTAGGCAAGATTATATTTATGGTACAAGTCAAAAGAGAAACTTTTTAGCTTTTAACCAGAATAAATTACTAGAATATATTTTTACCAAAAAGAATGACATTTTCAGTAAGATCTTAACAAAGAAAATAATCCAAACAAAAATGTAAACATTCCATTAAGATACGTTAAAGTGTATTTTTGTACACCTTAATTTTAATGGAATTTAAATGGTGTGTGTGTACATGTCTAATTGTAGGTACTGTGCTTAATAATGTGAAAGCATCTGTGCTTTTGGCTTCTTATGTTGCATCAGAAAAGTTTCCTCTTCTTTGACACACTCAGAGTATATCTATACCGGTAAATAAAACAGGCCACAAACTGTTTTCTGGCCCTATGGTTGAGTGGTATGACAGAGCTCACATATTTATGGCTGAATCCTACTGTTAGAATCAGGCGGCCAAATCCAAACTATCCGTTGATAATGGTCATTGCCGCAGATGCAGTTTGGGAGATTGTTTTTTGGCACAGGCCAAAACTGTTTTAGGGATTATGCTAATAATTTAACATCATGGTTGATGTCATAAGTCTGCAGCCTGGGCCTGTGTTTGATTCACAAACACAGACATAGTTCTGTAGTTTTCATTGTAAAAAGAATAGATACTCATATATTTGTCAATCCTCTGTACTCTGTGGATACAGCAGGGTGAGTTGACAGTAGCTTATTTAACTATTTAAAAATCAAGAAATATAATGTTAAGCCTCTGGGTGTTACATTGCACTGCAGATCAAGAGGTATGGATGCCTGACTTGCTCCTAATTTTTCCCCACTATTCATATTTTAGAGGTATGTTAGAGTGTGTTTTCATGAGTTGAAAGAGACTGGGTAGTGTCTTGCATCCTTCCTGTGGTTACTATGGATAGTCATTTTCTGTGCTTCTCCATTAAATTAATGGCAGTATGGGAGCCTCATTAACCACTTTCAAGTTGCAAGTTTCCCCAGAACTGTTTCATAATGAACACCATGAAAGCTCATGAAGATGAAAGGCCCTGCAACATTATTGTTTCGTATGTAGAAAACAGGAAGGAGCTCAGATGCTTGGAGCTAAAAGTAGCTCATTGCATCAAGTACCCAGTGGGTCTTGTGCAACAGAGAATCTGCAGGTAAACTCTGAGTGTCATATTTTAACCCTCCCTCCCGTTGCCACAGAGAATATAAGGAACAACTTGGGATCGAGCATTTTTCAGTATGTGACCACATCACTTACAAGATGCTGACCTTTGGCTTGGAGGCTGTTGAAATCTGTAGGAGGGAATGCTGTGCATCCCAAAATTTCTCTAAGAAGGAAAAGAGAAAATGAAGGTTTACTGTCTCATGGTGAGGATGAAGGAGTTAATAGTAAGCATAGTTAACATAAATTCTAGAGATAAAATCTGGGCCTCATAGGAATCAATGAGAAATTGACTCTTAAAGAACCAGTATTTCATCTTAGAAAATTTTTTCCTCAAGACATTTCTGTGCCTTTCGTTCACAACAGTTACTGATTTCCTACTTTATTATCTAAAAAAAAATAATGATAGAGCTACTGTATTTAGAACCTTTACCCTTTGAAAACATTATTTATATTTTTTAAAAATGCAGTTATTTTTTTCAGCACTGGCATATGCCTATTTTCCACAATATATTGTCACAGGAAGCAAAAGATAAGAACTATTAAAAGAACTGTACATGAGGATCACCCTTTAAAATGCCTGAAGATGATCATTATATTCAGTAGATGGACTTAATTTGCAGGTTTTGCAAAGACGACTAGGAAGAAGGTCCTAAGATGGTGTGAATATAAGAGAAATAAATCTTTTACACTGAAGGGATCACATATATATGCCTCATGTTTAGTGGAAAGAAGGAAGAAACACATGGTGTAAAAACTGGTTACATATCTTACAAATATATATCATGAAGCTGTCGGCCTCTAATCCACATTTTGTGTACAGCTAAGTCCCTTGACTATTGATGTTATACTCTGGATTTATGCACAACCTCATCTTCTAGCAGAACTGAATCTCTCTAGGCTTAAATAAATGGCACTTTTTTACCCAGCACATATAATACTTCCTTTCAGAAGCTAATTAGAGACACATTTTATTTGAATGAACAGATCAAAACCAGAAATTGTCTTCAGAATGGTGTGTATTATTTATAGATATTCAGAATAATGACTATAGCAGTATAGAAAAAGAGAATACTTGATGAAAATGAGCTTAGCAGAATAGCTGTTGTGGTTATTTCTGCACAGAATATGAACCCTGAAAGCATAAAATAGGTAATGTGCATAAAAAGATGTAACAAAATTACAACACAGATGGTATTTTATCCTTCTTCTCTGTGTTTTAGTTCTAAACCTGATATCCACTGTAGTTTGTGGATCATCTCGCATTTGCTTTAAGATGATATAGAAATGAACTACCGAAAGGGACTGCACTGAGCCTTTCTTAGTCCCTGCCTGTACCTTGACGTTTCTTCCTGTGCCAACTCTCGCAATTAGATGACTACCCAATGATCTAGATCATGGAATTGACATAGCTGAATTTTAATTTACCAAAAAGAACTCAGAAAATGCTGCTTTTTAAAAAATTCATTGGTTGGTCTTGCTGATACTGCAAAGCAGTTCTGTTGTATATATGGTACCCGGCATGGCTACAATTAGATGCAAATTCAGCATAAGGGATGATGTGAAAACATATTCCCAGCAGCATGAAGGTTGCTATAGGGCTTTTTGGCAGCAGTCTGTTTTTAGATCAAATTAAGCCACTTGTAAGACCAGGGTCGGAGTTCATTGTGCTCAAAGCTCTGCAGGCTTCGTCCAGATTAAGTGGTCACGTTCCCTTCTCTGACCATTTGCATTTTCCCCCTTCTTTGTGCCAGCTCTAATGGAGGATGAGATGGGTCAGTGAACAGATGCAACAGAAAATTATTCTTTTCCTTTTTCTTTTGGTGGGTTACTTTTCCACAGGAACAGCAAACTGTACTAACTCACTCTTAGTTCACTTGGTTGTTAGGTCTAAGGCAAGTGACATGGCAGGGAGCATATGAAAGAAGCAGTGCAAGAGCAGGACAACCTCCTTTGAGGATCACAAGTGCAATTTCATGAGATTAGATGTAACACCAAACTACATGAGAGTCATCAAACTCTCGTTCAACTCGCAGTGAACAAGTACATGACATTTAAATTCAGCCTTATATAGTCACTTCCTGGCAAGTTAGATGAACGTATTAGATTATTTCTTCTAGATAATTTCAAAATACCAGAACACATTCAAATAAATCCCTGATGATTTTACCACCCATTCTTAGGTCTATATTGCAGTGATTGCTCTTAACTTTGAAAGCTGTTAACAGTAAGGACTCCTCATTTTTTTTCTTCACAGCAGCAACCAGAAGCTCCAATGAAGGGAACAGGTTAGATGGTGTATGGATAGGCAGTTACTGTCCCATGGAGTTAATGACGAAGATAAGCTTGAATAAAATAGCAGATTACATGGTCCCTTAAGACTACAGTCTTTCAGGTCTTTCCTTCTTCTCAAAAAGTGTTTGCAAAAGCCATGAATCTTCATTACAGAAGATATGGAGACTATAAAACCATTTAGTGATCTATGAGGAACAGAAGATGAAAATAGCATGCTTTGGCAAAAAAGTTTTCTGTAGAATTCTTCTTCTGCAGAAGAATTTCAGTCTGTCAGGGGGAATGTCTTTATCAAGAAAATCACTGAAGATTTTATCTAGTATTAAAAAGCAACTATATTCTAATCCCCAAACTGGATCACGCTAACATGTCGTATTGGTTTTCCCATTTTATGTTAGCTAAATAAGTCCTTATATACATATGTGTTGGGTACCCAGTCTGAGCTGAGAAGTGGCAATTAACTACTGAAATCAGGAAGGAACAGCTTCTTAAACTGCTTCCTTACCCTGATATTGGTTTAAGTTCTAAAAGTAATTCAAGCTTACAGGCTTGACTTGGCTTTGAAAATGCAAGGTTCTTATGAGAAATGGTTTATGGAAGTGCTGATTTTCAGACAGTAGCTGTTTAGCTGAGAAATCTAGCAGTCTTTGTGGTGGTTCCAAGGCTGTTTAAGGCAAAATCAAACCGACAGGCTGCTGAAATCACTACTAAGGAGGAAGCTTTAAACTTACCTGATTGTCTGTTACTTGAAATAGAGTATAATTGTTCATACAGTCAGAGCTACAGCAGAGCGATGGATTAGGAAACTGTTGCATATGGCCTCTCAGCATATGCTCATCTCAGAAAACGCAGCTCCCAAATGGCTAGACCACGGCTCTGCTCCACTGCCGTTATAATTGCTACAGTCTCATGTGCTCAGTCTTCTGACTGCAGCTCTTCCTTGCCCCCGTTAGCAATTTGTGCTTGACTCTAGCTTTAATCATCTCATAGACTGTATCCAGTAACAAAGGAAATCAACAGGGATTCTTTGAAGTTAGAGCATTTGTTGAAAATAAAAGCTAGGTAGAAAAGGCCATACAGAGCTAACCTCACAAACACAGCAGTGTAGGAAGCATCCTGGAGTGAAGTTTTCTGCAGGCTTAGAGAAGCTGGAAGAAACAGTGCATCCTCCATGACTTTTTAGGAAAGCATAGCTATACATTCTTAGCTATGTAGCTGTAGCCGTAATAAAGCATCCGAGGTAGATGTAATTTATTGCATGAGAAGATGACCGTAGTTTTTCACTAGCTGTACAGGAAGTCTGGGTAAACGGTGCAGACTAGACTCCTAACCTTTAAGCAGCTGTATGTAGGTAAGAGAAATCCCATATGCAGTTTCTCACTTTCTCCAGGGAGCTGAGTGAGGGAGCTAAGTTGGGGTAAACTCCTAGCCCTTTTGAAGTGACAAGAAAAGCTTCTGCGTATAGGAGCTTCAATTAAATAAGCCAAATACAGTTATTCAGTGACTACTCCAGTCCTTAGTGCATAGTAGCTACATGCTAGTTATATCTGTAGAATAGCTAGTAACTATTTAGCTAGTAACTAAAACAACCTCAGCTACTGTTTAAGGATAATTATCATATTACTGTTCTCCTTAGGTTAATTTTTATTTTCACATTCTTGCATTCTGGGGATATATTTTATGCTTTACAATCACCCTGAGAGCTTTCCCAGTGTCTAGAAATAAGTGTGAGCTTCATGGAAAATATGTATTTATAAACAAAGTATTAATTTTAATGCTCTTTTATGAATGCCTGAATAATTGTCCTGAATGGACTAGAAAGTGCCTGAAGGCAGGGACAATCTTGGTCTCAGACAGGGCTTTGTCTCAGCATGGAGTATTGGATAGGCTCAGGTTTTAGGTATAATCACTTGCTCAGCCGTACTATGTGTCTCATTGAGCATATTCAACACAAAATGTCCCAGAAACTGATTCCTAGTGTCCAATGGAAAACTCTTGCAGAAACTTTAGTCTAGGAGTAGAGTCATATCCTTGCTCAAAGTATTCTTTGTTTCTTTTCTATAATCAGAAAAGAAGGGCCTCAAATGTTTTAAAATTAACTCTAGAAGTGCTAAAGTGAACAGAGAATGAGCAGCATGAACAAAGCAAATTGTTACTCACATGGTCATCGCTCTTCCGACTACCCAATGACTTGTAACACAGTTCTGCCAAGATTAGATACTTTCTATATAGTTCAGTGACTTGTGTTTCTTTATTGAGAGCCTGACTTACTTTTCCCATCCCCTCTATAATCTTGAGATACCACTGTTTCCTTTTTTGGTCTAGTCCTGATTCAGCAAAACATTAAAGCAAGCATTACAACCAGCTTCACATCTGGCTTGTAGATGGTACAATCTACCTAAATTTCACTAGCTTGAGGTTAAATTTCCCCTTTCGAAGTAATGGGACAACATGAAAGTAAGGTGCTATTTTCACGGAGTAGCACAGGCTGGGTCAAACTGAGTTAGCAATTGTTTTGAAAATTTTTATGGCAAAAAGGAAGTCTACGTATGGTTATTTCTAAAAGATTCTTGCTAATGTCTTCTAATGTCTTCATTGTCACCATCATTTTCTCAACTGGGAGACACCGTTCTATCAGCTACTGCAACAGCCCCCAGAGATCTTGTCAGTGGTTGCCCTCCCTTTTCACCTCACATGTCTGACCACATGACTGCAAGCTCCCCCTCTTGACTGCAGCCGGACCGGAGAGCTAAGCCTTAGATTTTCCTGCATTTTCTATTGACTGTGACTCCACAAATGTAGGTATTGCTACTGCATATCAGGTCTAGACTGCCAGGTTTTCATACAAAAAGTATAACTAGGACAGTTTTGCATGTAAATCTTTCAATGGCTTGTCCTAAAAGTCCCACCTTTAATTTACCGCCTTTGCAAAATGCACTGCTTGATCATTAGTCATTCAACATTGATAACAACCAAGGACAGCCCTCATAACCATAGCATGCAACACGCACACTCTTAGTGTTTCTTGTTCATGATCCCATGTTTTTACACTTTAAACAGCACCCCACTGATTTGTGGCTTTCAATTACATTCCAAATCTCAGGATGTTGGTAACCTTTTATCACTGTTTTTATCAACCTTTACTATTGAGTGGCTTCAAGAAATAGATATAGTAATCAAAGGGTGGTGCTCCTCCACAGGTTTTGATCAATGGCATTTATTGACAGAGCAATTTGTAGCAACATAGGGTAAACTAACCTATTTAGAGCATAGACAAGATACTTCTAAGATAAAGACATATATAAACTGAAATTTTGCAGTTACTTACTTTTTGTGTTTTGCTTTCAGAACTGTGTTTAATGAAATATGCCATGTGATCAAATTCCAATATCATTGTAATAATGGGAGATCTGTAAAAAAAATGAAATAATGTTAAAAAACTGTATTAAAAGATTTTTATGTAAAAGCAGATATTCATATTCATATCATACATGAAGATATATATACTGAGCTATAAAGCTCAGTAACTTGCCTGTATATCCTACCGGTAGGATATTTAATTCAGCTGAAGTATTTTCTAACATGCTATATGAATCTTTTGAAAAATGAGCTTTTCCATTGATTTAGGCACATAGCTACTCATTTTAGAAATCAATTACTCGGTATGCCCTGATAAAAACTAAATTAAGACAGTGTTAAAACCAAGAAAACAATTAATTCGAGCAAAAATATTGTACAGATTTGTTTCAATTACATCAAAGTCAAAGCTGGAAAATGTGATTAAACTTAAAAGAGATCCACTCATTAAGGTAATCAATGAAGATTAAGAAGCTGAAATGTCTTTGACTGTGGGGTAATTATATGATTATAATTAAAGCATTTTGTATTTGTGGTCCTGGATTAGATTATATTTCATTTTTAAAATCACATGAGATTCCCCAATCCTATGTTTTCTCTACTTGTGGTATCACTGAAGGGCAGAGTTAAAGTTATTTAGGTGCCAGACTGCCCTAATCTTACTGTGTTTGGATTACCATTACGTGTAACCAGACTCAAAGAAAACACTGACACAGATGCTAAATTTCTTGAAGGACAGATCCAGTTTTAAACAAATTATGGGCTAAATTAAGATAATGTATTTACCTGGAGATTTAAAAAGACTCATCCTGCACTCCAAAATTGTGTTGTAAATACAGGGTGGATTTGCTGCCTGGATAATACATTCTCTGCTTTGGGTACACAGTAACTGAGCCTTCATGGCAGAGTTACAGCTGACTTCTCTATAATTGTAACGGCATCTACATGCCCTAACCTAGATGGGATGTACATGCACACTCTGGGAATCAAGTGTTATTGAAGACCATGAAAGTCTTTTCTGTTTACTTCAGGGACTGTAGACTAGGTCTGTAAGCAGAGACAGATATTTGTCGAAAGGTCTTACGTTCTACATAGGGCAGACAAAATACAGGCTAAAGGGAGGATTCCCATGAACATTTTATACAGGGGAGCTGCCTCCAGGGTTTCTGTTCACCTCTCCTCTCTGCTTAAATTGGCTTGAAGGCCTATATGAAGACAAACATGCCTATTGGCATGAAGTGCAGGGACAATCTTAGACTTGGGCAAAATGGCATGAGAAACACCTTCAGCAAGGCAAAAAAAAGCTTTTACATGATGGCAAGCCCCTGGTTATCTACGTAAAGAAAAAAATTAAATAGTCTGATTGATAGCTTTTCAGCAAGCTGCAGTATGAGAGGTTTGCATCCAAAAAAACATCTGCAAGCAAAAGCAGTTTCTTTATACTAGTATTTATAAATTATTTTAAGTGAGTCTCTTGGCATTATTGTGTGCTGCTGCCCATTTCCCAAATGTCAGGGATTGCTTATTCCATTGGCAAAATGTTTAGAGAGAGCAAAACTTCTTCCACAGTCAGCTTTCACATAACTCTGTTGAAGTGATGTCCAACCTTCCCGTGCTCTCATTGCCTTATACTCCAACTCTTGTTCTGTTTCTTTCTTGGTTATGCTTATATTTTGCACTTTCATTTACAATGCAGTGCACTTCCAAACAGGAATTTCTTACAGCCTGACTAATTTTAAGACTTGTCAGAAGTTGTGATGATACTGAGTTCTGCCGAAGAGTAAAATAAGTATAAAATGAAGTTAAAGCTATGGATAACGACTGAGCTTACAAGGCAGTATAAAATGAGAAGAATATAGACAGATGAACAGGAGATAAATTATCTTTCTAACTCCTTACCAAGTTGGCAGTTTTTACAGCAATTCCTGATTAAATCTTTTCACCAAAGATTAAGCCCTCAGTTTGCACTGACTTATGAAAATACTTTCAATTGTTATTAACAGACTTTAATTGCACCAATATGCTTTTCACTGCTTAAAAAGGCCTTTGTTCTTCACAAATAGTGATACAAAGGTAACAGCAATACTTTAGTGGCTTTTACTGCTTGGATGCAAAATAGGAGTCCTTAAGCTTTAAAAATCTTTTCTCTCAGAGATACCATCTTTTGCCTGGAGCTAAAGGAATTAGGGGATATTTACATGATTTAAGGCTAATTTTATAGCATATTATGTTCCCTCTCTGCCATGGAATCAAATACTAGAGGATTTGATTTTTAAAAAATGTAAATACGGGTAAAATGTAATAAAACTATTGTTTGTATGGGGAACCTCCATGTTAATCTGGAAACAATATGCAATATTGGAATTGTGTAACTTGGTGGTCAGCAACAGGAAAAATAACAATAGCTCTGGGAAGATAAGTACATGTGATAATGCATACATAACTCATACTAGAAACTTGGAATAAAGTCAGAAATGACATTTTAGCTTTGAAACTTTATTATTTAGGTGTCAGGGAAAAAGAAAACAGTCATAAAAACATTATGATAGATATGAATGAAATATGACTAAGATCTGATAAATATAGCGGTTTAATAAAAACTATTAAATTCATAATTTCTAAAGATAATTTCCAAATCATGTATTCCATCTATGAGTTCCAGAAAATGTCAGCAACACTTTGGTGATGAAGACTGTGCAATTGGTACAGGGGAGGAACAGTTGTTTCTTTTCTCTGAAGATAATGTTTAGCTCAAGGCAATTGCAGAGTAAGACCAGGCTGCCAATATATAGAACCACTGGGAGATCTGTTGTTTTATGTGGATAAAAAACAAGAGAATTTACTAAAAAGGAACAAAAGACAGTTAAAAATCTTTGAGAATAAAGTCCTGTGATAAATGGTTGGGCCAGTTAGAGAATGATGTGTGGAGAGAACTATTGAACAAGGGACTGTGGGAGGTCTATGAAGAGCCAAATGCAGTGAATGAAGTGGAATCCCAGTGACCTGAGTGGGCAGAGTATGTGGTTAGGATGATGGAAGACAGACCAGTGAGGCTTATTTTGGAAAGCCATCGTTAGGAGTTTCAATCCTCAGGCCAATGAAGAAGAACATGGAAATATATTATTGAGCAAGATCTAATTGCTCGTAATATGAATCACCATCAAAGAGAAAAATATGCATTTGGCTAAAAGAGGTAGGAGAAAATCCGCCAAAGACATTTTGGGTCTACAGAGATGAGGGATAATAGCACACAGATTCTAGGAAATTTCATGTGATTTCTCCCATCTTTAGTTTTGGAATGAATTCACAGCGAAATGATTGCCTTCACTCTTGCTAGAACTTCTTAAAGAACATTTTGAGGAAGACAGTAATGAAATAGTTAGCAGTTGTCTATTCAGAGCTTAACTTTTCCATGAGTAGTTAGTAATGAAGCAGGAAAGGGATTGCTTTACAGCTGCATGTACAGACACAGGGCTGCATTTGTGACAAATGAAACATGAAACGTTCTACACCAGGAAAAACAGCAAAAGGATGTCCAAGCTTTCAAATTGCATTATAACTGTTCCCAACATTTTGTATAAGAAAAATCATGGAAGTGACCATCTGCCACAACAGTGGGCCTTCAGGTCCAAGTCCTGTAAAACTCCACTAGTAGGACCAGGGTTTTTTTATTTTCTTTTTTAATACAGTGCGACAGACCACACTTGCAGAGGTATTCACATGAATAAGGATTTGTAAGAGCTAAGGCCAGTATGAGAATCTTGACAAAAGACTGAGATATAACTCTTGTTGGTCCTTAGTCAAAACACTCATTGAAATGAATGGAATGTCAATAAAAAATGAATGGAGGGTCAATAAAAAAATTGCCAACACCTACTGGAATTGTCTGAAAAGTATCTGTTTATGTATGCATTTTCCCAGCATTTCCGTACAAGTAGACATTCTTCAAATAGTTAGAAACTGAAAAATAAAATGACATCTTGCAACTGATAATATGAAGTAGTTTCTTCTGTTTTAACTCTAGATTTGTCTGCTTAGTTACAAGTCTCCCAACATGTGTTTATGTCCCCCAATCATTCCAAACAACCTCCTATCCCTCTCATTTACTTATGAGAGTAAGTATTTACTTATTTACTTATGAAGTAAAGGACTTTTTAACTTCTGTGACAGAAAATGTTGCAAGAGTAATATTTTACTGCAAAAATGGTTGCACATACTTACTTTGTCAAATGGGACTAGTGTATAATGCCACCAGCGCCTAAATGAGCGAGTTTGCATCAGAGTAGTTTGCAGATCAGATTTTAAATAAACCTCAAGCATGCAAGCTATAAAAACATGTGCCAAAGCAGCTCTTACTTTTGGTTTAAAATTCTTGTACTTAATATTAATGCTTTCAAGCCACAGGCAGTAAACCTTTAACAAAATATCGTGCACTTTCTGAGTAGTCAGATTTCCAGGCAAAATATGAAGTTGACACTTATTCATGTGCAATTTCTGAGTTTAGATTTGAACAGCAACAGAACCTGTTCTATATACTATTTTTTCTTTAGTGAAACTTCACTCACACATTTGACTGTTCTTTGAATACCACCCTTAAAGCCTTGTAATCTATGCTTGCCTTTCAACAAAATATCCTTTCACATTTGTAATTTGTCTACTTTGCACTTCTGCAATAATTTCATTGCAAAATATAGAATACAGTTGAAGATGCAAGTATCTTGCATCTCCAAAGCACAGCTGAGATTCTTCTGTAAGGAAAAGCTTTGTCAGAACTTCAGGATTTCTTCTACTGAGGTGGTTTTACGTTGGCAAAACTTTTTTGCACATTTGAAGTTCATTTTTACAAAAATATTTACACGGTGCTTGACTTTGTCTTTACATTTAGAGTTAGGATACGTAGTATAGTTTTGAAAATGTCATTAAGCATTGCTGCAAAGTTTTTACCAACTGCAAAGCAGATTTCTCCTGTCCCTCTACTGAGCACAGTCCTGCCGTTTTCAGAACAAACGCAAGAGGGGGCGTTTAGATGATGTTGTATCCATTCTTTAAATGCCGCTCTGTAAGCTCTCAGTAAAACACTAGGCATGAGTAATAAATTTATTGCTTTTGGCTCTCATTCTCTCTCGCTCACTTTCTACTAGTGTCATCTCATAACTTCTCAGTTAAATGATACCATTTTTACTTCGGTGCATGAGCAAGAACCAGACTAATTTATTTCCTCTCCAAGAAAATTTGATGTACTGCAATGTATATTTAATGTTACTTTACACCCCCACACACATACAGACACATACCCATGCACCAGATCTTCATGAACTTTGAGACAAGGCTCCTAAATTTCACAGCCCACAAACGAAAACAAACAAGCAGTTAAATCATTCCACACCCCATTTACAGTCCACTGATCAATTTTTCTTCTCAACCCCAACTACTTCCTTTCCATCACCCGCAACCCACATACTCCCACCTCAATCCAGAGCCACCAGCATACAGCCTTGTACTTTAAACAATGTTTATTGGTTATAAGTTCCTATGTTACAATGACTACTCTAGGGTTGGTGTGGCTTTCGTGAATTACACTTTAAGTAATTCTGCATGTGGTTTTCTGTCAGGATGTTTAAGAAAGTGAGATACAGTGAAAAATGGTAGCTGTAAGTTGTGTTTCTCTAATATTCGGGGAAATGTCTGAATGGCTGATCTATGTTTAAGTGATTTTTCTACATTTGGTATTAATTTTTATGAGGAAATTGCAGGATTGAAACCTACCAAAGTGTTTGCTTTGGTGTGTTACACTTATGGATGGAGTTATGGCTGCTGTTTGGTTGTCCAGGATGTGAGTGGAGATATATGGATTGTAGAAGAGGTAACAGAAACCAAGAAGAGGGTCCTATTCATACAGTATAGGCAGAGAGACACAGAAGTACTTCTTGTCTTTTTATGGGGTACACTCTCCAGCTACTGCAGCTGAATTTTACTTAAGGGGTTTTGCTGTCCCTGGATTTTCTTGAGTGGGACAACTTGACTGCTTTCAAAATGATGTAGCTCTGCTGACAGTTATTCATCTCACAACTACTGTCACTGATGAGTTGTTCTCTGTATTACCTTAACAAAAGTCATGTGCCTTTTGAGTCCTATCTTTCCATTAGCAGGTATTCTTGAAAATCTCCTCAGCTCTGCTCTCTTCTACTCTCCCTATAATTTCAAACATATAGGGAGTATCTGCATTTCCAAACTATGAAATACTGCTATTGCTTGTTACAAGCCAGACTATGATTCTGGTCCACTGTGAGATACAGGCCAAGAGAGGATCATGCTCTGACTTGCGGCTGGGCCATTTGTTATTTTGTGGAGCTCCTTACTTTTAAGTGACCTTACTTAACAAATGCATTTGGTTACTGGGTAGCAAAAAGTACTGCACCTATACGAACAAACTATGTCTCCTCAGAAGAGCTGGATGTGGAAGGATATATGTATGTACTGGATGTACAAGAAATTAGTGTTCCTGACTGATTTGGTCTGGCTTTTCTGCATTTGTTTCTTGCAAACCTTGACTGGTCACAGTGCTGTGAAATACACAGTCACTCTTAGCAGCAATGCAGTGGCACTCTTTTGAAGGTTTATATATCCTTCAGATGCAGGTATGGCTGAACAGGAATGTTCAAGAGCATAGGTATCAATATAGCAATGTAGCATAGGTAGCAAGGTGAGACTGGTAATAAAATTGGCAGTGTGAGTATTTGTAAGGAACTGATCAGGCATGAAAATGGATAATGAGTAATGAACAGGTGAACAGACTACACTGAAGAACCTCAATTCAAAATTAGTCAAGTTATTTCAATGGAATGTGGAAATTAATCATGCATGTACTAGGCTTCTACCTCACTAGAGCAAAAGTAGGTAAAAGAAACATTCTCAAGATGTAAGATTTTTGCTCTAAAATCTACAGTGATATATGATCATAAAGAGCATAGCTTTTCCTTTGAAACATTCAGCATTTATTGCTGTTAGAATCATGATTCTGTACTTAATTCACTACAGTTACTATCCTGCAACATCAGTGTTTCTGAAATCGTCCAAAAAATTTAAAACGTTCTATTTCCTCTCATAATGGATAAATTGTGATGCAGCAAGATGCATGGATATCTCTGTACATGTTACTTCAGACAATAACATGCTAAAATCTCTGCACTGCATAAAATATTTTTTTAAAGTAATGCTTCTTAGCCCCAAAGAAATTATAACACACAAATTATCAAGAAAATGCTTCTCAAACTCTTTATGTCTCCATGTATGTTTTTGTACTTTGACTTGGATGGAAGCATCTCAAGTTGGCAACTGTTTTCTATTCCCCTCATCAAATACAATCTTTGCCTCATACATGAAGGTCAGAACATTCTCACAGACTCAAATATTTTCCCAAATAAAGACTCTTTAAAATGAAAAACTGAGGTCACATAGTAGGCCAGAATACATCAGTTTTCAGGTGAATCGATGGTTTCTTTCAGTCTCTGTTGCACAGTTTTATTGAATGTTCAGGTTTTCAACTGATAGCTGTACTTAGAGTCTATCAAATCCATCACCTGCTTAACGAATTGATGAATTTTGACAGCAACTTCTCTGTGTACCTGATAGCTATTTCTACCTCTGAATTAATTCCCCTGATCTTATGGTAGCTCATGGTGCTAAGACTTCATCCCCCCTCCGCCTTGAGCTCTTTGGGTGAAAAGGCATGATTAGATTGCTGTCCAACACCTCTCCAAAGTCACCAAATTCTCTCTTTTGATGTATTTTTATGAGCTACGGGAGTGTCACATTTGGCAAGGATGATTCACTGGTAGTGAGAATGGGAATAATCTACAACAGCCAAACAAACTTCAATACAATAGTGAAATTTTAACAAGGGTTGCCTGAGATTCTCTTTTTGCTCATTTTTCTAAGTTGTGTATGTTAAGTATATTGCCTAAACCTATGTTGTTCTTCTGGGTAAAGGCACAGCTTCATATAAAGGGTAAAGGCACTGATAAAGCATGTTCCCCTGATACAACCTGAAATGATTATATGATGCTTGCAGATCATTCAAAGCTAGACAGTTCTTAACAAAGCAGACATTTGGGGAAACAGCATGTGCTGTGAATCTTTGGGCTGGTAAGTATAATAACAAACACTGCAGGCAAAGTTGGTAGAAAAGGAAAATAAATTAATCTGTCCTCAGTCTAGTCTGGAGGTGGCTCAACTGTGGAGCTCTGCAGTCACAGCCTCTCTGTGGCAGTTGATGGTGAAGTTGTCACACTGAAGGGACTGCAGCTGTGCTGAGACAGTTACCAGACTGCATGCTCCCAACAGGAGTTGTTCTAGTGTGTAAGATGTCTCTAGTTATATTTCATATGGTTGGATGCTGAGTGGGGGATATTTCTTAATCATGATTTTTTTTTTCCCTCGGGTTCACAGCCAGCAAATTCCTTATTCACATCAAAATGAAACATTTCTTCCAACTGCAGATATTCATTCAGATCAGCCTACAGGAACGAGGTCTTCAGCTGGACAAAACATACTTAAATTTCTCTGAAGTACTGCAGTATGAAAAATTCTTTTCCTTTGATTATATAAAGTTTCTGTCTCCTCTAACAGCACAATAGCAGAGGAAGCTTTGGGCTATGGAGGTGCTGTTGGATCCAAGTCTAATGTTTAGACAATTTCTTCTGCTTATTTAATAATAGACACAGTTGAATCAGTTCTTTGCCTCATTAACTTTTCTTTGACAAAATTTACTTGACATACTCTGCTTAGTGTTGTGCTTTGGCTCTCTTATAAACTTTTATTTCAGACTCATCAGGGGTTTTATGTGTGGGACATTAAAGCAAGCCCATTTACAGTTGCATTCTCCTATTGAGAGACTGCTGGCCTCAGTTTTTATACCTCCAGTTTTAATTTCCTTTGGGTATCTCATATGGCTGGATACTAGATTCTGTTGAAACATTCCTTTTACGAAGGAAGAGCAGACTAGATGATCTTCAAATCTTGTCTCATTTCGAAATACACACTCTTGAAAGCTTATGCACTTAAGGACATTATCTCAAGAATGTTCTTGATTTATTCATGAGTATTGTGCATTACCAACAAGTAACTCAATGCCAGTAAACAGTTTTTCCAATGGAGTCCATGGAATTTTCTGGTGTCTAGTAAACTATAACCAAATTTTTGTTAGGTTGCATGCCAGGGTCAACATGGTGAAGATGGACACTTTTCTCCTGCAAGCTATGTCTATGTAATCCTCAGTTCTATCAGCTATGACAGAATGGTATTGTGAACCACAATTAATTTCCTTTACAATAGTGTGGATAACTTCACGGCTCATTAGACTGATGATTTCATTCTGAATTGTTGGACTTGTGTAATCTTGTTTTCTCTTCAGCTAGCTTCCCAGGGTCTCATTGTCATTGCTGTGAAGCTTCAGTAATTCAATAAAATTCTCCTCATCAATCTGATGGTCATGAATTACCAAGCCTTGTCTACTCTAGTAATGTATGGTGAGTATTATTTTATACAGTGAGCAAAACTGATCTCCCATCTAACATTTCTGCTTGCTTTAGCCTTCAGACATGCTGGAAAATGTGAGATTCCGATATTCCAATAAAACAGAAACAATTTAGTGGCAATTTAAACAAGTTATTGGCTAGGGAACATCGATGAATGGTGGAACTTTGGCACAAAGTGGATTTCTCTTCCTCTTCTCTGCCACTACTGACTTGATTCCTTCTGATGCTGCTTTATGTAAAGCTTAGCGTCAAGTGGTACAGCAGTAGCATCAGACGTAAGGCACTCACTGATCAGCTAACTCCTTATGGATGATGAATCTGTGGTATCACACCAAAGGACTTAGGAAACAGCCATAGAGAAGTAGAAATCACCAAGACACAAACATAAAAATATTTTATGAATATTTTTATAAGATAATTGTAACAGCTATTTCTGGTAATCAGAAGTTTGAAGAGCATTTGCTTGCCTAAGTCTGCCAAAATATGATGTCATGACATTATACTTGGAGCTATACCAGAATATGGTACTTCAACCTAAACCATTCCATGATTCTATGAATGACACTAAGGTGGCTTATATTCAGATTTTTCCATCTCAGAAAAACGCAGCATGAAAGATAAGGGGAAGAGTGAGAAAAAGTGAGGACCAGAACAGACAATTTTCAGTAAAAAAGGCACGATGGAAAATCAAATGCATACTGTGGTTAACTGCTATTAAACTAACATTCAGATAAGGGGATGCTTGAATCCTTATTTCACACATCTCATCAAAAACACTGAACTGCACTTGGTACATGGGGCAAAAAGCTTGTCACGCATAATTTGCTTGGAAATGTGAGGTCTGTTAATACATGTAGAATTTAAGTTAGAAGTTGAGAATAAGACTTGTGTTTTCATTATTCATCTATTCGTGTGTCAGTTCTCACTTATGAGTGAGAACTAATTTATCATTACCACAGAAAATTTAACAATGATAAATAAATCAAAGATTAAAAATATTCACATATTAAATTGAGGGGATGCCTATACATGCCAAGTCTAAAATCAAGAGCTCATTTCACTCTCATTTGTGAAGAGTATAATAAAATAAATGCTTAATGACAAAACTCTTAATTTGACAACATTTTGCCCTGGTTTCAGCTGGGATAGACTCAATTTTCTTCCTAGTAAGTGCCATGGTTTGGATTTAGTATAAGAATAATGTTGATAACACATATTATTTTCATTGTAGCTAACTAATACTTATACTAGGTCAAGGACTTGTTCAGCTTCCCATGGAAGCTGAGAGGGAGCACGGCTAAAGGAATATTCCATACCATAGATGTCATGCTCAGTATATAAATGGGGGTTGGCCAGCAGCAGGAATCCGTGATCACTGCTTGGGCTGGGCAATTGACCATTGGGTGGTGAGTAACTGTGTTGCATCACAATTTTATATATTCTTTTACCATTATTATTATTATTTTCTCTTCTGTTACCATTCTATTAAACTGTCTTTATCTCAAACCATGAGGTTTTTTTTCCTTTTTCTCCCTCTTCTCCCTGTCCTACTGGGGGGCATGGGTGTGTGTGTGTGAGTGAACAGCTGCATGGTTCTAGTTGCCGGCTGGGGTTAAAACATGACACATTTCAAGTAAAACACCTTTTTATATCATATGAATTGTGCAGCATGGATTATGAAGATAATCTCAATCTGGTATGTTCTGTGTTCTGACAACTTAATAACATAACATCACTGTCTTTCACTGTCATAGTTAAATAATGCAGAGTTCCCAAGAAGAACTGGACAAAAGGAATTAATAAATGAGAAGTGAGAAGGATTTGGATTACACATTTTAAACTTTTATGTCACAGAACAGACTATGAGAAAATATTACTTAGAGTACATAAATAAACAACACTATAGTTACACTATATTTAGAATCTGTACTGTGTTTCTTGAGTAACTGTGGCTAATTCTCAGATTTATATACCGAACATGTAAATACATAACTGCACTTTTACTTTCATATTTAACATGTATTTTTAAATCCGACTGCATTCATTATAACATTTATTTCAGAGTAAATAATCTATTTATAGAGCTTACTGGTACTTAAATTATAAATATAAAAAAGAATAACAATACAGTGTAGTTAGTGTATTAAAGACTAATTATAGCACTTTTTGGCATGGATCAGCTAAAATGCCATTGTTTAAATATTATTTTGAATTATATCCAGTGTATACACAGTGTCAATTGCAACATGGTACCAGCGAGTTTATTAGAGCACCTGAATTCTGCCAAACTCATAGGGCTCAATCTTGAACTTAGCTAGGATGTCTTTATAGTGTAGTATTTATGCAAACTATTTCTATTGCTGAATCAGATACCGGCTGGAAATTTCGGTTTGTAGAGAATCCTCTGATAGCTAAATGTGTCACAGCCACTGCACCAGTTTCATGCGCGGGGACATGCTGGGAGGAAATACAGAAACCTCAGCTAAGTCTTGAATAGCACCATGAGACTGAGAAGGCTCTTGCTATCAAATTACAGGTTGAAGCAGCTTTGCTCTTAGCCCTGCCCCAAAAACTATAAATACACAGCCAATGACTTTATGTCTTCACCAAGATAGCAATGGACAATACATAGCCAACTAAATTGATGAAGGCTGGTTAGTAAGTTGGTATTATGTCTACATAACACCAATATCTGCATAGTGCTGGTGTAAGGAGGTCTATGGCCATTAATTGTAATATTCTGCCCCAAGATGTGTTCAAAGTGCTCCCATGGAAGCTAGTGGGACCTTGGGAGCTGCAGCATATTCTGAGAATGGCTGGCCAGAAGAATGTAAAAGAACTCCTTTTATCTTTATTTAAATCTTACAGCAGTTCTCTCAGTTCTGCTAGTGCTTCTGCTCATAAATGTGAATGGGCTTGATAAAGCAACTGGTGTATTTTCCAGGCTTATTGGAAATTCTATTCAGATTAGTTTTACTATTCTCTATTTGGTGCAGAGTGCTATGATGATCAACGTGGTATGTGAATCTACCAGCTTTCATATGAGAAGACATTTTATTTCACTCATACAAGGCTGGTGCATTTTTTTTTTTCATTCATACAACACTGGGAAGTTTTGTAAAGGATTTTTTTTTTTTTTACTTCTGTATAATTTCGATTTTTAGGAAAAATAAGAGATGGAGGATTTGGTCCTTTTGGGACTTCAATGGTTTCTCAACTACCTTCTCAACTATCCTAGTAATTTCAGACATTTTAACATAAGTTGTATAATGTTTTGTTGTGATCTTAGTATCTCAAATTACACTCTCTGTGGGGCACAGTCTTTTAATACTGTAGCTAAATTGTTGTTCGCATCAGGAAAAAGAGGCCTGCCTGTTTTGTTTGATCTAAGCGGAAGACTGGCCATGGCTTGCATTTTGACATTTGGAAATACTCAGTAGAATTACCAAGTTCTGCACCAAAAGTAGATTTATTTATTTATTTTTGTCTAGTAAATTACAGGTATTTAAAATGTATTTTCTTAAAGAAATTCTTCACTTTATGTTTCAGTTCTGTGACAAATCCATCACAGGATTTTTCTTTTTCAGAGTAGGGAAGAGACTGAGATTTACTACAGGGTTCTAAAGCAAGTATATATGTTAAAATGTCTGTTTCTATTTGCATTAGATCTTTTTGTAATTATTGAAGTTAGGTCTTACAGTCATCATGCTCCAATACGTTACATTTTATTTACCGGAGATCAAAGTTTTTGTGGGCACTTCTCAGAGAGCAATACAGGTCACTTACATTTCCCCTGTAGCAAACTGTATTTAAGGCAGCACTCAACACTAATTTCTGGGTGAAGTTTAAATACGTTTTTGACTTAAAAAGCTTACAGTGCTTAATTTGTGGTTGCTTGAGAAGCTGCCTCTAGACCCTCATTGTCCAGTTACTTCTCCATGTAAAGTCTTACTGAATTGTCTGCAGTATCACAGCTACAGTGCCCCTTTCCACAGGGAAGGAAAGAGTACACATTTTTCTGAGCAACTTGAGTTATCATACAGCAATCAATTCATTTGCTACAGATTTTTTTCAAAATCCTTTTGGTTGTTGTCTGTTCCACTCTCAAAACAAGCATGACAGTCATAAACAATGACTTGTGCTCCAAAGGGAAACAATGCAGGCTATAGATGAACCCCTTGATATTAGATTTTACTTCCTGTTAACTATGGTAAGCAATGGTCTAGGGCATGATCAGAAGCTTAGCAGGATGACTTTCAGGTCAGACTTGAAAGAAGATAGAGAAAATTTTGAATACGTTTACAGAGAATTTCTCCCCAGCAAGGGAGAAAGCATTAACGTGCTTATCTGGGACATGTGCAGAGGCAACTTACATGGTCAGAAGAGGTGAGTGACCTCTTGGTACTGCATATGAATGATATGAATTATGTATTATGTCATGAAGGCCTTTGTGACTGAGATAAGGAACCTATCTTTGATCTATTAGAGAAATGGGAGCCAAGCGAGAGATGCCATCAGAGAGGTAACATGATTGAAGTAATGAATAGAAACATTTTGTGTTGACATGTATGGGACAAAACTCTGTTACAGTAAAAATAATTCAGATGTTACATAAGAACTTGGATGAGAAATTACCAGTGTAGATAGACAGTTGTGTCTAAGAGGTTATGGAAGCAAAGAAACCCTGTAACAATTAGGCTTGCAGGTGATCTGAAGGTATGAACATATCTTGGAGAGCTAGGAGGAGATATCAGAAAGGCAGTTCAGATTTGGAAGATGGACAGTTACTGACTTTGTAAGAAAATCAAAATATTTTCAATAGAGAATAGAATGATGACTATTTTGTGGTACAGAATCCATTTTAACTCACTTTGCTGGATACATAATTTAAAAAACTTTTGCCTGCTAATGGAATAGTCACATACCAGATTTCTTTTAACAAGAGAAGAAAACATTTTCATTTTAACAGTTTAATCCAAGAAGCCAAATCTTCTTTTCCATGTAATTTTTCATACAATGCCATTGTTTAATTTTATTTTCCATGTGATGGGCTAAAGGAAAAGAATTTGGCAACCATTCTAGTCAACCAACCAGCCATAAACCCATCCAGGACTTAAAATCTGTGCTTTCCAACTTTGGACACACTGTTCTCTCCTGTTTCTGACTACATTTTTTTCAGATTGAATTTCAAGCCCTCTTGCTAAGCGACGTACTAAAAGTCCTTGTCACTGCATATCCATTTTGTTCAATACAAACTGAACTGAGATCACCTCTGTTCACCTTAAGCCAGCCTTACAACTATAAAAAGGCAAATTTTCAGGACACAGGTTGCATGATATTCCTGTTACTAAGTGTATTTCCTCTAAATTGTAGCTAAGATATGTAACAGTGTGTAGTTCACGGTGTGGTGGTCTGACCTACATTTAGTTTTGAACCGAACTCAAGCAAAATCAACCTACTCATTGCTGTTTTTAAGAGTGCCACTAGAATGTAGACTGCAGGTTTGAGACTACATATGCACAAGCATTGACGTAGTAGGTCTTATTTAACTAGTGAAACAAAATGTGATTCAGTGGAGTATTTCAGCAGAGAAATCATTGCTAGTAGCCATGATCCGTAAGTCCTACAGCCAGAACCGTGGCACGCATACTTGCTTTATGGAAATTTACATCCACCAGGGAACATGTAAGCAGTACAAGTCAGCCTGAGCAGTAAGAGATAAAATTCCAAGTTTTGGATGGTTAAAATTCTTTGATGTTCTACATGCATAGAGTATACGTGGAGACCAAATACATACTCTCCACATTTGATTCAGTAAAGCTGAAACTCTCTGCCTTGCCCTTGGCCTCACAGTGCACCCCACATTAAAACCATTCAATAAAATTTGATACATTGCCAACTGTTGCCTGCCTGAAGATTAAACTACTTAAGTTTTCAATTACCTATGATATAATACAACAAAGACAGAAGAGTAATGTCCTTAACCCTCCAGCTGAGCAATCAAAAATAAAAAAAAGGTTATTTACACTGGAGGAAAGCCTGAATAAAGAGATGGGCTTTACACTGTGTCCTCAAGGTCAATAGCAGGGGACTTTTCTACCCATGTAGCTTTCTAGTATAACTATGTCAGTTTGGGGCCTGATTTTAAACATATATAACCCTTGACATTGATGAACTTCTACCAGTATGAAGATGCTTGATCTAAGTAGAGCTGATATAGCTATTTCAATGCAAGTGTAACTCACTGGTGAGTGAATGCTAAGGGGCATGTCTGCACTGTTTCCTGCTGCAGAGGTATGCGAGCTAAATCTAGCTGATGGAAGTCAAATAAGTGTATCTGTGTTAAGACAGCACTGAGTCTTCTGAGAGATAGTTATAGTAAGCCAACCACAGAATTGTGATAATGTGGTTCTGCTGCTTCTGGGCTTTAACGTCTGCTTTAAATTAATGCTGCTCTGTGGACAAACCTGCACACTCAGAATTAATTTGTTGCTCTCTAATGTGGTTCTGACTTACACAATATAGACTTAATCACTGCTTCCCACTGTTTGAAGGAAGGCAGGCTAGATAATTTGTTCAGCTAGAGAAGTTCACATTGTAAATACATTACTAGCGATGAATCCTATTTTTAATATTTTGAGCAGAAGATTAATATAGTAAGAGTGGGATCTTAATTCCATTATAGCTACGTACCCATCACTAGGATAGTATCATAAAAGTAAGCAGATCTAATTAATCAAAGTGGTACAATTTCTGCATGCAGAAGATGCAGCCACAGCCGCTCTTGGAATATGGGGAAGAAAACTCCAGAGCTGAGAAGTCTGGTGAGAATTTGATGTTCTCAGGTGCAGCTAAAATGCTACTAAATCACTTGGTCTCAGCTATTCTCAAGAGACTTGCAGCAGTGCATGAGGAGAGAACATGTGCCTCAGGTAGTTAAGTCTCAGATCATGTAAGGCTCTCAAAGTGAAAAAAGTATGCTAATTTGCACTTTGAAGGGAAGCAGTAACTAAGGTACTGCTGCAGTGTGATTCTTCTGACCAGTTTGACTAAAGAAGCGGGTCACTGCATCTGCACCAGCTGGAGCTTCTGAGTGACTTTCAGGAGCATAATATGTTTAGCAAGCAGCATGGTAATCTAATCAGTGAATGGAAAAGCATGACTGTAGGCAAAATGTGGCAGAGTGGGAAGAACTTACTAGTTAAAAAAGGAAAACAAAATTAATTTCCCTCAGCATTTCTGAAAATGCATTTTTTTATGTATTTCCAGGGGTTATAATTAATTTGATTTCTATGTTATAAATCTCATTGCCAAACATTTTAATATCATATCAACAGCAATCCTAAGTAACATTTTATCTTACCAGTTGAAAACTGCTGCACTGTAAATTGCTGCTTCAATGGGAGTTGAAGAAACATGTGCAAAAGCATCGGGTCTTATTTGCAGTTAACTCCAATCTGCAAACTAGTTACTTTGGTAAGAGTCCTAAAAGCAGCTCCTGCTGAAGTCATGCACTGGGACTGAAATTTGTACATTTTCAAAGTCATAACAAGCTTTTATTTAAGATGTCTCAAGTAGCAAACTGACATCGCAACGAAAAGACTGAGTCTTTTATTCAGTGGAGAAGCAACTAAATATTGTAGAGCATAATTATGTTGAACAGTACTTTCAAAATACTTTGATATGGGTACACTTGAATACTTTATTGTAGACCACGACACTATAACATGTTATGAACTTATAGCAGATATAAAATTAATGTATTAATTATATTAAGTAATATATCTTCTCTTTGGGGGAGCTGTGAAGTATCTTGTGTAAAGATAGTAGGCTTTGCCCTTAAGGGCTCTTATTTAGCTTCTATCTTATGAGGTCTAAGAGAAAGAACAACATTGACAAAAATGTAATGCTTGTCTCATGCACAACATCAAATCATCCATCCATCCATCCTGCCATATAGTGAAAAAAGCCCTTCTGCTGAGTTTGCATACCTTAAAATGAATTAATTTTTATTTTGTAGTAATCTGTAGCAAATCAATAGAACCTCTGTTGAAAGTGTTGGACCAACCTCCACACTCGATAACACCGGTGAAAATTTGGAATTACAGCCTTGAAATCAGAGAAGTTTCAATGAATGGAATTTGACACATACAAAGTATATTTTGGCCCATTATCTTTTTGCAGTAAAAGGAAGCTTCAAATAGTTTCCCTGTTCTGCACTGTAAATTCCTAAATCATTCTATAGTTTGCAAAGGAAGACAGCACTTGGCATACTGGATCAAACTGATGGTATAAGCTGCTTACATCAAAGGCAACAATATCATTGCTTTAAAGAAAGGTAAAAGAAACTGTGGAAAGAAGAGGTATGGAATAACCTGCCACAAGGGCAGAAATATGGGGAAATACAGGAAAAGTGTATACATGTAAAAAGAAAGGGAATAATACAGCAAATGTATGCAAGGAGATTAACTCTCTCTTTTTAAAGGTATTTGAAAATTCATCTATGCTATATAAAGGATCAATAGTTATCCCTTTTATTAAATATTTAGAGTAAATTCTCTATCTAAAAAAATGCTGGGTACTTCTTTTGCATCCAATGAATATTCATTGGGAAGTTCATTGGTGGGTGCCTATTCAAAACTGAAAGATCAAAAGGGAACTGTGTCAATTTTGTCCTTTTCTGGGTTGACTGCTATTTTTTGATGTAATAAATTGCCAATTTTAGAAGGGTAAAGAACAGAAATGGAAACGAGTATGCCTTTCAGGAGACTTTTGACTGTGCCATTATGAATAGTCTCCAAACAAACAGCTTGTTGCAAGCCATTCACATAGTAGATAGACATCCAATTGTTAGTCATGCAAATAGCCATATCCAATGGTCAGACAGCTGTTAGCTGGCTCTTAGAATGATTGGTAACCAGACTGTTGTAGAACTTACTCATGCCTACTGGCTGCTGGGTCTCATCTTTTTCTAAAATCTTATTAATAAATTGAACACGTTTTATGGGATCAACAGTGTCTATCGCCTCCCTTCTCACTGTCTCGGTAACAAGTAGAAGACAAAATCAAAAAAAGAACAAATAGGGAAAACACGTTTACAGGTCATCTTTATAGACTGCAGGTTTATCCCCACAGGAATATCATAAGTAAACTTAAAGCCTGTTTTGTGCAACCATTGCGACACCTTTGTACTTCTTTGTACTTCTAAGTGTATTAAACAGGCACACACGTACACACAGAGACACACAAGCATGCTGCTTATACACTTACACACATATTTCTTAGTCTCAAAGCCATATTCTGAAAATGCATATACCAGGAGCAAATTTAGACTTTTAAATGTTCATGAAAGCTGCCACTGGTATCTAGGAAACTCTTTTACAGGTGCTTTTTTAGAACACCAGGCAATTGTGCACTCTTTTGATTCTGGATGGCTTTTCATGTCTTGGTGAAGTTTTATGTCTTGCAACAAGAATTTGTCTAATGTAAATTAACTAAAAAATAGTTCACAACAAAAAAAAAAAAAAAAAAAAGGAAGTTGAAAGCTCCCTAGACATCATGCTCCTGGTAGTGCCCAGGACTGCCCAAGTGTGGCACAATTCTTTAGCTGGACTGTCCATCCTGCTTGCAGGACTTGATCCATAAGCCAATTGTAACTGATAGTGGGAGAAGGTGGGTTTCTCTCACTTTTAGCTAATTCAGCAGTTTCTGACATTTTGGTAGCCAATACTCATTTAATAAAATTGATGGCGTCTGGGCTGAGGTAATCCTACCCCTAGCTTCCTCCCCACATTCTTTTAGACTCTCATGACCTTATCTTCTTCTTCCCTGGATGAGGCCTTCAAGTGCTGCCTTCTCACTCTTGTTTCTGTTGCACCACACGGCTGGTGTCTCACATTGTCACCTCCCCTTCCAGCTCTGGCAAAACCCAAGCATATTCGTGGAACTCCGCTAACTCTCCAAAGACACTAAAATGTCTCTGCACTGTGTTGCTTCCTCAGACCTCTCACTTCTGGAGGAACACAACTTCTGGAAACAGCTCCTTGATTCCGTACTGAATCTTGTAATTATATCATCACTGAAACATACAGCGCTCAGCAGGAATCACAGCTCAAAGGTTAGTGGTGGCACAGGTGCGTTAAATTTGGTTTCCTTTTCTTTATGAAACTACCTGAGCCTTTGCTTTCTGCTACCTGGGTGCTTGAATTGCAGTTTTAGACTGAGGTGGAGCCCTGCTGTGCACCTTTTAAAATTGCCAATCGATATGAATAATGGGCAGCAGAAAGTTAGAGTATAATTAAATAACATTCTGAGTTAGGGTACTCAGTTGAGGAGAGAGAAACCAAAGTTTCAGTCCTGCAAATGATTACTGAAGATGTTTTTTTTGCATTCAGAATTAATGGTAAGATTATGTGGGTGCACACCTTCCCCATCACAGTATGTTTCTTACCTACAGGGTTATATTGTCTTATTCTTTATATATGTTTTCTCTGTTTCTCCTCATATCTTTCTGGCTCAATGACATTTTAATTATGCCAAACAAACGGGAACAATATCATCAACAGAAACGGACAAACAGAAGACAACATATACAACCATCTCACCCCCTTCTCAAGGCTCTGTGTAACCACCTAAGGAGGTCATTCACTGGGAGAATAGAGTTTCTTTCTAGAAGGTAGGCAACTCAGCACAGGTTTGCTGTCTTTGAATGAATACTCAAACCAGACCATGTTCTTAGCCTTCCAAATCTTCCAGCTGAATGTAAACAGGATTGAAACATTTATGTCTATGGGTTGCAGTAGGTAGCAAAGGCTAGGTACAGCATTACATGGCATCATGATGTCCACGTCCATCTAGGGATGACTCTCTGTGTAGCTTTTTTCCCTATCTAAAGTTAGGACAATTACTGGGCTATACCTCACAGAGATGTTAGAGGTTAAAGACCACAACAGTAACTGAATGATTGAAATGAGATCTAGAACTACATAACATTCCCCCCAAAATATGAACCGCTAAACCAGAATTTGGTGGGACTGGAATCGTTAACATTCCTCTTGCCATTTGTCACTGAACTACTGCTTTCTGAACGTCATGCATTTCAGAGCTTCTTGGAATGTTGCTGCTAAAACTGTGCCTTGTCCTGTGAGAGTTCCAAATGGGCTTATGGACTAATAGGTTTTCCCTCTCATCTAATACATGAACTAATTGCAAGCGTTCATCTTTTATTTTCTGTAACTATTTGGAATCTAGCAAATGTTTTCTCAGTTTCAATTACCTAAATACATCCATTAATTCCTCCTAGCTGGTATTTTCCAGGTCCTCCAGATTTCTTAACAGTGTATCTTTTATTAATTACCTCAAAACCTGCTTTAATACTCCTTACAAGGTATCTGATTATCCTGTTGCCGGATGTGAGTTCACTAGGTGAAAGTTACCACGAAACAATTTAATGGGAGCTTCGATCTCGTTGTTTTTTACTAATTATTATTTATATATCCAGTGCCCCGGGTGTCTATGGAGCTTAACAGGCATTTTAAAAAAAGGCCATAGCCCAATTAACTAAAACAGTTAACTATTAAAAAAAGGTGCAAGAGTTTGAGAAAAGGGCGAGATGACAAGAATTACTGCAAGATTGAAAGGTCACAAATATACTTACTGTTATAGATGAAACTTGCCTATTTACAGCACACTAAAATGGAAAGACTGGAACAAAGACTGAAGTGCTTAGCACTGGGTGCCTAACTGGAAGCTGAGGTCTTTGGAGAGAGATCTGAAAAAAGGAGAATCATTGCGCAGGGATAAGAAGCATGAAGCAAACAAAAGCACGTGTCTTTTGTGAAACAAAGAGGCTAAGGGAAGTAGAATCTGTCGGGCTGCTGGGGGGAAACAGGGTAAGTCAATAGGGGGGTTAAGGCAAATGTTTCCCTGGATAGTGAGGATGCGAAACTGTTTGCTAACATCCCTTGCTGTGCTTGGGGCTGTGCACTACACAGAGGACATTGTCTGGGCCACAGAAGAATTCACTATTTGAAAGACTGATAGTTTAGTTTTATCCACTATGGTTCTTGCAGCTACCTTTGCCAAACTGCAGCTATGCCAAAGCTTAAGAATAGGCTGACTTCCAGAGTCAGAAACTGTTGGACTACCAAGGTGAGATCTGGACCACAATTAAAAATGTTGCATAGAATTTGTTACTCTTCTGCTTGACTTTCTTATGGATTCCACGAAGAAACCTTTTCTCCTGAGTGAAGATGCAAGGATTCAGTGCTGTTTTCCTGAACAAACCAGCACTTTGATTTTCGTAGTTGCAGCTTGTCCAAATATTGCTCTCATGTTTAAAGTGCAGATTCTCTTTGTATGTAAATTGCATCTTTGATGATATGGGGAATTTACACAACTTCTTACTAGCAACAGCAGGGATGGTGTCAATTCTTCAGCCAGTGGAAGTTAAAAGTACTTCTCTTAACTTTACGATAACTACCTCGCTTAATTGAAGTTGAAAATTTGAGTTTTGCCTTGATTTACTGGAATATGGCATTTTAATAATTTCATGTATGTTTTTTGTAGTGATCTCTTGATTCTGACTTGAGTACGTTAACTGAAGTTCAATTACCATGCCAGCTAACCTAAAACAAGAAAGACCTTTAAGGTTACACTTTTCTCACAGGGACAAAAAATTGTAAAATTTCCTGGAGATGCCCCTATGCTGTCTGTTACTTCAGTTATGGTTCCTCACGTTCACTAGGACTGTAATATTTGTTTCAGTAAAGCCATCAATGGAAAAATAAAGCTGTTCCTTGATTTTGGGTGCATACACTGGTTAGTAAGATGGTAAACTACTTTTAAGGATGCAGGTGTAGGCTGATCCTTCCTGACACGGTGCTGCTTCAGTAGTCCTATGTCCAGAGGTGGATGGCTGCAGGCCAGTATCCAGTTAACTTCCTGGATACAAGGAAAAGCAAGCTATCTATCTCCTTTATTTTAAATATACCTCTCTTTTTCTAAGTAGAACCATTAGTTTTTATTGATGGGACTAATGCTTTGCATTTAGCCCAAATTACAATAGGAAAGGAGATGCTTAAGGGTAACTGGGTGATGAAAGGACTACATTAGAGTACAAGTCCAAGGGCTGCTGTTTCTTATTTGTAATGCTGACTCCACATGCAAGTCATATTTAAGCTATAAACGGTGGCGCCTAGGGAGCATACACTCAGATTGCCTTGAGAAACTAAATACGTTTATCAAATCACCAGATGGACTTGTGTTCAAAAAACACTCTCGAACAACATGGCTTTTCCTATATTCACCTTTAGATAATAAATGGGGCTTTCAACAACCTAAACAACTTAATTAACTTGTTGCCCGTGATCTTTTATAGTTTTACTTAGAGATGCTTACCACACGTAATTTCAGACTCTAGAAAATTTCGCACACCATGCGTAATTTCAACTAGCCTCCACTGATCTGCCTTGCTTTGATAACCAGAAATATTTTGCAGTTGTACTACCTTCAACTTTTTCATCAGAGAACTGTTAGACTGTGCTATGCATTTTCTCTCATCACAGAAATATCATTTGCAGTTGGGCAAGTGTTTAATGCCATGAAGTTTTAGCTTCCAGAAGAACATGTTTTGTGCACTGGTTTGGAGGAAATCTCAGAATAGAGAGACAGGCCCTGACTAAATGGAAGAGACCCAGCCAGAGTGTGTGATTTTCATCATGGCAGTAGAAAGAGGCAGGATTTGATTCTCAGGATGTCTTAATGGGGCAATATTCTGTTTGGGTGAAACAATTTTCATTGTAGGAGGAGGAGCACTGATAAACATGATGATGTTATTGAATATACTTCAAACCAGAGCAGCTGAATAGAGTTCTGTTAACTCAGATGTCGTTACTTGCAAAGTAAAGGGGAAGATAGGGTTTTCTGAAACAAGAGAAGAAGAATAGTAAGGATACATGAGTTTAATTACCTCCATGTCTGTATATATATTTGAGGAATATGTCAAATGATCAAGAGGAATGATACAGCATCTGACAATGATTATGGCTTTGGAGGCATAATGGAAATTCTGACGGGTGGATTGTGAAGTGAAATCTCATTTTAGCTATGAGAAAAAAATCAACAGAAAGATGAGATGTCCTTAGTGTCATAACTGAAACCAAGCTCACAGCTATAATCTAACAAGTAGAATAAAATATATAAAGCTGAATGTAAAGCTGAATATAATCAGCAATAGCTGTAAAAATTGAGGGCATCTGAAAACTGTGTACTCTGTATACACCTAGTAAATGTTGTGTACCTCTTGTATACTTTTGCACCAGCCTGTCAAAGAATCCAGACCCACATGGCCACAGTCAAAGCCAAAACAATTTAAATGTCAAGGTAGTTACAAATATGACCAAATCTGAACTGAAGAGTGTGTATAAGATCTAAGCCACTGTAAGCTGTAATAAGTTATACTCCCCATGAAAACACAAAATTAGAAAATAATAAATAGCTATGGTTGGTATTGGGTAGGGATGAATACAGGCAGTGATAAGGAGAAGAGGGAAAGAGAAGGAGAAATAAAGTACAGTCCAACAGGTCATTTAAAATTTACAGATGAGGAAAAGAAGTTCTCTTCCTAGAGGGATTCAGTAGAAAATACTTAGCTTGTACAAGTATGTGAGGAGAAGTGGTTCTTTCTAAATGAACAGAGGATAGGAATTGGTGGTAATTTTCCCAACATTAGCTATGAAACTCAATTTCCTTGATCAGACATTAATAAGAAAAAAAGCACTGAAAATGGAAGTACCATGAATTTTAAATTATTCCTTAAAAATAATAAGAAAAACATACACAGGAATGAATTAAGGTGGCACTAAAACTGCCAACATTAGCCTAACTTTGATAACATTAAAGCCAATGGTAAAAATAACACTGATTTTGACAGTATTGGTGTTAGTCAATGCTGAATGCTTTTGAAAATTCCCCCCTCAGAGGATAACTGAACCATTAACCACAATTGCTTGGTGAAGAGTAATTCTTGCCAGACGAGTTGTTTATTTGTTTTATTTTGTTTTCTTTATGGGAAAGCATAACAAAATTAGTAGATGATGAGAAAAGTGGGGGAGGATACTGGAGTTTTAGTAGAATGGTCAGTGTGGTTCCTCATGGACTCTTCCCTTTAGGTCAGTTTGGCAGGGAGAGCAACTCTGCTCCACTGACTGTGAATGGCTGTGATCAAGTGAGCGGGGAATTTACCCAGAGACAGAGCAAGGCATAGGGTAGTGTGGCTAGAGGAAAATGGTGACACTTATGAAGCTAGCTAACTTTCTTGAAATTTATTCACGCATAGAGATGGACAACAATTCAACGCAGTTCTGCCTTAATGACTATGCTGTCAGCACTTACAGACAAACAGTGATGCTGCTGCCTAAGAAATACACTGTGTTGGAGACTAAAAGGCTAGAAATACAAGCAAAGCACATATTTACTAGGAGAATGTTATTTTTACCATCCAGTAACATGAGCATACTTAACCCTTATATTTGCTAAGGGTTCATCCTGATTACAATCAAACACACACCCCCAAGCTTTGAAAGCAGTTGTGCTGAGGTCATGGGTAGAAATAATACTTAGTAAACTGGTCATTACATCTGGGTTTCTAAGGCAGTATTTCAGCAAAAAAGAAATAATGAAATTCAGTCTTAAGCTTTTAGCGTTTACTGAGAAATAACACTATTTGATAAAGAATACAGCAATAAAACCCTATAAGATCATAGGGTTATTAAATTTTGAGATACTGCATTGCCAAAAAGATGCATCAGCTGCATAAAGCACAAAGAAAAGAATGATAACCCAAGTAGTGTCATCTAGGCTACATTTTACAGAATATAAATTTAAATGTGCTAAGCAAACAATTTAATTTCTTTTGTACTGGCATGCCCTGACTTGGATATCTTACAGAAATGATGGTGAAGAGGTAATTTAACAATGTATTTTGGTTGACAATTTGTCTTTTTTTTTACCTAACAAGCTAGCTTAAGATGCTAACTCAGTTAAAAAAACCCACACTTTCCCTTGGAACAAAGAAATAGTAAAAACATTTTGGAGAATATCATGCTACAAAGGCCAGGCAAAAGATGCAGTTAAATCAGGAATGAACAGTTACTTCCTGTTTCTGATGCTGAAATCAGAAAGGGAATTCCCTCATACTTACCCACTGAACTTAAGTAAGTTCAAGTTTCCCAGAATTCTTTCTGCCTTCTTTTTGTCTGGTGACATGGGCAAAAAGGCAGAAGAATACCACATGTAATAGGAGTTATCCCAAGATGTTATTGGGATGCCAGCTTTCTCCAGCACTTGATGGGGTGAGGGCCTTTACATGACAGTAGCTTGTTCAAGTCCCTCAGACAGTCTCAAAAGGTGTGTCTGTACTGCATTAGCTGTGCCCAAGTACAGATTTTTATTCATTGTGATTTAAGTTGTGTCTGTACTGCTTAATCCACCCCTGAGTTTCTCTGTTTCACAAATATGCTTCCTTGCTCCAGACCGGAGCTGAAGTGTGAGACAACTTATAGGAGCAGTATAGATGGCTGGGGAATTTAGTCTTGCATGCTAGCTTGAGCCATAAACTAACATGGCTGTATAGACTTACCAATAAAAACTGGTATTATGATGTCAGCCAGTTAGTAGCTAGGGATGCTGAGCCAAATGACCTCACAGAGGCCTGCATCTTGACACCACAGACACTTATAAATAATTACCAATATGATACAGGACGCACAAATAGAACAGCATTTTTCCCATAGACATTTATACCTCAGCCAGGACAGGGATGGCTCAATAACTTCTAAGGGCAAGACCGTTAGTCAGAGTTAATTGTCCTTCATCCTGTCACCAACCACTAATTAGGAGTATTCCCTGTTCTTGTGATTTTTATCATGGTCATGATATTTGATATTTCTCTGTAAAGTCTGTTTTGGAGCCATGTGATTACATCAGACAGAAAGTTTCCAGACCTTAAGGTTGTTTTGTTTTCTGTTTGTTTTTTTTTTTAAAGAAAAGCTATGCACCAAAACAACAAATAGCCTCCAAATTCTTAGTTTTTCAAGTGTCATTATTTCTGTGGCCCAACATGACTTTAACATCTGAGGTTAACAATATGAAGTTAATGTCATGTTAAAAAAAAAAACAACAAAGCTGTGTCCCCCAAGGAACCAAAATAAATTGCTCTAACTTTTGTAACCACCAGCTGAGTTTTGATCTGAACGTGGGACATCTATTTACTTCCAGTATTTTGTTTTACCTTTCCTCCCTGCCCAAAATATTTCTAATTATCTCTATTAATTAAAATGGTTTGCTTCTTTAAACAGCCCTTATAATAATTCAGTCTTGTTGATGTTACACAGTATTCTCCATGTAAATAAAAAGAAACGTTCAGTACAGAAGAAACACTAAGAAGGGTAGTTTAAAATATTTTATAGTGAGAAATATTTGAAACTTTCCTTGTTGGCTAGGAATGTGCAGTTTCTAAGCCAAGGGTCTATTCAGGCTTATGTAGTTAAACTCTCACTAATATAAAAGACATGAAGACTTTTCCTTGGGATTTCTATGGCTTGTCATGCTGTTCTCTGAACCAATTGTCATTTTGTTTTGTTACACAATTACTTTTAGTGATTCACCTTTTTAATGAGAGCAGAAGGGAAACAGCAAAGAAAATATTTCTCTAAAACGTTTTCAGAAAGGCCCACTGGAATTTGAAATGGGTCTTATTTGGTGTACTTTGCATAATTTGTTACACTAAATACGAAACAGATTTCAGCTGCAGCTGTAGTGCATGTGTTATTCGGAAGAGCTCGAGTCTCCCTGAACACAACCATTGGCTTATTCAGTTTGTCAAAATTGTAATCTCTGGGTAGAATGACACTGAGTAAAAACACCATGCAAAAAGGAAACAAAATAAACAGTCAGGAGCAGACACTGTCCGCTGAGGATTCACACAACATTCGCTCTCCTTCACCTTTGCATTTGGCAAACTACATCATTACTTCATGTTAAATGTACCGAGGGAGGGAGCAGCTAATACTTTACTGATCTGTCTCATCAGCATTATTGTTATCACATGGGGACATGTGCAATGAGAGAAACATATACCTTGTCCTTCATAGGGGATTTCCCTAGTAAGAGCCATCAGGGAACAGCCACAACCACACTTTAGAGTTGCAAACCTCCTCTGCAGCCAAGTAAGGCTGCGTGAACTTCAATTTGAGCTAGTGAAATGGCTTCAATTAGGCGTTACACTTCTCAGGTGCAAACGGTGACTTGCAGTAGGTCTGGTCTGTCTTTGCCAATGTGGTATGAATTTGCAACTCCAACAACAAAAGTAACTAGAACTTGTGTTGCTGTGTTGATAGCAGGTCCCCAACATTCAGTGTTTGCCTTCTGAAGTGGAGGGTGATCACTTGTGTCTGGCAAGCACCACCCTGAGATAGCAATCACAGCTGTTTCATATATATATATGGCTATAGCAACAACTAGACCTTAACAGTGAAAACCATAATCATAGATGTGCTGTAAAATCAAAGGAATTCTCTATTTCTGAATAAAGATCTTGATTAAATAACAATAAAAGCATAGAAGATTTATAATATAGCTTTCAGGAAACAGGAGCTGTTTTTTAACTCTGTTTTACTCTCACCAGATCAAGATGAGTCTCCTCTACACTACCACAATGCAAGAACATGATAGAAGAGGTAGACTCATGACACTTCTTACTGTTAAGATGTCTAATATTTCATGTTACAGAAGCCTAAATTTAGTTGCTCACTGTTTGGTTTAATGTTAACATCCAAGCAAAACTCTCCCTGTGGTTTTCTCTGCAATCCTTGGTCCATTATGGACAGCAACGATGCTGTGCACAGGAAGTACATGGGGAATAAGGGTCCTTTTTCATGTTGTTACCTAGGCATGACAGAAAGGGGAATAAGAAAGTGACTTGAAACTTTGCAGGGTATGCTCATTGAAGGTTATGATGTTCAAATGGACAGAGGCGCAGGACACGCGTAAAGAGATTAAGTGTTAGTTCTGTCAGCACTTGAGAAAATGGGAAGTAATCATGTAATTAAAATCACATACTGAAGTGGTCAAATTAAAACTATAGAAGAAACTATAAGAAAAATTTCTTAACTGTTTTATTCCTCTTTAGTGCAGTTTGATATAATTCTTATCTAGGTTCAAGAAATGCCTTAAGGGATGAAATACGCTACAGCTAAAAATTTAACAACGGTTGACTCAAACTTCAGACATGATTTCATAACTGCTTCTTTCCAATGCTTTAAACTACTATAAAGTTTAGTAGTTGAAATCTGTTAATTGTCTTCTCCTGAATGGATTTCCACAAGCTCCATTCTTTGACCTATGACTATGGCACAGCTTGGGTTTTCACAGTATTTGAACCTATGATCTTCATTGAGTAAAACAAGAAACTCAGCTGTTGGACTAGATATCAGTGGCTCATTAGTAAAAAAAAAAGAAGAAAACAATGCTGACCCACTAGTTTTCACTATGGTTGAGCCAATAGGGAAGAATGTATTTATTTTTATTGACAGGGGTCCACTTTGTGAAGCATGAACAGGCATGCAGCTTGAGATGTAAATCTAAGAGCAAAAGCTTTTGCAGAGCTTTGTTATGCCTTTCTCCCTGGCGTTTTGGGGCTAGGTAAGTATTCCATCATCTGAGAAATGTTTAAGTAAGGCCTGATCTTACACCAAAGGAATTCAGTAATAATACTCCTGAGCAAAATCAAACTTTAATTTCCAAGCCAAACCATTAATTTCCTGAAACACCTTCATCTCTTCTCCTCTTGGCAGTTGTTCCCCTTTTAACCTTCCTTTATCCTAAAACCATCATGAACAGTTTCAGTCGGCATTATGGAAAATGAACTAGCCATTGCCAGGTAGGAGCAGCAGACATGCAAACCAGGATACAGTCACCTGGATCCTAAGATGGAGGGCTTAACAGAAGCGAGGTATTTGAAACGATGGGTATCCAGGAAGAAAATGAGGAAACAGTTCCTGCATATAACTGTCCATACATAGTTGCACTCTTCCCACATCCAGATGACAGACGTTGTCAAATGTTTAGAGGGAAGACCTGTGAAGGAAGAGATTCAAATACACAAATGAATCCTGAATATTCATTTTCTATTTAAAAAATTTAGGTCTTTGATTCTTATTTGTGATTATTTTTCATGTCTTTCAAATGTGAAGTGAAGTATCTTTGATTAGTGGGCTTTATGAAAGCATGAATCTGAACTTGGAACATCAGAAGTAGTCTTTAGTAAGAAAGGATGAGGTGACGAGAAACAGAAGGATTTCATGGGAAACATAAAGCCAGACACTGCCTGTCAGATCGTGCTGGTCCCCAGTGTCGTGAAAGCAGCAGGGCACTGAATGGCTAGGGAGATAAAAAGATTCAGAAAGTGAAAAATAGAAATATCGCTTTCTAAATGCAATTGATAATTTTCTTTCAACCTATAGAGGACAACACAGGGTATTCTAAGGTTTAGAGTATCAGTATGTTCACGTTTGCACGCATTATTTTAGTCTGTTCTTCCCGTTGTTTTTCTTAATTAAAATTTACAAACTGCAAAGCGTGGCTGAGAATTTTGTGTATACCATCCCCAAGTTGCTTTTAGTCCCCCAGAAGAAATAGCCAAGTCTATCTCATTTGGGCTGCTCTGTCATTATGGTACAATCATCTGTCACATATGTTCCTTGCAAAGGAACTAAATGCAGTGTTATGTCTAGGAAGAATACAGAGAATTGATTTTAAAGAAATTTAGACCTTTGGTTGTTTCCGCTGACTTGGTACCTGACTAAAAATTAGGTGGATAATTTAATTAAGTTCCCCATCCAAAAAAAAGAAGTAAAGTAAAAAGAAGGAGGTAAATCTAGACGACGATTCATTCTTTCACAAAATAGTTAGGATGAGTTACCTGCTGGAAATGCTCAGCTCTTCCCATTGATTAGAGGATTATCAGGAGTAAGTACCTAACATTTAAGTACTGGTAAGTCCCAGTTTCAGATAGATCTTGATTGCTAATAAACAGAATTATGGCCATGATGTGGAGAAATAACAGGCAGACCACGTATTGGTATAAACAGAGAGTTCTGTCAAAGTCAGCGGCTCTGCTGACTTCAAAATAACTTTGTACCTTCTAATTTTATTACCAGGTACAATGTATGAGAATCAGGAATAATGTTATAATGGTATATCAGGAGTAATTTCACTTGAAATCAATGGAAATGCATGAGTGTAAAACCTTGTGGAAGAAAAGAGGAATTAAGTAATGGGATCTGATCCAAAACTCACTGAAATCCATGTGAACTTTTTCTCTGAATCCACTGAACTTTGTATCAAGCTCCGATTTCCGTGGATAACAACAGCAGCCTGGCTTCTGAGGGTTGCCAACATTTCTGTAGTAGTCAGCCATATTCTGCTCCACTGCATCTAGAAGGGTATTGAAAGTAATGCTCTGTGGAATGTATCTGGACAAAGCAAATCCACATTTTCTGTGCACATTTTCTGTCTCTCTACCATGTAAACAGAGGACTGAATTGTGTATTAGAGCAACTGTGACTATGACATCTCCTTATATTTGTCTCTTGTATGTTCCTAACACCATCGGTTACTATGTGGTAGAAATGATTGAGCTGCCCTTCCAAATAAAAGAACAAAGTTTTATACCTTCCTTGTGGTTTTAAGATCCAGGTATCTGTTCATGACTCCAGGCTTTAACAGTTTATAAACTGAAATAAGTTACTAGTAGCTGTATGAATAGAAGTTCTGCATTTGCTTTGTATTTATATGGAGAACTGATATCCCCTTTTTGTATCAAATTTATCATCACCTTACTTCCTGACTTTTACTGTAAAGCTTGAAGTTCAAAAACCATAGCCAACATTTTTTAAAATTGATGTTGACCTAGTTTGATCTCAATGAGCAGGCTAAAATATGCAATAATGCGTAAAGCTGGCAACAATTATAGGAACAAATAAAATATTTTTTTTCTCTTAAGGCTTGGAGAGGAGAATAGCAAACAAAAAGAGCTAGAAATTCCAATGGTTTAATGTTGTTTCGATGCTGAGTTTAAGTATAAAAGAATCTCTGAGGCTCTTCAGGATGTGCCAACAGGTCAAAGCACTTTCCAGTTGCTCTAACTACTTCTTAATAAAGTGGAACTGTTTGAGGATTTGACAAGTCCCATGGGTCAGGAAACACGTATTAAACAGCCTTAGAGAATTTTTCTCTTTCAGTATTGAACCAATATTGCATGACATAAAAAGCAGTCCTCCATTGTCTTCTCTGCCATACAGAGATCTCTTTCAATGTCTTTTTTGAGTGTGAGGGTAGAAGGACATTCCATTTTAAACATAAATCCTACTCTGTTCAAAATTGAGAAAAAAAAAAAAGACCTTGTGTGAGGATAGAGAGTTAAAAGGAGGAATTGAAGAGAAATAGAAAAAAGCAGGAAGAGTGAAAGAACAAGGACAAAAATCAAGGGAAGGAAAACACCTCTTTTTCTCAGTTTCACTATTAGTTTCTCCCTTCTTTTTCTTTCATTCTCCAATTGCATTGTTTCATCTATTGGCACTTCTTTTTCTGTTCTGTAATCTCTCTCATTTTTTTCTATTCATTATTACTCATTTTACATAAATGCCTCAAAACAGGCATACACAATGTTTTAAATACTTGTTCCTTGAATCCAGAGTCACCAACACAAAAAGTGTTGTTTTCCTGTGGGAGAAGATATTTTCCAATTTTCCATCACCTCTACCAGCAAAAGGCAGCAGAGATCTAATTCACAGGCTGTCATCTAAAGAACTTGATCTCATCTCAGCAGCCACAAACACTATCATTTGACTAAACTGTCATATCCAGAGGTAGGGTAAAAACTCAGAGACAAAGAAGTTTACTATCATATTTACTTTATAAAATAGTTGAGTAAGTTGAAGCATTCCCCTTTCTTGCCACATATCACTTATTCTCAACCTTTTTATTTAGTTTATGTTCAAGATTTTATGTTTTATTTCCCTCTTTTTTCTCTTTTGTTATGAACACCTTCCCATTATGTTTTAACTAATTTTTACATTTCAAGGGATTCTTCTTTCTTTTTAGAAAAATAATTATGTCCCCATCAATGCTTTCCTATTTCATCTTCTCCAACATCTTTGGCAAGTAACCCAGACATCAGATGGAATGTCTTTAAAGTCATTATACTTTGCCAGTCACTAAGATATACTTCATTTCTGCCTCTAAGTGATTTTTATGCACTGTTACGTGCCTACTACCATATGGCTGAAGCTATTGCTTTTTTATATATGTATGATTATATTCACAGGCCCTGCTCTCATTCCTTTCCTAAATTCTGCAGCAAAAGTTTGTAAGTATAGAGCAGTAGAGCCAAATGAGCGTCAGAGTGGATGATCAGTTATTCAGTTTTAAGGTCTCTAAGTAAGTTGTAACATAAAGTAAGGGTACTAAAAAAGAATCCATTGCTTCATTTCTTTTTTTGTCTTTGTTGTTGCTGGAAGAAGGCAGAATATTTTCATGTACACAAGTAAGATAAGTTGCTGAGCTAGCTTTAAAATGGAAGGATTTTAAGGGGAATTCTTAGAATAGAAGAATCCTAAAAGCAATTGATATACATCACTTCATACTTCTTCCAATTTTTACCTTTTTGGTATTTTGAATAATTTTATATTGAAAAGAGGCTGATTTTGACTGATGAAACACTTTGCCACTGTCATCACTCCTGAAAAACAATGTAAAACCACCTCTTGTCCATTGGGTGCAAACCCTGCTAAATTTTTCTGTAAATGAGCCATTTCCATTGGATAATCCTATTTGTCTGAAGACTAGGATTGTATCAGAATGCTATTTCTGCCAATCTATATACTGTAATTCTGATTGTGGTACTGCTATTCTGCTTTTCTCAAGCTATGGGAAGAAAAAATTTTTACACTCTGAACATCAGGGATTTCTGTAACCCACGTCTGAAGGTTGTTATGTGGACAGGAATTTGGCCATTCAACTTATGTTTCTGTTACTTTGTAGTACTTAAAGCAATATGACTTCTGCAATTGACGATAGACTAAAGATAAAGGATACACCCAGTCTACAATGCTGTTAATTGTGTGCAAGGCAGAACACAATGAAGGATGCTCACAATTACATATTAAGATAGTTATATGATGAATGCTTAAAAAGTTGAAATGTCCTTTTCTTGTTAGGCTTTAATGTCCTGCATCAGATTCTAGGGACAGAACATAGCTTGTTAAGATAAATGAGCATCAACAATATTACACCTGAATAGTCCACTAAGAACATGGCAAATGGACTTTTAGAGGTATCATTCCACTCCTGTGTCTTCTGTGAATGAACCAAGCAGTCTGGTTATACATTGTGTGAATCGGGAAGGGTTTAAACTACTATTCCATCTAGCTCTCCCTTTGTTTGGACACTCAACACTATGATTTATTTATTTTTTAACAATATGCCATGCCACTGAAATAACACAAGTTACATGAATCCTGCATAACTTGTAAGTTTGTGGTTTTCTGACAGCAGCAGTTTTGCATTCACTAAGGGACAGGCAGAAGGATTATACTGGTATCAGTGGTTTGCCCATCTAAATCATGAAGGTTATCAGCTTGAGTTAATAATTGTTGAAGTACTTATATAGGACATCTGCGTCATGTCCCTTCTGGTGACATATCACAGAATTGTGAAATAAGTGAACAATAGTATTTCCATTAATTGGCATATCACATATTAACTGGATATGAGATCAGTGTGTTTCAATCAATATCATCAATAGCACATGCAATAGCTGTCTGCTGATATGATAGAGAAGAAACAATTATGAAAAAAGATAAAATAAAACAGAGACTTTTTTTACATGTGGTGGTATAACACAGACGTCTAACTTAATCCTATTAATAGAATGGTCCTACAAATAGCATGATGAAACTGTATACAATTTTTGTATACAGTTTGTATACCAACACCTTAGAATGATCAGATAATTTGTTGACTTTTAATATTTTCCCAAATTAGCTAATTATTAGAAATTACCATTTAGCAAGACATCAGCTGTTGAGAAACTTATGCTTACTTATCTTATTGTACTCAAGCCACTGAGGCTGTTTGTACTAAAGATGTCACTATTTAATGTAACTGTTCTTTATCTTTCTTAAAACAAAATAATTACCCCCTAAAGATTTTCATTTTATGTTCCTCCCAATGTCACAAACAATCACTTTTTCACACCTTTTCAAGACTGACTCCCCTGTTCCTGACAGTCTGCCCTTACAGCCCCCAAAGCCCAAAGAAAGCTGCAAATACTATCCCAGAAAGCTGTATTTTATTTTGACCTGTTCCTCTTTTCCTTTGGAAAAAAACCTGAAGAACAGACAAGCAAGTGTAATATATTACCTCTGGTGGCTTAGCTGGACAGCAGCAAGGGCTTGTAATAAGGATGTGGTAATACACCACAAGGAATCTGTAGACTCATAAAACTTGACCTTATAAATCTCTATGTTTATCAATTCCATACAGCAGCCACTCCCTGTGGTGGAAGTCTCAGACCAATAAACCTGCAGTTGATAACCATGCAATTTATCCCCAATTTTTCCCTCCAGACCAGCTAATCGTGCTACATTAATAATGTCTGTAAAAAATTGGAATGTCACTTGGAAATAAAGATACCATCTGATTCTTGTCATTACTTTGCATAGAATTAAGACGTTAAGCAAACTAGTTTACAGTGATAGCCAGGAGTCCAGATCTTTTTTTCTGGTTCATATATCTTTGTTTAAAGTTCCTACTCTCTCACCTGAAAACAGCTTTACTGTTTTGGGGGGATTTTGCAAGGTTTTTTTATTTGTTTGTTCAGGTTGGGTTTTTGTGTCGTTTTTATTTGGTTGGTTGGTTTGATTTGGTGTGGTTTGGTTTGGTTTTTGTTTTATTTTTTTTAAATTCACTTAGCTTCCTGAAGTAGATGACTCCTTTCTCTGGACAGTAATCACTTCAGAAACAAGAAAATATATTTCTGCTGCAGGGACCACTGCAGTGCTATGCAGAGGTGTATCTTGTACATCCAGAATCTTCTGGGACTGTGCTTCACGTAGAGGGGACCTGGATTTGATGCTGAAGACCATAGCCTGAATTTCTTTTGAACAGAGGTCTCCGTGCACTAGTGCTTCTGACCGGGATTCTGTATTTGCCTGTAAAAAGCGCTTATATAAACATGGTAATTTCTTCATCTCATTCTCATGCCTATTTCCTCCACACAACACTTCACACTCTGTATACACTTATTGATGTGCAGTGAGAATGATTTCAGATTAATCAATTTTCTTATTGAAAACTAGAATTAGAATAAAATCCAAAACACAGAACAAAAACAAATTTAAGGTATCCTGATTCAAGGCCAGGCTGGATGGGGTTTTGAGCAACCTGGTCTAGTGGAAGGTGTCCCTGCCCAGGGCAGGGGGGTTGGAACTCTATGATCTTCAAGGTCCCTTCCAACTCTAATCATTCTATGATTCTATGATTTATCCTCTGATGCAGCATTTTTTTCTTGAATGGAATGGTTGCATATCTTCACTTGATAGTTGACTCCAAAGAATATTGCAAAATGGTTGTGAAGCACACTGGGATGAAACAGGCTACAGAAATTTAAAGTAAGACTAATGAGAAAGTGGTAAATGTGTTTTTCTTTCTTAAAGCTCTGCTTGCCTACAGGAACTCCCAGCTGCAAGGAAATTAGTTAGCATTATGCAAGGCAAAGTAAAAGAGGATTGATCCTAAAGAGTCTAACTTTAGTACACGATTTCAGAGAAGCTAATGGATCCATCAGCCATCAAAAGGTACTCAGATCTTCATGCCTTCATTAAAGATGAGATCTGAGACCATCAGCAGATCTTACCTTACTACATTTTGCGGAAAAATAAAGTTTCTTCTATCAAAAGTGTTGCCAACAATATAAAACTGAACTAGCTGCATATTTGAGCTGTGTGTCATCATGAGGCAGATCCTAGATCACTGGACAATATCCCGTATTTCTTGCCCAAGGAATATGTAGCCAAGGAGAAAACAGAAAAGAATCTCACCACCACTTCAGTGCACTTGAAGGAGAGAAAGAAAATATACTGCACCAAACAATAAGGAAATGCAGGGTTTTTTTCTCATAGGAGCAACAAAGGAGAAAAGAGGAATAGAGAATGATTCTTCAAGACATAAAACTTTCTTGGGACTTTAGTTACAGATGCACTCACACATCTCCTCTTATTAAAGGCAAGACACAGTTCACAAACAAAATTCCAGGTAATTCAGTATATTTAGGGCTTGATTTTGTATTTGAGGAAATTTTGTTCAGTATACAGAGGCTACGATTTTTAAAACTTGCATGAACAAGGTCACACCAGACCAAGAGACAGTCAGATTGCCAAAACATGAAAGAAGACAATGCATTTGGAAGAAAATGTTTTGAGGGAAAACAAACGCATAAAAAATCCAAACTTGATTACATTTGCTTTTATTTTATTTCCTTTCTTTTTGCTCAGGAAAGAAAATTGCTATTTTCAGGAAATTGGTTCACCTTTGCTATTTAATCACCAGCCAGAACAACTAAAGGAATAATGACAGCCCAATACAGGAGTTCTCTTTCCAATATTATCTTTTCCCTAAAGGGAACGTAGAAGAACGAAACCAGGCAAACTCCTTTTTCCTGTAGCTGGGCAGATTTAATTTTTTTTTTTCAGGATTTATTTCCCTGTAATATTATTTTTTAGTGAAGATTTACTTATATTCTAATGTTTAAATTGTGATCATTTTAAAATGTGTTTTAAAATATATGTTAACAAATTCACAATTCTGCTTACAAAAATAATGCTGTAATACCCTGGCTCCTTCAGTCAGTGACAGTTATACCACAGATTTTATTTGGGCTAGAATTTTTCTCAAAGAATTTTTGAATGTAGCATCATACATAGCAAAGAATAAAGCAGTTTTGATGGAACTCGCAAATTATTTTGTGGTGGAACAAGTACTGCATTTCAGACAAAATGGAATGCTTACTAGACTTTTAAAATATATTATATTATATTTCATTCTATTATATTAGTTTTCACCCTTCATCAAGATCAGCATAAAAATGAGCTGGTATTCAAATTGTTTGTTCAAGCTAGTACAGTCTTTTATTGTACATATATATATAATGGAAATGGTAAATTGCAAACACTGGATCTGATTCTGCGGGGACCGCTAACCACAGAAGTTGTATCTCTGCTTTCTTTTATAGAAAGTGATCTGCCAGTCCCTCAGAAAGTAATCCTGCCTCATCAAACCAGTTCCGTGGAGGAATTTTATGTCCAATTATTTGAATGACTAGGATTACATATGTAAGATCTGCAAATTCAAATGCTTGTCATCATCATATAATTCTTTGCCAGTTGATTCATGCAAAATACATCTACACTGCATAAGGGAGAGGAGTGAAAAGATCCTGGGCATACTACTAGCCTGAGAAAGTAAAAGGACTATGTAGTGCAGGGTATTGCTGGTGGACATGTCAGTTCATCTACACAAGGATTATTCTCCTTAGTAAAGTGCCTGGCGAATTAGGTAAGATTGTTTTTCTACCTGAGCTGGCTTATGCAGAAACAGTACAGGTACCAGTGTACTAAGCTCACTAGTTTTTCCAGTGCTCAGGTTAGCTGTCAGAGATCCATCTCTGGCACCGCTGCATCGCCTTGTGGTCAGATTGAAGCAGCATAATCATTCAAATATTTAAGGAGTCCTTTTCTTGGCAGGGATAGTGGGCTTTATGGCCTCCTGAATCACACTTCACTCTCATCTGCACTTCTGCAAAATTAGTAAGTACAAAATGATGCCATTCCCCTGAAAGGGGGCATTAAGCCCCTGCAGCAACTTATGCAGGTCCTCAGAAGACTGCATGAGTTTAGACTGCTGAGACTAATCAGTTCCCATAGGGTGAAGAGGCAAAGACGACATTTGGCAAGAGTTCTTTTTTTGAAAAGCCCCATGTCATTGTAGCTGCAGCCTTATTTTCAGACATTCCAAGTCTTAGCTTTTGCTCTGGAACTTCTCCAGTCCCCTGAACTCCACCAGGGCCTGTCTACATAGGAAACCACTGAAATAGTTATGGTAGAATAGCCACTCAAGGGTAGTCTATTCTAGCAGAAAAGTGATTTAATCATGGAACGATCACTATTTTTCCAAATAAGAGTCAACATTCTAGAATAAAACTGCTTATTCCAGGAGAGAAAGTTCACATGGGGAGTTATTTCACTATAAACGTTGGTCGGTACAACCATATGGGCAAGCTCAGACTGTCACATCTAGAGAAATAAATGCCATTTCTAAAGATTTTGACACTTTTTTTTATTGTTATACAGTTTATAGTTTGATTCCTCCATTAAATGTTTTTTTTTAGCAGGTCTTGCAGCAAGATTGGGACATAACTGTGTATATGTTTATATAGTAAATACTTACAATGAAATCCCAGCCAAAAGTGAAATGGTGTCCAAGATTTTATGCTTTTTACAGAGAAACTGACCTACTGTCCACAAGTAAGAAGAAAAAGCTTTGCTTGTGTACTATGATCTTCTGAGTTAGGTGGTGCACATGTGTGAAGCTCTGTTTCTTACAAAGGACGCCACGAAATATAAGAATTACTCAATGCTGATCAAGTTGCAGGGGGCAAGGAAGCAGAGCTTCCTGGCAGATGGAGCAGAGGGCTGACACTGTGGAAACAGATTCTATTTCTGGCTCCCTCACTGACTTGCTGCATAGGCTTTGTGATAAAGATGATAATCATCACTTTTGTAACATACTCAAAGACCTCATGTGGGATGCAGATAAATATATTTTAAAACAAACTGAGTATATCTATGCAATTTATATGTTCAGCAAGTCTTAAAGACAATATACATTAAATATTTTTAATTCTGATTATCTTTAAATATGCCCATAACCATTAGACACTTTCTCATTAAATTGCTTCCTGTGACAACAACTGGCAAGCACTTCAAGATAACTTGAGCCCTCTCAAAGCAGGACGGTTTCATTTATGTTTGTTCAATGGAGATTATAATGAACCTTTATATTCTCCCATAATGTAACCAACTAATAACTGCAACAGCAGAATCACTATTTGTACAATCTCTTCGTGATCAGTTATAGCAAATACTACTTGTAAGTAATTTTGCTAATGAAATAAATAGATTTGGTTGTTACTGCTTGTTACTGTTTGTTACTGCTTGTTACTATTGTACAGAACTGTGTTCTATAAAAGTCTGTAAAGAGATGCGTTGGATATCAGTGAATAGAATAAAAACGTGTGCTTAAAGTTAAATACATACTTAAGAGAGCAGCCTTCTAAATAGATGCTAATTATGAATTGGTTCATTGGTCTGTAGTTAACCTAGAGAAAGGGGAAATGTATCGTTTCCCTGCAGGAGGAGACAAGGTGAGAGAGAGCCGAAATTGTTCTCTCTTCCTCACTAGGGAGGAACTAGGTAGCAGGAGAAGCACTCAGTACCTGCTACAGGCATGGTCATGATGCCGTGGCAGAACAAACTCTACATCTGATGGCTGGCATGGAAGAGCAGATTATTGCACAGCAGTGGTTCAGCGCATTGTGGCGAGAGAATAAAGGGACCATTTCACACCTTCTATATCTTAGAAAGAGCGCAGAGAGGTCTAAAACCTGTCTTTCTGTTAGCAAACACATTGGGCTTGCTCTACAAGGTATGAAATATTGCTGTTACTGTCTAGTTGATGTGCAAAATCTGCATGTTTTCTTCAGATTTTTCTCTCTTACTACAAAATGCAGAAAAAATGTGTAAATTTTTTTTCCTGACAGAGTTCTAAGGAAGGCACATTGGTTTATTTATTTGCTTTTAGCACCAGATTCCTGAAAACTATTGTGCCAAAATAAAAGAGGCTAAGCACAATTCATGAAGGAAAGTATTGATTTGAGTTGAATGTAAAGTCCTAATTTATTCAGCATATTTTTTAGGTCTTGCATTTTATCCTTTTTTAATTAAGTAATTTCTAAGCTTTAAACCTTGTACAAAAATTTTTTATTGGAATTTCATTACCATTGTTTTCCTTGGGAAGGCTGCTTATAATCTTCATGATATTATTGTAAAGCCATCACTAAGCAACATGCTTTGGCATTTGTATAAGCCTTTGTCCACCTCCTTCCCTCCACCCAAATGCAAGCATTTGCATTTACTGTTAAAATATTATGGATGCTGACACCAGTTTAGCCACAAGACCTGGTGTTAGACTGTCTCTAATTGATTTAATTATTCATAATTGCTCAGCTGGGGCTTATGTGTACTTCAGCATGATTAAGGGAGAACATACAAGTCTGCAGCTAATGATGTGTTCCATCATAATTTACAACCGTGAAGTTGCTAGAGCTAAATTGTATAGGCATAGTACATTTCTAATCCTGTTTAGAATGCTTTTTCAGACCTTGCCAAAAAAAAAGAAAGAAATAACCCAACCATACTTCTGATGCTCTTCATAAATGAGTTTTAAGGAAGGATTGGAACAGCATGCTGTCTTTTGGTTTGTTTAAATTAAAATTATCAGTAGAATCAGAAGACCAAGAGATCCGAGTCCATTGCACATATGATTTAATTGCAATGCGCTTATTTTTGTTGTTTCTTTTCTAATTATAGTTGCTCATCCTTCCTTTAAACTTGCTTATCTTGTGCTAAATATGATGAAATTTTCTGTGAAACATGTTGGTGTTTGCGATTATTAAAAACTAAAAGTTACTTCTGTCAATATGATGCATGAAAATGATCACACAGTGGTTTCCTTAATTGTCACCAAACATGTTTTCATAATTAGTTCAAGACAAGCAATTCTGACAATGCCATGTACGTTTTATGAGACAACATCCCTGAATACTGTTACTGAGGGCTGGTGCCTCTCTTGTCTTTCAACAGTTCCTTACACATGGTGAACAGTATTGGGGAAAAAAAAACTATAGCAAAAATCCTAAAAATGAACATGATTTCCAGTGTAACTGGATAACTTCAGATAGGGCCTCTTTTTTCCTTCTGATTGAAAAAAAAATCATATTTTTTGGAAGCATGTGTCAGGAAAAGAAAACAAAAATGCTGTGAATGATGACTATTTTTGAGATTTCTATAGTCTTAACATTTTTAATATGAAGTTCAGCATTTCTTAAGAATTCACTCAGACTAGTGCCTTACTCAGACAGAGAAAGCACAATTTACAGGATTATATTCAATTTAATCTTAAACTGAATGTTCAACCAAACTGGCTGGCGATGCAAACTAGAAAATGCAGCATCATTGACCTGATAGTAAAGGCAGTGTGGCTTTGTCTGGAACAAGTCTCAATTGCTGCTAACATGGCATTAGCCTTCTGTGCTATTTTTATTTTGGATCTCTCTGAAAAAAGAAGGTTCCAAAAAAGGAGGTTCTCTCTCAAGTCCTGGTTCCTAACACACACTTTTCTTTTTTGGACCTTGGGGAGACACAACATGCAGCATTTAGAACTGCAGCGTATTATCAGAAGGATGTAATTACAATTATTTATTTAAGCTGGTTCTGAACCAGGGAATCCTGATATGAAGCTGGAGCCAGTAAAGGCTTGAAAAACTACTGACAATAAGCAATTCTTCATGGAACAAAACTATTACAATAGAGGGTCTTTGATCTTGCCTGTCTCCTGTTGCCAATTGAACTTTGTCACCATGCACTGTCATCCACAAGGGAGCACTTTTGAATTAAGCAGTCTACAGCAATTTAGTCTGTTCCAGCTTTGAAGTGCCAACATCAGTCAGGCCAGTACTAACTTTTTTCATTAAATTTTTTTTGAGTTCTCTTAGGAGTTTAGCAGTCCTGGCATTTAGATAACTGAAGTCAAGAAACCAAGGCACTAAGACATCAAAAGCAAGAGGGGCCCCTAAAATACAAATGTGAACAATCATTAGGCTCTAATGGTGCACTTCATTAGTGTCCACTTCAAAGCAAAATTTTACTGACTTTGGGATTGACTAATTTACACATTGTGGGAAATTGCTGCCAGCCATGCATGTAACCACTAACTGTTTCTGGAATAAATAGAAACGCCCTCTTCCTTCAGAAATCAGGAACTGCAAACTGAGCCTTTAATTGCAAGATGGCCTTTCATTTGAATCGGAATGGAAAACCTGTCTAGCGCATAAATCACTAAAGCTGTGCGTAGTTATCATACAGACAAATGTCAATCAGCATCCTTTTGCAAATTTCTCTCCCTCCCCCACACTCTGCACCTAAATAGGAGTATTACAGCATAGTCTGGTTTTCTTTTGGACGTGTTCATCTATTTAGAGTCTTCAGAAGTTCTCATCTTACTTTGGAACCTAGAGCCTGAGTCCCTGCTAAGTAAAACTGGTTACTACCCAGCTGAGACTGAGTTTCTTAGGGAGGAGGGAAAGAGCTGCACTACTTTAACTGTTAGTGGTAACTTACATGGGTAAACAAAGTGCTAACAAACTGCACTCACATTCAACGTTGTACTAATCCAGTTGTATCAATTTTTAAAAAAAATCATAAGCTCACCACCAGAGTTAAGAACATAATTCAGATAATCAGAATGAAAGCCTACCGTGCTAAGAAACTTCTACAGTACATGACCTAAGCAACACCCTCATGCAGAGAAGTCTATGATGATGGGGGCCAGTTTGTAAAAGAACTGAACACATGCAAACTTTCCTATGCTGTCAGTAAGGATTGCCTACAATACAAAATGTGGTTGTATTTGAATGGAATTGTGATAACTGAGTGAGAGGACAGGAGGCCAATCACAAGTTAGAGGTCAATGGAAGCCAGGAAAAATTGTGTTCAGCTGATGCTATGGTGAATATAATTTGTCCTTGTCTAAACACTAACCACTAAGACATGGTAACATCCTGCCATCTAACTAGATTGCTTCCAATCTTGTTCAAGCACAATCAAATCTTTTATCTAGACAAGCCTCACTGTAGCTGCAAAAATCTCAACCCCTTTGAAAAATCAAGCTGTTGGCTCTTAATGCATAAAAGAGCCTAGAAAACATTTTGCTTAAAATGGATCTGTATACGATTGCCAGAAATCCACACTTTAGTGTGAATGCTTAGAAGAAGAAAACTATTATGGATGTGCACTGGGCAAAATATGGAGACATGGTTGCCAAGGGTTATGATGAAAAATAGGGAAAAGAGTTATAATGTTTCTGCTTTATATTTCAACTAACTTCCTTAATTTTTAGCAATTACCTTCTTGTTGCAACATGTTAATAAAAGTCTGTGCCTTCATGCCTGGTAGGGAAGCTAACTTGCCATGGGCAAGAATGGCAAAAAAAAAAAAAAAAAAGAAAAAAAACCACTTAGCAAACCACAAATTTCAGAGACCTAGTCACATCTGTGTTTTATCAGCTTTTTCCGGATAGTATTACACCAAACAATTGTCTGCAGATCGGTAGACAGCTGAGACTTTAAAGTGCTGAATTACTGAGAAAATGCTAGAGATAAAAAACAGCACATGTATCCTATCAATGTAATGAAACCAACCTGCTGCTAGCGCCATAGTGCCTTAGTTCTAAGTACCCTGTAGAGGAACGGAAGGCTTTCATTTAACTCTTAAGAGGAAAGCAAGGGAAAGAAGAGTAAAGGTCATCTAATACCAGCCTTAATCACAGAACTGAAATACTCTCAGATATATGAAGGGAGGAATGCTTGATGTTCAAAACAAAACACCAACTGCAGACAACAAGAGTGTGTCTGATCATACTGGGGGTAGCATTTCCTGTTGGAAATTCCCAAGACTTAAGCTGATGTCAAGTGGAGTTACAGACACGGAGCATGGCAAAAGCTGAAACTAAAAAACCTGGGTACTCAGGCACTGCCACATAAAGGCCAATTCAATCTGGTAGAAAACTGTGCAACAGAAGGTAGATTCAGTACATCAGCCAGAAGGTACATTGGAAATGAATAATGGCTATTTCCTGAACGGAGCATGGTTATTAAGCATCAGAGCTCAACGACAGATGTAAAATCTACAGTTATGTTTAGAACTCCGAAAAATATTCCACAGTGTCCTCTAAGTATAAAGAAAATGGAGAAATTCAGAGATCAAAATAAAGCTCTTCAGTCACGAAAAAGCGACAGTTGAATTTCTCACCTTTTTTTTTTTTTACATTGCATTAGGATTGCATTGCAGATTAGATGTCAGGTTTACTTGGCTGAGTATGATACTCAAGTGTCTGGGGTGAAATAACTCATAAAGTACTTGACTGTACTAACTGAAGGTAGTGAAGACTTCAAGGATGAATTTTTTTTTAGTATTTAAAAAAAAGGAAAATCAATGGGACTTTGTGACTTACTTCCTTAAAGTTCAAATTTTACTCTGCTGACTTCTACTGGAATAAGAGCTAGCCTAAAATGACTGTATAACATGGGAGAGAACTTTATCCTTACTGTTTCATCCTACAGTTCCACTATAGCAAAGCACGGAAATTCCACAAAGAAATCTTAGAAAATACAAAAGATAACGAGTGAGAAATAAAAGCAGATAAGTAATATAAACCTTTTTCTATTCATATATATTTTAATCAGGTTTTGATCAGATGTATGAAAGTAGTCTTTCTCCATCGGTCCCTCAGGCTCCAAATTACTTTAAATTAGCCATTTAAAGTTAGATAATTTTTGTCTGTTTTGTGGCAGAATCATAGAAGAGACACATGAAAGAGGAGCAATATTCACTTCGGGCAAGAAATTCCTAGCTTTAGGAGTAGTGCTGGGGAAAGCAGAAAGGCCACAGAGACATTTATGAGCAAGTAGAGAAGATGTCAGCTGCAGCAGGCAGCATGGGGAAAGTGTGAGAGATGAGAGCTGATAAGCAGAAAAAGTAGAGGGAGGATCTTTTTTTAATTAAAAAGTGACTTTAAACTCTTTTGCACTAAAACATCTTAACATACCATTAATGTCACAAATAGCCATAATGCTCAGCTCTTGAATTTAATGAGTGTTTTCAGATTAAATTTCTTACAGGAACACCCATTTTGTATGTGTATACAAATATTCTAGGAACTGGGTGTATCATAGACACATAATTGAACTGCACTTTGACATGTGGCATAAAAGAAATGATGAAATACAAACCACTCATTTCATGCATTTCCAGTTAGTCCCATTTTAATTCACTCTACTATTCAATCAAGTGTAAAAGTGAGAGAAAACTGGTATGTACAAGACCTATAAATTCACTTTATTGTCACCTAATTTAATGCATTCTCAGGGGAAGTATAGTGGAGAACTAAATAGTTTGTAGTTTATTTTTAAAGCTCCTTAATTAAATGTTCAAATTCCACAAAATGATATGGACATATATAAAATAGGCTTATATATACACCAAAATTCTTACTAAAGATTAATTTATGAGATTGAGATATGGTGCATAAGTTAATTCTAATGACTTGCCGGGCTCTGCCTGTACTGGATACTCTCTTCCATAAACCTATGAGGATATACCTGCAACACTTCATAGGTTAATGGTCATCAAACAAGAGGAAAACAGAACTACTTATAAATTCTATGTCAGATAGATAGTCTCTGTTAAGACAACAGAATATTTAGATGTATAAAGACTAGCCAGATATTGAAAGATGGGAGTAAATTTCAAACAGCTTTATGAACAGAATATGACTGCAGTCACCCTGTGTATTATGGTTTCAGGGAATGTAAGTGATGAAATTAGTCCCATCAATACACAAATATAGAAGATTTTCTTTTGTTTACAAAGCTAAGATTTCAAAAGTTTCCAAGCAATAGTGCATGTCATTCACTTATTGTTCCAATTCCTTTCTTCTTTAATGTTGATTGATTTGAAAAGATTGTCTTTAATTCAAAAGCTGTTTTCATTTTAGTTTTCATCTTTCTGTCATGTTCCAAATGAGATGAAATTGAATTACCCTCAAGTATAAACAAAAGAGTTTTGATTTTCTTATTTGCTTTATCCCCCAAGACTGCAAAGATTGCATATAAGCATCTCTTTATTTCTCCTACCTCCAGTCTAGAGAACACCATGAGTGGATGAAAATTGTCCAATATCAGTCTTTTCTTACACTTTGTGCAGTGAAATTACAGTATTTCTTAGCCCACAGGAAACATCTATGGCTTACACTTTTATTGTTAAAATATCTGGCATCACAGTTTGTGTACTCTGTACTATGTGATACTTGTATCATTCTGACATGCAGAGACTGTTCCCTCATTCAGTTGCTATAACTCAGCAGTTATCTGTGAATTACCTTGAAAGAACAATTTTAAGATTATTAGGCCAGAAAGTTGATACACAGTCATACTTTTGTATAGATAGTTTGCTCTTTCAGGCTCTTCAGGGCTCTCAATGTTGAATACAGGAAAATATAACAAAAATCTTATTTTTGATGACATGGGCAAACATGAATGAGTTCCTTCTCTACAGCTTACACAGTTCCCCTTTTAAGTGAAAAGAAAGAAGGAAAAAATAAATAAAAAAAAAATGACAAAAAGTTTAATGAACAAAATATGGGTGGAGTGAGGTAGGAGAAATCAGATCTTGGGAATTGGGGGGGCGGACTAGATGACCTTTAAAGACCCCTTCCAAACTATTCTATAAATTCTTATCTAATCAGTAGGTCATGTCCAGAAACGGGAAAAGATAGTCATGCCAGTGCGTGTACACTTTTCCCAAGTTCATGCCAGGCTCCATGGTGGGAGATGATGAGAAAGTTTGTACTTAATATAAATTAGTAATAACTTTTTACTCACTTTCTTTTGGTGACAGTGCTCTCTTGTATAGTTCTCTGTAACTGTCTCTGGTTTTATGTTTTGCTACCATTCCCACTTAATTTCAGTGCCAAGACTCTCTGCTGTAACTATCTGGCCATTCTCCAAAGCTATGCCAATCCTAGCATTATATTACCTAGCCACACTGCATATACTGGGCAACTCGCTTTCATTTTATGGTATCTTCTTCCATCAGTCACACTGGCTGAACAGTGCTTGGGTGTACACAGGAAGAAATCCATATAAGTATCATCTTCTGCCTGACAAAGTCAGACAGTGACTCAAGGTAGTTACGTTTCCATGTCAACATGAAAAAGAAAAGAAAATCCCTCCAAATAAACCCAACATTTTAGCAGTCCAAAAGGTCAGTCCCATTCCCTATGAACTAACGTAAGGTGCTGTAAGTCAGCATTTCTGGCTGTATACCCTTGAAAATATGATTTTCATAGTACTGAAATATCTCATTCATTCTTACTCCATGTTTAAAGGCAACCTAGGAAAATATGCATCAGCAAATAAGACTCAAGAAGACAGATGGGTCTTTCAAATGTTTAGTGCATACAAAAGCTATTGCAAATTCTCTGATTAGCACTTTTGACTTATGCACAGTGGATAGATCCCAGCAATGATTTACTGGGATTGGCTCAGTCACTGCACTGATGACATGTATTACTTGTTATTTTAGCAAATTCTTTTTCCTCCAAGCCAATTAATTCTATTCTGATTGAATAGCAGACACTGTGTGTCAAAAGCTTTTACAGTCTCTTTTTTCTTTTTAAATCTTGCAGAGGAATGGAATCAAAATTAATGTGTAGGATTTTGACATTGCTACATACAATTTTAATTTATTGTATTTATTTTTTAGGCCTATGTTGACAAACTGCTGACCTAATGGTTTTGGGGTAGAATTTAGCTTGATTTCTTCCAGGGGAGGAAATGGCCAAATATGTGTTTGCTTGTTTTCAGCTATTTATAAGATTCATAGTTATTGATTTTGGAATACACTCTTATCCTGAAATACTTTTAAGGTGTAACAGCTAGTACAGAAAGCACAGCATAGATTACTTATTATCAAGACACCATGATAATAATTATTTTACTGATATACTCTTATCACAGAGAATTATATATATATTATCTCCCACTAAAACATAATACCTGTTAATAGAAATAGAAGGAACTTCTCTCTGATTGAAATGAAGCTAAGAAAGAGAATCAATCCATTCACAGTTCAGAGTGCTATTTTATTCTATGACCGGCCAAGTATCATCAGACAAAAAGTTTCTGGAGATTCATTCATTGGCCATTTCAAAGCCTTGAATGTCATGGAATTATGAGAATCATAAGGAATAAAAATGAAGCAGTGGTGACTTAAGTGACACAGTGACATGAAAAGTTAAAGGATGCACAAACCCTCAAAAACCAAGCGTAACTGTTTATGTGCTAGAATCCACAGAAAGAAACCTTTCATATGAGTGGCAATAAATATTGCAAAAATGCAACAACTGTGAAGAGGATTTGCATAAGCACAGGAAACAATTTAATCAGTCCTCTCTACCCAAGTCTAGGAAGAAAATCTTAAATTAGTAAACAATGCAGATCTACTCAGTAAATCTAGTGTAAAATGTCCCTTTCTGTCTCTTTACACTGTTTGCATTGCCATCGTTTTTAATGCAAATACTGTCAACTAAAATAGCTGATTTTTACATTTCTCCTTTCTTCTAAATAAACCCATTTTTTTCCGGATTTGCTGTAATGTGTCTAATGTGAATGACATTATCTGCATTTATCAAAAGCAATGAATATACTAGGTGAAAGGGAGAAGACAACATTTTTACCAAAATATTTGGGCAAATAATATTCTTCTAGTTTCTACAAACTCCTTGATATCATATTTACAAGGGCATGTAGTGATAAGATGAGGGAGAATGGCTTCAAACTGGAAGAGGGTAGATTTAGAATAGATATTAGGAAGAAATTTTTCAGTCTGAGGGTGGTGAGCCACTGGAACAGGTTGTCCAGAGAAGTTGTGGAAGCTCCATCCCTGGAGGTGTTTAAGGCCAGGCTGGATGGGGCTTTGAGCAACCTGGGCTAGTCGGAGGTGTCCCTGCCTATGGCAGCGGGGTTGGAACCAGATGATCTTCAAGGTCCCTTCCAACCTAAACCATTCTATGATTCTATGATCAGTCAAGAGCTAGGATATTAGATATGAAGGTTTGATTCTACAAATTTACAACTAAGTTATTTTTAGTATTTCCTTAAAAAATAAGATACTATGTAGTTCTCAATACAGATACAGATATATTCTTTATGGTTTATATTCTATAATCATGTATTCTTTTTTTTTATCAAAGCGTTCAATGTTGCTCTTAACTTATGTGATGGCAAAGCTTTCCCTTGGTTAAATTAATAAATATATAAAATGCTGTTTTCATAAGACTTTGTCACTTAATATACTCCCACCAACACAAAATTCATGATGAAAACAAGATCTGCATATTACAGCAAAGAAGGTAAATGATAATTGAATTTGATAATATACCAAAGATTTATCTTAAAGTAATGGTAGTTACTTTGGTATCATTCCTGTGAGCAATCTGTTTCAAAATGAAGAAATACTTAACCAAAGAGCTGTAGCTGTAGGGAGTTTTCCTATTTTCTTGTTAATTTCTGCTATTCTTTCTTACCAATATCTTGCCTGCCATTTTAGTTTCAGCTAAATTGTTCCTCATGTTTCTGGTGTTGACTTGATTCTTCATTTTCACAATTATTTTTCAGATCTTTTCCTACAAACAACCTTCTGATTCTTCCTTGAACCTGGGTTTGAAATTGCAAGTTGGAAACAATTGACAAATCAAACTCTTGGTTTGAATATTCCAAATATTTGACTCTTGGAAGGAGTTAAATACAGAAACAAACTTTACAGGTTGTCACTTTCAATAATTTCATCCAGAATTAACCTGAAAAAAAAACCCTGCTTGGAAAATCCACAGTACTCACATGCTTAAACCTGAGAGCTTGCAGTGAAATACTCAATTCAAGCATCTGAGGAAATACGGACTGTACAGGGAAAGATACCTACATTTCCTACTCTGCAGCCAGTTCTGCACTGTAAAGTTCTTGCTATTACAGCAGAAAACAAGGCCTCCTTCAGCTTAGTGGACATTAGTTGTGAATAAAAACACTGAAAGTAAGCAGCCTGCCAGTTTCACAGACTTTAACACATCACTCTCCATGACAACATGGAACTCAGAGGAAGGAAGAAAATTCCTGGGGGAAAGCTGAGAATTGCAAAGAATTTTTAATTTTTTTTAGATCTGGGATGTGGTGTTTGTTTTTGTTAGCTGAAAACTACTGTTTGAAGTCCATTTGTGTTGGTAGATTACTTTATCTACTCTTCCTCAGGGAACAGACACTACACTATCACTTTGTATACACTACACTGATAGTGCCTTTACATTTAAGCATGGAATTGTATGCCATTTTCCTCTAGAGCTCTGAAACACTAGAGGAAGCTTGCCTGTAAATGAAGGAGAGCCTTGCTTTATTGTTTTCTTTTTTAAACTTTGAGTTTGCATGTCAAAGGGCTGAAGAGACTTTTTAATATGCAGAAAAATTAAAGATGCAAGATGGAAAGGTGTAAGACAAAAAGACATACAAACTAGCATAATTTCCTAAATTATACTGTGAAATATACCTTGACAGACAGTTATAAAAACACCACACACTTCAAGTACATGGAAAGCTATAAACATATAAACATATAAAAAAGTACAGACCTTTTTCAGAAACAATGAAGTTGCTTAAGAGCCTAGGTCCTCACAACTTTCATTCAGATCTGGGTTCCAAAACCATTGAAGCATCCTTAAAAGTTTATCTAACAGGAATAACAACCCCGTTCCTGCACCCAGGTAACTCCTTTCATAATGAAGGAACTCTGCCTTTTTTAAAAGATGAAGTGCCTATCAATGATAGCTTCGATCACACTTTACTCCCTAAGTGTTGTACACCCACAACTACCCCTTCTAGCCCCAAAGAAAGAGGTTCTTGTACCCACTGTTGATGTTTCCAGACTTTAAATATGAAAGTAGTAACATCAGAACTTCTAATCTCTCACTTCCATCTGACATACCAGGAGGTTCCCATTCTAGTTGGTTCTTCTGCTGGGCCGGCAAGCAGACAGACACTTTTATGCCCTGTGCATACCACTGAAATGGCCTGTGTCTAGCTCAGCTGCAGTTCGTGTTCAGGAAGAGAAAAAGGGATCAGGTTATCTGACAGCTTAACAGGACAGACGCAAGCTGGATAATAGGAACAGCGAGTGGAGAGTAACCCAGGTGAATAAGGTGGTAGTGATTTCTTCCGCAGAAAGCAAGACCCTACTTCACACTGTGCATCCACTGTCTTACAGATGTACAGAGCCACAACTCAGACTCAGGCATTAGGCCCTACAGCCTCTCATCCAGGATATCTAAAGTCTAAATCAGTAGCAGGACAGAGACTTGAGAGTATTCATGGCACTTTATAAGTGTTCTCAGTTTCCCCAGTTGTCAGTGATGAAAAAGAAGAAAAAACATATCCCATCTACTTTCAGTAAGGGACACAGGATTTAAGACTGTAATATGGGAACTCCCATCTTATGCAGGGCATCTAGCAACCCCTACATACAACTACTAAACTTCATCCTCAGGAGTGAAATAGGACATTTTTCTCACTGCTCAAGACAATATGATTTAGAAAAAGAACACACGAATATTAGGCAAGCATATTCATAAATGCATCTATTTTCACTTGAGGTAGTTCGGAACTTTAGATACATGTTACACAATTTAAGCACAGCTTGAACCTGTGCTTAAGTCGACACTTGCCTGCGTTAACATTATCATCGTCCAAGAACATTATCTTGGAACAAAGCCCAAGTTGTGCCCAAACATGAGCCCATATACATACCTCTAATGTGGAGGGACTGGTACCATAAATGCCATTTGCTTTTGTCACACCATCATGCAGCCATTGTAAGACAAGTTGCCTTGGGCCATGACATCAAGTACCAACAGGAAAGATGGTGATTGTAGGTATCAGCAGATTAAAATTGCCTTGTAAATGTTGAGAAGACACCATGAAGACATCCTACATCCTTGTGACGCCTTCAAAAGAGCCAGGTTATGGAATGTGCAAGCTCTAGCCTGTTCTGTTAACCATACTGCACAGACACTGCTAGCATCTTGTGTTCAGAAGTATTTAGGAAGGCAACTTTATTAAAGACTGTACTTCCAGCAGAGTTCTGGCAGCATTACGGAGGAGCACCTTCTTTATTAGGTTTAACATAGCTAGCTTTGGTAACATGTGAATTTAATATCAATATCAATTAATTATCATTAAATTCTTTAATTTAATTATCAGTAAATTCTCAAATATCTCTTTACCACAGTAGATCTCAAAACAACTTAGAAAATAACACTACCCATTTTACAGGTTGAGAAACTGAAGCACACAGTAATTAAAGTAGTGTCACCCATAAAGGCAGTGGTTCAGTCATGAAAATTACCCATCTATATCCATCACAAAAGAAATTAAAGCAAGCCTCTTGTTTGTTAAAGAGAAATGTGAGTCAGGTATAGAACTTCATTTTATTTACCTGCTTATTAGAAACCAAGTTTTAAATCAAATGAAATAAAATCCAGGTTTCATCAATAAGCGGGTTTCCAGGGGTACTTTAGAACAGGTGTGATTGCTTTAGCAGTTTTTTTTTTTTTAATGGGACAAGGCTTCTCAGGCAATAAAAGTGTAAATCAAACATGGGCCAAGCTAAGTATCAGGATGTTGGAAAAAGCACTAAAATTTGTAGAACAGTTTTAGGGTTTTTTTCTTTTCTCTCTTTTGCATTTTTTTTTTCATTCTAACATAGTTGGGATCATTTTTGGTCTCATCTTTCTAGAGAACGTAGTCTCACTTCTGAGTGGAATTTATCCCTAGGCCTGGGTGTTAAAGGAGAGACTGGACTCCTGAGCCTTTTCAAGGGTTAGCACCTCTCTAATGGCTTCTCTCTAGCTATCTTTGCTGCAGAAATGGGAAAAAAGAGAAAGCAGTGACACAGGGAAGTACACTTTTCTGTGAAAGAATAGCCAGCTCAACCTGTTGGAGTTCCTAGAAGCCACTGTCTACTGCTGCAGTGTAAAGACTACTGAAAAGACCACTGTAAAGACTACTGAAATGCTTTCAAGGTGAAGCATTGTGCTTAATACAGGTCCAATGGGATAGCTTATGTTTATATCTAAGGAAGCAAGTTCTGCCTTCCATTGCATCTCACCGTATTCAAATACTTTAATAATACTGGAGGAAAATCAGTGGGTGCTAAATTGGTAGGGTAACATGTCTGCCTGAATGGTAATCTGTAGTGCAAAAATTATCAGATGTCCTGTTATAGATGGGAGCATCCTGGCACACATCCCTCTAAGACCCCACAGCCCCAGAGGCAGTGATTATTCTTCACTCAATCCAGAGATGCCAGTCATTAAATGTAAGCACTGCTTATGATCTTGAGAGAAGTTAATAACAGAAATATTTCTCATCAGTTTAGAAGATACTGCAGTTCTGGAAATTTCACTATCTTTACTTCAGCTTTACAGGCCTGTAACTAGACTCTGAATGTCAGCCTGCTTAATTTTCCTCCTGCTCTGTTTGGCAGGCTGGTAGTAAATGCTTAGGTTTTTGTTTGTAGTAATCTACTGTCACAAGAATCTTTTCATCCACCACAATTTCAGCAGGGATTTTTGATCATTTGCATGCAAATGTCACTACAATTCGCGACAAAATGTTTTTTCAACATAATTCTATTCTTGTGATCACCTGCCTTTTAGAAATAAAGATTCATTGATCCATACACTTTCTGGGCAGAAAAGTTCACAATGAATATCTTGTCTGTTGGTCTACACATATAGGACGTTTTTTTTTTCAGAAGCTGGATTAAAGCACTTAAAAACAGAAAAGCTTGTATCATACTAGAGGACTCCTACTAGAGGACTCCCTTTGTGGGCTGCAGTAAACCCTACAGAAAATATAAGGTGTGATAAAGTCAACCTAATATGCCTGATCTCATGACTTGCTGGCTGTTCTTTTCTTGTGCAGGGTGATAGCTAGCTATCTAATCAAAATGCATAAGCAGTGTCTGTTCCTTCCACCCCCAGACCCATTCATTTTCGACTCAGAATCTCTGCTTGGGGTAGTATAATTGATTTCGACATAATTTACTGCTTACTTGTTAATGCAGCATTGCAGTCTCTGATAAAAACCATATCAAGTCACAGCACTGGTCTAGAGCTTGAAAGGGAGGCAGTGTAATCACTTTCTTACCCTAATGCACCTCCATCTCATTTCTGCTGGGCAAGGAGCTGCAAAGTAATCATTGTTAAATGACGCTGGCTCCAGAGAGGGTCTTTCACTTCTCTGCCTGACCACTTCTCTTTGTCTCTCCACTTTATTTCATGGTGAGGCAGCGGGGAAACTTTTCATTGTTGGATTGTCATGGAAATAAAAGACTATGATTATAGTTGCCTACCACCAGACATCTACCTCGGGCACAGAGCAAAGATACCCGTTCCTAAATTACACTGGAAATAAGAGGTAGTTCGGGAGGATGTGGAAGAGCAAATACGAAAGAGGGAATATTTTGCATTAAAATCTTTGTTATTCCACCCTGTCTGCACACACCTAAATTTTTCTTATTGCTTCCACTGCTGCCTGTGTTTGGCAATGGTGCAAGGGGGGACCACTGCCCCTCTGTGCCCATGGGCCCGGCGCAGAGCCTCGGTACCGCTGGGATATGCAGGGGTCTGTCTGCAGGGACTCCTCACCTCCACCACTGCCACCGCACCAGCACCAGCAGCTGCTTCCACCAGGCGCAACCCGCAGACTGGCTGCACAGCACGTGGCATGGCAGCAGGTGAAGCCAGAGTGGTTTTTTAAAAATGAGCTAATTACAGGTGCTCAGGTGTGTTGAGGGCTGCCGTGTCCTTTGTGGGGGATTGTGTGTTGCTGTTGATAGATCCAGTCAGGCTCAGCTATTCTCTTTGGAAGGAATAAAGGTCTGTAACTTCACGGAGACTGGCCTCCAGTTCCCTGGCCGCCATCTTCTCAGACCCATTTCTTACAGGGGCCAGGCTGCCTAGCAAAGCTTGCTGTAAAACTCTCCCTGATTGGCTATTTTTCTTGCATTCCCATTCTGTGGGGACTGGCAGCCAATCAGAGCTGCTGTAACAGATGCTAGCTGCTTCGCTCCATCACTGGGGCTCACTTCTGAGGGGAGAGAACAGTGAGGTTCCCAAATGGCGGCTGGCCCTGCCCCTGCCGCATCCTGTCAGAAAAGGGTTGGCTCTGCCTCCCCTCTGCAGCACTGCCCTGGGCTAAACGGCACCTGCTGCATGGGGAAGGAGGTGGAGACTCCCAGGAGGGGCAGAAATGGTATGGGGGGCAAATGCCACCACAGTTAGGCTGACAGAGGCCTCACCAAGTGCACTGGGTGTCCTGGTGGGGAGGTGAGGGATGCAAGGGGGAAAGGACTATTCAATTTTGGTGCCTGGATTTTCCCAGACATGTTATTGTTTGCTGTGATTTATGTATCATTTGCATAAGTGGCTAAATGAGCACTTGGTTACAGCAGTTCAGACTGTCCAATTTCACTGAGTATCAGACAGCCTAGATCCTGGGCTGTAATCATCTGTTCATTCGCTGGGGAAAAGTGGTTAATTATCTTCTACTTGTCACTCTTGCAAGATGGCCAGATATGGCTAGGAGTTTTAGGGAACTGCTTAGCCCTGTCCCTGGCCAGCTGACTCTCTACAGGACTTTTCTGAATCACTCATGCCCTCTGTCCTATGATCATGCTATGAAAACAAAGGACAGAGAAACTATCACTTGTTAAAGAAGACTCTTATGCTTCCTACAACAGCAAATCTTTTTTTTAAATGCGCAACAGTAAACGCATTTGCAGATGTAACCTCATTTTGTTTGAAATATATTAAGATTTATTGAGGAAACAAGTAGGCTTTGGGGATGAGGTTTTAGAGTCACTTTTCAAGCCACAAAATATGTTTATGTTTTGCCCAACAATGAGAAGATCAATTGATATAGCTTGTTTTTTTTTTAAAAAAATTGAATAGCGGTAACCACTCAAATAATTTATACAAAAAGAATTCTTCCCACAGTACCATCCACTCAGACTCACTAATGGCAGTGACTGTGCGCACTGAGTCAGACTTATCTTTGAGAGTAAAGAGAAGATCTCATCTAACTGAATCACTTGAGCCCAGTCCTAGCAGACGCTGAACATCGTTGATGACCACCATCTAAGCTGGAGGTCTGCGTGGGGAAAGCTGTGCAATGGGAGTTTCCCCCCTTGCAATAAATTACTCAGAAACAACTGCATTTCACAATTTGATAACCAAACTTTAATTGAGAAAGAACTACATGTGACTGTAGACAGGTAAGCATTCATGCCAGCTGGCTTTTAGATATTGACAATCCAATCCAGACCAGCTTTATTCTTTGATGTCGTAAAATGTATTACTTTTACTTTGGCAACAAAGTAAAGCCCAAGCTACTACTGCAGGAAGAGACAACAAGCGTGAAAACAGTGTTTACAGGGCATGAAACAGTAAAATAATAGGTACTCTATAGTAGATAATCTATTTAAAAAAGAAATAAAGAAAAAAGAAAAGAATGAAACAAAGATTTGTTACAGCTGAGACTCAAGAAGCCAAGACACTTTACTTAAAAAGGACTTTTCTTGTACCCAGTGAAAGTTAAATTCAGGTCTACGCAGCCATTTTTTGCATTTAAGGCGTAACTCAAAACTCTTTGCAAGTAGTACTATGGTATGGGAAAACTTTGTCTGTTTCAATAAAAAGAGATAATAAATATGTTTCCTGGCTTCAGTTAGTACAGTATTCTAGTCATAGATGGCAAAAAAAAAAAAACCCTGCAAACAACCTGACAGACTACTGGCAAGCCTGCAGAAGCTAGGAAGTCAAGACTGAAACTGTTCTCAGCTTACCCTGTGGTGCTCAACATAACGCCTCAAATGTTGCATACAATCATCTCTCTTAAGTCACCTTGGAGGCCTATGTCAAAAGCATGCCAAAGAAGAGCAAGGTGAATTTGAGATGAGATTTTAGCCCTGCTTATGCAGTCTTCAAAAACCATCCTAAAGTTGGCAGAATTCCCACTGAATTTTGTTACCTGAAAATGGCTTGTTTATTTTGCTTTGGTTTGGTTTTGTTTCCTTAAATTGGTGCCCTTCCTGCATATTTAATGTAGAAGATCAGGGCACGTGTTTATTTATTTATTTTAATAAAATCTTGAATTCTTGGTAGTTTTTGCATTTGTCTAATATATTCTAATGCTTTTAGATATTTCTTTGTTCTGAGACCTTAAAAGCACTAAGTGATGGAAAAATCTATGTTTAGGAAACTAATAAAAGAGAGACTTGTGTTTTGGGGGGTGGGATGGAGGTGGCGAACAAAAGGATACCTGTCAAACAGTACACAGGAGTTCAATGAATTGGACTATGCTCTTTTGTATGCTCAGGTTCTAGCCTGGAGTTACTCATGTGCTTGATATTAAGCACATGCATAAGTCTGTGCACGACTGGAATCTATTATTACCGTGTTGACATACATTTGTTAAGGGTTTGATTCTGCTAACATATCTATTGGCAACACAGGGAGATGCAGTAAGGTCCTGCAGTTCAGGAAGGTATTACTCCGCATGAGGAAGATGGAAGAGATTTTGGGGAGTTGCTAATACACTAAACTTTAGAGACCATTCACAGTAAACCATATTTTAAATAAATTTCCATGGTCATGTTTATTTCTAAAATACCTAAAGACATCAATCAAATTGTAGATTAAAGAGATATATAAGTATCTAGCCCTGAGAACAAAACCATTTAAAAAGATTTATTAACGGTTATTTATATATTTAAGTCCAGTTCCTGTAAGATCTCAGTAGTGTGAATAAGTGGTTTAAAAACTGTTCCTTATTTATTGGTCTTCCAGCTATAAATATATATTTGGCCTCTGGATTTTTCTGATAGCTTTAAAATATTTTCTGTCTGTATTGAGGCCTAATAACCCAAATTTTTGTCCAAAGCAAGAGTTTTGAGAAACACAGATTTCCTACTATATCTTCACCATAGCAGCTTCTGTTATTTAACTGATAACATTCTGGTAATTTATAATAACTTCTAACAGGAGCATAAACTCATACTTGTCTACTTTGTCCTGGGACTTGAGTGTTTTTTCCTGGAGTGTTTGAACTACTTGCTCAGGCAATCTTAACCTTCTGGTTTAAATCCAAATGTTTCAGTTGCGGGAAGCACTACATTCTGTTTACACATCCATTACCCTGGAGAATTTAATGTGCCATTTCCATCACAATTAGATTTCCAGTAGCTGAAGTTGAATTGCTTTCTTTGGGCACAAACTTGTACAACTTGGATTTAGGAACTGAAGACTACAGAGACTTTATTCTTAGTAGCTCCTCATTTCAATACAATGCCGTATGGGAATGTCATGAAATATGATGGATGAAAGAGATAGAGTCAGTTTACTTTGGCCATGCCTCCTTTGCAATGAAGCCTGGTGCAGGGACAGGACACTACTTCCATCTCCTCCTCCCTTTCTCCTCTTTCTCCAAGCTTAGCTCTGGCTGAGATAGCCTGCTGGCTGAATGAGGTGTAGCACAGAGTTTGAAAGAGAATAGCTTTGCTAGTAAAGATCTTTACGGACTTAGGTGCTAATGCAGGTAGTGTTGCTAATGTGGCTATGTAAAGCTTTCAAGCTATTACTTCTGCCTGTCATGATACTGTGTTACACCTGCTTGGTTATGCCCACATGCACATAAGCAGATAGTCTGCATTTTCAACAGCGTTGAGCAACTTTTGAAATACCTGCCACCTTTCAACAACAAAAAAAATCCCTTATCAGACAAATATGTCTTTGCAGAAAGCCTGTGAAGAAAAATTCTGGGTTAGACACCCCTTGCCTGACAGTGTATGGTCTGTTTATAAAAGTTGTTGTCACCCACAAACTTGGGAAAGTGGGAATTCTCAGTGCCTGCAATAGAGATTATATCTGTCCCTTGCTTCGAACTTGTTATGGTTTGAGAAAACCCACAACAGTTTATTGTCATTTAGATAATTATTCTGTCACCTGATGACCCCTCCCCACACAGGAAGGGGAATCGGGAAAAAACAAGGAAACCTGGGGGTTGAAATATAAACAGATTTAATAGAATAAGACTAGATAATTAACATTAATAGCACTAAAAAAACAATATTGATCCCAATACCAATATAAAACATACAAGGATTATACTCAGCCAACCACACCAGTAGGAAGCTATGCCCTCCCAGCAGTGGACAAATGTCAGACACTGCGAGTGCTACAGCTTCAGGAGGAACGGAAGGGCTCAGGGGTCTGGCACCAGGCAAAGAAGTTCTCTGGATTGCCGCCATCAAGGGAGAGAGAGCACTTCGCAGCAAACTTTCTAATTTGTGTTGAATGTGACGTTCATGGTATGAAATAATCCTGTTGGCCAGCTTGGGTCAAGCGCCCGGGTCTTGCTCCTTCTCATCCCTGCACCTGTCAAACTTGAAAATACTGAGACCTTGAAACCCACACATCATAGCTGGCTATAAAGTAAATATTTTCAAAAATTCAGACACTAGAGTCTTCTAAAAGTGCAGTTTTCCCAAACATTAGAAGATAAATTTGTCCTGTGTCACTCAAACCAGGACATAGCTCCAGCTATGGGTGGTGATGAAGCGAAACCTTAACTCCATCCCTCCCTGCATCACTTCCCCAGGGTATCCCACACAAATTCAACCCTGCACCAGTATCAAGACTGTGGATAACCCATAATTTCTGTCAGAAACTGTCTTGCTTGAGATTAAGAAGTTTTACTGGGACAAATAAATCAGTCATTAAAGCTAAAGAAAAAGCCAACTCAATGTCAGTTTGCTTTCTGATTCTCAGCCAGGTATGTATTATAGGTTAGACTCTTCCTGCCAGAAAATTTTTATGCAAGGAAGGTTGTTGTCTTTGCAACCCTACCTGTCTCACATGTACCAGACTGTTATTAACGTGGTCATTATTTCATCCTTGCGTAATGCCTTGTTGTTAGAAAGGTGAGGGAGAAGAAGAAAGTAAGAGAGTGCCATAATCTCTTGCTGCTTCTTTGCAGAAGCTACTTCTTAATATTTTTTTTGTTTGGGAGGCAGGACAAATCTGAATCAGTTTTATCCCCTATTTGTTTGCTGTATCCATCTGGCTATCGTGCTGGGGATGATAATGTAGATAGCTTGCCCATGGGAAAGAAACTTAATTCCTTAGATGGCTGCACAAGACAGAGCCACAAAAAACTTTTGTAATATTAAGTTGGGTGGACAAATTATTTTCTGACATGGTCTATTTGTATAAACATCTCATGTTGGCCAAGAAATATTATTTGGAGAAGGATAATAGCTTGGCCTATCGTCTACTTCAGCTATACTTGGCCCCACTCTTCTGCTGTTTTGTTTCTTATCAATAACAGCTACATAGCATCATGTCTCAAGTGTCTAAGTTAAGGGCACGTGATTTTGTCAGCCTTGGACTCTGTATAGGGAATATTTAGAGCAGACATTGGCCCCCAAGTATCATGGAATGATAAGAAATGGATCTTTCTCCATACACAGAATTTGAGTGTACTTTCTTCTTTGTCTTGTATCAGTTGAACACTTGATGAACCTAAACTTCTAGACTAACTCTATCTTTGCTGGTTTACTGAATCTATTCTATCCAATACAGAAAAACAAAGCTATTAAAGAAAGGAAGTGTGATCTTCTTTAAGGTATTTTTTCTTCTAGGGTCTATTTTGTTGGGTACACCACAGCACTGCAATGGATTCACAGCTTTCAGACTGGAGCTGCCTCATTTTCAGCGAGCTTGAAATATTTGGCAAAAGAGCTCAGGCTTATTGGCCACCAGCCACAGGTGTCTCTCTGGCATGTTACGTTTTGCTTTAGTTCATGGGGGTTTATGGCTATAAATGTGTTTTAAATGCTAAGATATTTAGCTCAACCACCTCCTGCTTAAAGTGAGTTGAGAATTCACAAATTAGGAAGCCTGACACTAAATCTTGAAGTGTCTGATCTGGTAAACATGCTCAATGAGTAATACTGGTGTTAAATATGAAGCTATCTAGAACACAACTGCCACCACGTTTTTTATTGAAGAACACTGGGATGAGGAGAATACTGATCTTCACCTTTGTGTGATAGCCCAGTGGCTTGGGAATTCCAGATAAATGAAGTACTCAAGACTGTGACCATTCTCAGCCTGTCTTTGGTTCAAAAATTTGTTTCAATGTTTAACTGCCTCCTAATGGTTAGAAAGTACCGAGAAAAGGCCCAGAACCAAGTATTCCCAGTTTTTTAGCATGCTCACCACTGTTACAGAGTTACATTGTCTGTTTCTTTCTTTGACCATGTAAGTTTTATGTACCTTTCTGCTTAGTCTCCACCCTCACCAGATAGCAGTAGAAGGTGTGGTCATCCCTGTAGGTGTGCTTTAACTATAGCTGTGAGATAGACATACTATACTTAGCTCAGGCTTAGCTGTACCTTGTTACACGTTACCTGTTTCCTGAAGAAGCTGTCCAACTGTGAAGACATTATATAATAAATAGATAGGCATCTGTCCCATGTTTTCTAAGAGCAACCAATCATCCAGAATCATGGGAGTGATTTATACACCTTTTATCCGTCAAGTCCATCAAACTCTGACTAGTCACCTAATTCATGTCCTTAAATTTAGGACAGATTTCACACACCACAGTCTATAATGTTAGCTGTCAGTGCTATGAGTCTCCTACTTTGGTATCTAACTTTGTTTTTGAGTAGTTTATGAACTGTTCAAGAAATAAGATAATGCTAAATGTGTTAATCTCCATAGGTGAAGGCCCATGACTTTCAGCCTGGCAACACCTACTTCCATTTTCAATGTAGGCTTTGCAACAGATGTTCACAGAGAATCGATAATTCAGTGTCCTGCTGAAAAACAAACTCTCAGTGTTCTTGCTGTTTAACTTGAAATCCTGGGATCTTAACCCCTGAAGTTTTGAAGACATGAAGCTGTAATATAAAGTTGTTGGGAACTATGGTCTGAACATAAGGACATATTCGGCCATGAACAGAGAATTAAAATATTAATTTTTATTTCCTCTGTGTTGCTTTGTTTTCACAACCCTCTGTTGTTTGCAATGTGAAATAGAGACTAGGACTTCATTTCTGTTCCACCAGTCCTTCGAATGCAACATTCCAGAGATTTATTAGGAGCAGGTGTTAAACATTTTATTCTCTTTATCTCATGACTGTATCAATAACTTACTCACTATAATATTATGACTAGATATTTGCTAAACTGTCTAACATAATTAGTGATGAAAAAGGGATGCCTACTAGCCACCAGTGCAGTTCAAGTACATGGTATGAATTTGTTTCCCATTTTTGTTCCAAATTTCCACCTTGTTACCTTCACTTGTAGAATGTCAAGTGGTGCTGCCTCCTGGCAGATCTTGTACTGCCTACTGTAGCCCATTGCTACCTGGCAGTTCATCCTTTTGCACTAGTATTGTTTCAGTGCTTATAAAGTACATTTTACAGAACAGTCCTATGTCAAACAAACATGTCATTTGCATTTTGTCTGGCACCATCTTTTAAGAAACCTGAATAGTTCAAGGAAATTTCCAAGATCCAGATCTTGGTAATCAGCTGAACTTCTCTTGAGATTCTCATTTAAATTACAAAAAGAATAACAATGTTGGGTGCATGCAGTTATAACTTGCTTAATTGGAGGTTATCTGTGGGTTTACTTATTAGTTATCAACCAACATGTTAATCAGTGGTGAGAAGCATGGTCTTACTTTTAAAAAATAGTTGCTAATCTCAGGTCACAATTAAAGTTTGAACTGTGGTGGTATGCGGTAATACATTACTTCAGTAATATACGGGATTAAAGGATGATTAGCATTCCTCCTTTATATTGTCTTCTGAAACTATTGTTACAGAAAGTGCCTTTGATTATAAAATATCTCTTCAAGAATCTTGGGTTTGAGGATCTGCTGAGGTCCAGCCAAGCCAGTGTCAAGTTCCAAACCATGCCTACTCAGTGGTTATATATAGCAGTCAGCTTCCACTATTAAAGACCTACTTTATGAATTATTTGCAGGTAGAACAACGATGTTGACATAGAGGGTTTTATGAGTAGCAACATATTCCATTGAATGCCTAATCAATGTTTTTTTTCTTCTTCCAAGTATAAGAACCTAGCTCTAGAGGACAACTATTTCTGTTGCAAGCAGTAGGATTCTCCCTCACTTCAAGGTATAGAATCTCTTGTTTATTATTTCAGAGGCCTGTGACCTTGATTAACTGTGGAATGATTCTCTGTAGAAATACAAACAATGCGTCACTATCTTATTCTTTGGTAGACACATACTCCAATCCAGTGATCATCAGTGGCAGACCACCCCAGCTAGTAGAAAATCCCCCTTACTCTTTACAGCTGTCAAGTTTCTACAGCTGAGCTCAGCTCAGAAACATTACTCTCAGTTCACGCATTAGCAAAAAATTTTACTCCTGTGTGGGGAGAAAATTCAAGCAGCAACTTGCTGAAATCACAGGGCTTCATTTAATTGCTTCGTGTAACATGTATGATTTAAATGCTGTGGAAATTCACATTTACAAAAAAATCAGAACGCAGGCTCCTCAGGTTTTATCAAACTTCTAATGTAGCATGCGGTCACCATTTTATCCCTACTATTTTTTTTTGGTACATTCATCTGCCACATTACATTATTTGTAATTTCTCTCCCGGATAAAGAATCAACACAGCATCAGGTTGGCATCAGTATTATTACTGTTCTTTAAACAGAGCAGTTAGCCAAAGTGCAGAGCTTCGCAAACTGTTTTCATTAGGCGGAGTGATAATTGAGTCTGGCATCTCTGATGCAATCCTGCTCATTTACAACGTACAAAGCCCTGGTTCCCTAAGCACAGACGAAATCAAAGAGGAGACAAATTCTTCACAGATAGCTCCAAACCACTTTAAATCCAGCCTCTGGCTAAAAAGTTCTCTCATAGTTTTGCCCTGCTTCTGTGGTTACATCTGGAATATTCTTCTTGCCTCCTCTCACATCTTCTCTGGCCAATCTGCTGTGAGTCTCACACCTTTTCAATGTATCCCCATATTACATTGTTTCTCCCACATATGTGCTTGCAAACACCTTTGCATTCCCTTTTGATCTGTGTTTATGCTTATGGTACAGATAACAGAAGTCTTAACTCCTTGCTTCTAAAAATGAGCTTAGTGACTTTCTTCGGCTGTATAAAATGAAGGGAATTTGGCGCCCTAAACTTCATTAAGGTTAAATTCAGTACCTATCAAATTATAAGGCAGGTAAAAAATGTTAGCTTTTGAGTATGATGGAACAATTTGGTAGCTTTGTGCAAGAAGGTTAGTGATGACTGCTGGCAAGGGATGTGCGGGAAGGCTTCTAAAGCCCAGCCAACACGTCTGAAGTGATCACATCTGCAGGTGCCTGATTAGTTTCAGGCTACTCTTCTAAATTCTAAAGCCTGTGTTTACCCCTGCAGTTTAAAAGTTGTGGTCTTTATCCTGATTTCTGCAGACAGCTCCAAAAAAGTTTGAATAGCATTTGAAATATTATTTATCAAGGCAGTAACTAAGTCTAGATAAGTTTAATCACCATTACTCAATGTCCAAAATGTGAACTCTGATTCATATTCTAACGTTCTATCCTTCCACTGGCATAACATTTTACAATAGGGAGTCATATGAGGGTGGGAAAACATATTTGGAAACATAAAGCCAATCTAGATCCAAAAGATGCAAATCGGTGTGTTCTACCCCCATTGTGAAGGGACAATTTTAGGAGCATGTTGAAACATTCCACATTATGGAGCTGGTCAATAAAATCAAAACATTTGAAGTTAAACTTTCTTCCAATTCCATGATTTATTTCTCAGAATGATTTCTAGCTGTGATATTTTCTTTATATTTTATTTGACCACAGTTGTTCAGCTTGTCCTTGTATAAACAGTTTGTGGATTTGGATCTGCCTTTCATCGTACAAACCTTAATATGCTTCCAGAGAAATACCCATAGATTTGTATGTAATAGGGTTAGAAATGTTAATCCACTCATGCAGTCACATATGTACAGTACTTGTCCATATACAGATGCAAGGATATTTTAAAAGGAAACAGAACCTTTTCAAAGAAATTTTACCATAAATGGGAGAAAAATATTTTAGAAAAAAACATACTGATTCCTTTCAGAAATCCTATGAAAAGACTTATTTCGCAAATTCCTTGTTGAAGGTCACCCCAGGGACTACTGTCCTTTTCACAATCACCACAGTGGGCTGCAGAAGCAATTGAATGACTGATAGACAGATGGACTAATTTGCAGAGTATTGTGTGAGTTTTTAAGGCCATCACTCTCTAATTCGAAAGATTCCAAATAAAAGGAAAGGGCAGTATCACATGACCCAGCCACAAGTATTCTCTTAGCCAAAGCAAGTTTATAGACCAACTTATAGACCGTCTAGGCTTGGCCTCAGGGTGACCTTGATGTTTACAGATGTGAAAAAACATAGTGATACGGTGTATATAACTAGGGGGCAAAGGACGTTGAACAAAGAAACCTAATAGACTAAAATATCCATATTTTAACAGAAACTCAAAACAAGTCTTGGCTACATTCCCACTGTGCAAAGATACTGAATGTCACCCTTTATCTATTCTCTAACTAGGCTGGTAGTTAACTGTCCTCTGTTGGGATTACTTTATTTTTTTTTTGTTCTCCTCTAAGAGAACTGTGCATAGGTCTTTCAAGTCTCACTAAATCCTCTCATTCTGAATCTGTTTTTCTGAATATCTCTACCTCTGTTCCTAACATCTAGTTGCTAGGATGTTGTCTAATTTTAACTGGAAAGTCACTTCCCTTGAAGATTTTCCAGTCATCAGCTTTATGATGACAAACTTATTAACAAACTATCTGATATTTACATCTGAGTTCTGCAAAGTTCTTTGTTATGAATTCGAAACTTGGTATCATTTGAAATTGAAAACCTGGACTAGATCCTTGTTTTAAATCCCCTTAAATCTGAATCAATTCATGCTGTGTGAAAATATGTAGATATAGTAGTTCTTGTAAAGCCACACAGCCACTTCTACAATTTGTGTTTGTATCAAAAGCTGAAGTTTCATGAAAGTCTTTCATTCTGTCATAGAGATCTTCCTTCTGTTATATATTCATGTATACCAATGAAGAGAAACTTCACTAAACTAAGAGAAACACCAGTGTTTCAATGATTAGGGCAGAGACAGCCATCCAACAACCTGTGGGGCAGGTAGTTCATTCCTTCCTGTCTTCCTTCCTGAAGGCACCTTAGACTTAGGCAGGGAGTGAGTAAGTGATTGTGATTAAATGTTAAACCTGTTTTCTTCCTGACGTAGTTTTTCATGACTGTGTCCTACACACATGGCAAAAAGTATGATAATCTGACAAACTGCAGCCACACCATTGTGTGTTGGGCTCAGATCAAGTCACACAATAATCTTTGTACGTGCAGTGGTTCCTGTGGACTGAAGAGTGCCTGAATGATAACAGATGTGCTCAGTTACAACAGTTTGCATTTTGATCATCTCAGGGGGGCATCCATGGTCGTATGACAGGTTATGGCATCGCTGGTGCAAAAGTATGCCTTTGTTGTGGCTTGATGACAGTATACACAGTCCTGCAATAGAATCAGAGCTAGGGGGCTGTTTAATGGATGGATGTCCAACCATCTGATGGCAGACATGCATGCTGCCTTCTTGTAGCTTGGTCTTGCGGAATGATTAACTGTCATTGAGTTAGAGCAGTTATCTTGGATTTGGAGGCTTGGATACTGATTCCTGCTGTACCACAGATTCCTTGTTATGATATGAGACACCCGCCTTAGCGTCCCTCCACTTCAGTTCCATGTTTTTTAAATAGGGAAATTTACTGCTATTCTTGCAGGTTGTAATAAGAGGGATCATCCAAACAGTTTTAATAGAAGTCACTGAAAACATGTATAAAAGAATAAGGAATTAGATCCTGTGTTTTACATCTTCAGGGACAGCATTTCACTCCCCACAGAGAATTGATGAAGTCTGAGAAGTCCTTTAGACTGTGAGAAATAATTGAATGAAAAAGCAAAGATCATGTTACTGCCCTTGATTGAGTGGCCATACCTGCCATTTCCAATTCATATTCAAAATGCTTGTGAGGTATCCTACTGCTTTTGGATAAGTAATGTGCAGTTTTCCCCAGCTTGTGTACTTCGTAAAGTATTTACTACCTTTTCTTTTCAATACATCCTTCTCCACAATGGACCTTGTGTTCGATGCTTTGATGTTACACTTTCCAATTACCCAGAAATTGCAGCTGTTACAGTGTCTGGTTATTAAGCGCAGCTTCACACAAAGTATGCTGCTACTGCTTGCTGTGATCTCTATCAGCTCTCAAGTTTTAAAGTCTGTGTTTTTCCAGTAAAGCCTGGTGTAACTTTGACTTGGGCTGCTCATATATACCAAGTACCTAATCCTCCAAAGGTTTTTTGTGCCTAACTCCCTTTGAAACCACAAGAACTTAGAAATACATTTGAGGATCGGGGCCAATTTTTTTTATCAAAGTGTCCGTGAATAGGATTTCTAAAAGTACACAAAGGAATTAGTAATATAAGTCTAATTGAAAACCATGAGTCTTGGGTTTTTAACTCTCTTAGGTTACTCCTTAGGATAGAATTTCCAAAAGACTTGAGTGTTCAGCAGTTTGTAATAATTTATTTAAGTTATTACATTTATTTAGAAGCTGCTGGGTGTTCAGCACATATGAAACTTGGGCCACGAGAGATTCAGCACATAGATGCCTAAAAGAATTCCTCTATATAGTTGATGTTCTTAGTGTCTCTTCTAATATGACACCACGATGATTTCTGATTAACTACTATAAAACAGTGCACCTTGAACTACAGGCTTCAAAAATCTGGTTAATCCTCTCTCCAGCAATTGATTGCCGAATTTTTCAGAAGGATATAGTTCAATTGTCAATGGGAAAAGAGGTGCCCAACAGGAAGGGGAAAAAACAGAAATGTATAAATTTATATAGATGGCACGTAGCTAGTGGGAGAGCACTAGACAAATGGGTCCTGATTTTAGAACTTGTATTTACTGGATTCAAAGATCATCAGAATAATACTTCCTTGGGGCTTTTCTCTTGGTACTGAATATATTAGAAACGGGGTGATGAAGGGGAAAAGAATAGTTTGAACAGTAAAAGAGATTTCTTTGAGCTTTTTGACCAATTTTAGTGCTTAGAATCAAAGGCAGATATCAGGCAGGACTACCAACATGAGAGAGAAGAAGGTTTTGGGAAGGAGACCGCCCTCTAGCCACATCATGACTTTGGATCACTACTGGCACCTGCAAGTTCTGACATCATTTGAAAACTCTTGAGCTTTAAATTTCACTGTTCAAGAAGCCTCTCTGCTTCTTTTACCTACTGACTCATTAGCTCACTGCCCCTGTTGCTTGGTAATCCTTCCAACACTTATATAGCCTTATTTTATAGCTTGGCTTGTTGTGTTATTGAACACTTGCTAATTAATTTTCCTGCCAGCTCACTGTTTGGTGGCTCTCACCTTCTTACTGAGCCGTTGACAATACCCTTCTATTACTTTTTGGTCAGACTTACTACTTCCTTCAGTTATGACTAAGTCCCTTATTTACTCTACCCCTTTCTACACTTCTGTCTTCTGCAATGTTGTTCTTTTCCTTTAAATAGGTGGTTTATTTTTTGTACCATCTTCCAGAGTTCCTTTTTCCTTTCTCTCAACTTTTTGATTCCACAACCTCATCCTCTTATGTGGTTTCTACTACCCTTCCTGTGGTAAACACTCAAAAATCTGGTTTTCTGTTTATGCCTCCTTCTTCCACCATCCACCATCTTCTATCATCTTTCATCTATACTGAGCCTATCTATCTGTCCATTTAAATACAAGATATTAAATCGTGTCATTTGTCAAGTTGTTAATGCTTGTCAGAATGTCAAGGGGTTTTATTTTCCTTTCTCCACCTTTTCTGTCACAGATGATGACTACTAGATTATAGTTGTCACTATAAAAATGGATGTCAACTGTGATTCCAATTACTTTCTGGAAAGCCATTCTTGACTTCAATTTGTCATCCTTCCCATATCAAAAACCTTGCTATTTTGCTTTCTCTGAATTCTTGACTTTTCTTCTTCCAAAGTCAACCAGAAGAATCTGACAACTGTAATCTTCTCATCTATGGCTTCCTTGGTGTCCACATCATCCTCGCATATCTGTCCAGATAGTTTCTTTATAATGGTAAATATATTTACCATGATATTCTGATCATATTGTCTGTCTTTGAATCCTTCTTCTCCTCCAGTGTGTTACATGCAACTTTATTGCACCAGTTAATGATCAGTGCTGTTGGCAACTCAGCCGCCTCTCAGTATTGCATGTGCTTCTCTTCTTCCATATCATCATTTATGCACAGAGCATGCTGAACTGCTTCATAAAGCCATTGGATCCTCAAACTTGCTGCTTCTGACAGGATCGTTGGGAAACAGATGAATGGTAACCAAAGAAATCCTCAGAAGAGACTTGAGAGATTTCTTTTACTCATGCTACTCCTCACTAGTTATTCCAGCTAGTTGTTGAATCCTGTCTTGATAGATATTGGGATCTTTGGCACAAGATCTTTCACTTATTTAGTTTTGCTTGCATCTTGGCATGATGGGTATCCTTTTCCTGAATAATAAACACAGAAAACATCATCATAACAATCCTCCCTTTTTCCTAAATGTATGGGCTTCTCCATCAGGATTGCAAACAGGCTGCCCAAAAGTCATTCACTTCACTTCATTGGAAACAAAGAATGCTCAGCAACAACAGGGTTAAATTATGGCAAGTCCAAACTTATATTCAAATTAAGGTTCCAACTGCAGGACCTTTGCAGGGGTCTTTGGAGAGAGAAATAATGGGTGTCACTGCTTTTGTTTCTCATGCATACATGTAGTGCAATCCTTGAATTAAGCCATTAGAAAGGAGATAAACTTTTCCGAATCAGCAAAATCTACCTTTAGTTCTTCAACATTTAGTTTATTAATATACAAATATATTGTATATATATATTTGAGTGTGAGGTCAAAGTAATGGAAATCCATTCTCCAGAAGATTCTGAAACTTTGAGGGAAAAAGTTCATCCCAGACTTTTTCTCCAGAATGAAACATTCTTTAAACGCTGCAACTTAATCAGAAGTTTGTTATATTATATCCTGCAGCGTGATAACAGCAAAACAAAAGCTTTGTTTCATTCTAGTAGGAAATTCTGACTACTTTGATGAATTCCCACAAAGAATTGTAATGTATTGAAGAAAAGACATCAGATGTAAAAAGTGTCATCAGCAAATCTTTGACCAGTCTTACCACAACATATTTTTTGGCTAGTTACTCAAAGCTGTGTATTATATATAACAATTGTCCAAACCATACTTTTTTGTTTCCTTTTTTTCCCGAGTTTTGCATATGTAATTCTGATGTAATTCAGTTCACTTCAGTAAAGTTATTTCCCACTGGATTAACCCACATACTCCAATTATATTTCTCAGTTTCCAATATAAACACCCCGCTTTGCAGCCCATACATTTCTGGGTAGTATTTAGCTGAACAAGGAATCCCACTGATGCCAATACAAGTAAAACCCACTGAAAAGGTATATGGATGGCAGAATCAAGACCTCATAAAGTTGAAGACAACTATAGAGTTAACTAATCCCTATGCTTGCTCTCTACAGAGGTTTAGAACCCTCCTGAGCAAACCCTCTGTATTGTAATATGCAATTCATTATGAGACTCAAAGTGGGATTATTTTCAAGCCTTTCTTTTTCTTTAGCCCTAACAGGATTTGAATTTGCGTTTCATTTCTCACTCATATCTTTCCTGCTTGCTTTCAGATTTTCCCATTTGTCCTCCTTCACAAATGGATCTTTGGACAAACATTTTGTATGTGGGATGGGTCGCCATGTTAAAAAGATTATCTCACCATGGAGTCCATCGGCATTTAGCAACAAGAGCACATATATTTTTCTCAGATCGCCTTTATCTCTTAATCATTTTTAGCTGACTGAGATTTATGACATCTTCTTCATCCAGAGGTAAAATCAATTAGTTGAAAAATCTTCAGCTTGTTAGCTATAGTCAAGAAACGAACAGTGAGCTTGGATGTGTATAATTGTATTTTCCAGTTCAGCGAGCATGTGCGCAGGAAAACAGCCACAACCCCCAGCAGGGAATGGTCATCTGGTCCCAGCCTATTCAGGGCTCTTGGTGCCAGCCAGCTTTCAAAGAGGGAGGGGTGGGCTCTAAGGAGCCCAAAGGATTTTCCCGACCCTCTTGGGTAATTTACACCAATCTTAAACATGTATGTTTGTCTGAAGTCTCTTTTATCAGCGTGGTAATCCCATTACTGACAAATGAAGATGTAATCACAGTTTATTCAAATCATTTGAAAGCTTTATCCCCTTTTGAGAGAAAGGAGAAAGTACAATTGGCTGCAACTGACTTCTTAAACTCCTACTGAGACACTAGGAAAGCAAAAATGATTTTTAAAAAGCATCAGCACTTGGATATAGGTCGAAAAGTGTAGCCTACAGGGTCCCTGAAGAAAGGAATCTTCTCTTGCTTATGTAATTTACATCATACTCAACACTGCTACTACTACTTTATATCAGGGAAAGTGAGTGAATAGTGTTTGCTCCTTGGTTTGTCCTACAATGATATTTTCTACTAATGACATCTCTACTTCACTCCATCAGTAGTCATGAGGGTAGAGATGTTGCTCAAACTCTGTCTCCATCACCAGGGTAACCATCTGCTAATATGCAGAGATCCTTCCTTTTGTGAAGTGTATACCAGTAACAAGAAAAGTATGGAGAAAACCCGAGAACAGATAACCTTGTGCATTTTCAAGTGGAAGACCATCTACTACAATATTTCTCCATCAGCCTTGTTTGTAGCAAAGGGAAACAGAAACACAGACCCAGGGTCCCTTGGTGCAGAAGTGAAGCCTGGAGCACTAACAGCCCCACTGAATTCTAGGGTGATGAAGTGCCAGAAAGGATCCACAGGGGGTCCTAGAAACCCCTTGTTAAAATTTCTTCTTGTATGAATGTCCTGGTTAGGGCTGGTCTGGCCAATAAATAAAAAGACAGATGCTCTCTTTAACTCTCACTCAGAGGGAGAGAAGAATGAGAGAGATACTTATGGATTGAAAAGAAAACTAAAACTACTTTCATGAAATAATAATAAAAAGAAAAGATAATAATATAAAAAAAGAAAAAAATGAAATATATACAATATGTACAAAACCAGTATTGAGCTCCCAGGATGACTGGCTGGCACTGGGAAAGTCCCAGAGCGGACTCAGCAATGGATGGGAGCTGGATTCCAGATCTGGATTCAGGAATGTACGGACTGGGATCAAAGGTAGACGAACAGAGACCTCCTCGGACGCCGGCCATTGAAGAGAGAGCGCTGACCCTTTGATCCCTCAGCTTTTATACTGAGCATGAGGCAGATGGGATGGAAAACCCTGCTGGTCAGTTTTGGGTCACCTGTCCTGTCCGCTCCTCCCCGCAGGTGGGATCCCTCTGTGCTTTTCCACTTCCAGCCCTCCAATGGGGCAAGTGAAAAAGTGAGCTGGCCTTGGGCGTTACAGCAGTAAGTATAAGCAAGAGCCTCGGTGCATACCGTGCCTGGGCATCAACTATAAACATTGGTCTTATCACTCTGGTAGCAAACACTGTCTGAAGAATATGCCATTAATTTCAGAGAGTTAGAAGAGGCATTACTGAAAAGTAAAATTACTAAATAGAAAATTGGTTCTGTTTTACTTCAAACCAGGACAGTGGAACAACTTCCTTGTCTCCGGTATAATCCATTCACACAGCTCTGGTACGCTAATGTAAAGATTATAAAAATAATCTGAAAATTATATTTCCTTCTTCCTCCCCCCCAGATCACACCAAAGAAGAGTTTTAGTAATTTTATGATTCAATGTATGCCCAGATACCCTAAAAAATTAAAATGCAGATAAAAAAGTTTAGATTTTACCTTCTGAACAAGACAAAAACCATCTCATTTCAAATGCCAAATATAATCTAAATTTTAGAGAGATTGTGCATAACGCAAATTCGTTTATTAGGCAGATGTCTTTCACATGAATTTCTTGACTTCATGATGAAATTGGATCTCACTGATAAAGAGAATATCATGTTCTACAGTTTTCAGTATAGGGCAGTATTGCATGAGGTGATGATTGCTTTGCATTTCCATTAGCTAACGTGAATCCCTTCGGTAAACCGCTTTTGCTCTCAGAAATCATTATTTTTATTTCTTTTTATTACCACAGTTCCCCAACCTAGACTAGGCATTAATTACATAAGTACATAATAAGCAAAACATTTTTGCTCTGAAGAACATATAGTCTAAATAGACTGAAATTGGGAAGAGAGACTTGGAGCGACTTGCCGTGCACAGTACAGCAAGTTAGTTTTGTAGCTGGGAGTACTTTTTACTTCTACAGTTCCATAGGATCATTTTCAGTTAATAAAATCCAGCACTTAGCACTTCCAGTATAGTGGTACTTGTTTCTTTTTTTTTTGCTGAGCCTTTCCTTTTGCTGAAACAAGTTTTCTTGTGGTCACACAGTGAACCAGAATTGAGAGAAGGCAGAAGAAACACAGCCAGGAGAAAAGAAAAAAGGAAAAAAAATTTAATTTTCAGTTGGATCGGTTCCCCATTCTGAATCATTGTTCAGCTGTACAAACTCTCCTGCTGGCACAATGGAAGGAATGACAAAGGCGTGGAGTGGCCTGCCAGGGCAAGGGAAGGGGGATGCTCCACGGTGAGCACAGCTGCGTTAGCAGCAGTGCTGGCTTTCCCCAGCTTCACGCAGCTGAAAGGGTGGCCTGTGTTTCCTCAGGAGTTTCACCTTAGCTTCACATGGTAGTAGGGCTGCTTTACTACCGGCAGTGGCATCTCCTTTTGGCTCTGTGCTGCATGTGCTTGAGTTCAGAAGGAAGCGTTCAGCTGTGTGAGTAATATCCTCCTCTGAGGGACATGTATCCTGTGGCTTGGAACACCCAAATTTAATAGAAAAGTCGCAGAATCTAGGAGTAAGAAGCCTCCACAGGAAAGGTTCAGAAAAGCAACAGATCCTATTCTGTTTGTAGGTAGTATCCAGAATTGAGAGGTACCAGCAATCATTGTCTAACTTCTATTTTATTTTGCCTTTTTTTTTGGTTGAGTTCTCTTTCTTTTGAGGGTGTATGAAGTGATAAATTCCAACAGGTATTTGGAATAGCAAACAACATTTGATTGTAGGTTGGTTATCATATGATGAAAACACAAAGTCATTAAAACCAGCCACTTGTGCTGAAGAAATTACTTTAATCCCTAATGAAGTTGCTCTCTGAGAAAATTCTACTTCATACTATCAAAATGCTGCCTGCTGCTGATCGTTTAGTAACGTGTCCAAGAATACTGCTAGAAATGATCTGGTAAGGAAATTTTTGTGAGTCACTAAATACAATTGACATTATTATAATGTATCTGAAAGAGTGATTATTTTTTTTTATGTTAGAAGAATAACCTGTGTATGCTGAATGTTTCCAATTAAACACAAACATGAGCACTTCCTGCACATTTTCTGCTGGATGCATCATGTCAGACCATGTTTTGGCCCTGTGTACATTTTCCTGCTCTTAGAGCAAAAAAGGATATTTTCAAATTCTCGTTTTCAACTGGGAGTTCCTTTCCAAAGCTATTGAACTCGTGGGTTGAGACACAAGGCAGAGATCTGGCAGCAAGAGGTACAGAACACTGGGACTATGAAGAAGAAGCCATGCCATATCACAGGAGATCCCATCACAAGCACATCAGACCTTTCAAGAAAGTTCTGACAACGTAGCTGAGCTCCCTCGCAGTCTTTGCAGCTATCAAACATGAGCCTCATGCAGTATTAAGCAGCACAAGCAGAAGACAGGGCACAACCAATCAGTGCATTGACCTGTCAAACTGAATGTGAGGAGATGTGCAAGAAGTAACTCGGGCTCCCTTTGGGTTTAGGAGACAGGTTCCAAAGCCCACTGCATTCTTTCAGTGGCCTTTGGATTTACTGTACTTGGACCTCAGTATCAGCATCATTTCTTATAGTTTCAGTAGACAACTCCTTTAAGCTTTTTAGCTTGAGGAATGGTTACGTGTCCTGATCTTATTATAAATAGATAGTATGGTCCATGTTACTGATCACGTCTTGAGCAGCAGACTCTATTGCAGGTTTATGTTGATCTACGATGAGCATTACAGATCCTTTCTTTTTTGTGGTGAGGCCCTTTTGACTTTGTAGTGTGATGGTACTCCCTCATAAATGAATTATTGTGAGATCTAAACATCAGGAAAATCCAACCTAGAGTCAGAGTATTGGCTTTGTTATATTTGTGCATTATGCTGCCAGAAAATAATAACAGATATCTACTCTTTCACTCTGTGATTCTAATGTTGGCTCCCTAATGTCTAATAATCAGCTGGTGAGTTAATGCTCTCCTCAAAGCACATTCTAGGAATTCCAAGTAAAGCCTTACTTTTGAGTCTGTCCTTTTATCATGCACACACACAAAATCAATACCATTCATATTCTTTAATTTAGTGCTGATCTGTAATTTGGTAATCTATCATAAGGCATTTTCTATTTTTGTTTTCAAACAGAAGATGTCTTTTCCACCACATAAAAATTTTAATTAATATGTATGGGTTGGGAAAATATTTTATGTGTTTTGAACTCAAACATATATTTTTCTGAAAGAGTTTCATTTTGGTGGAAAAAGTTTCATTAAAAAAAATCCTTTTTTTTTTACATTGGTGAAAGGGGAAAGGTAAGAAACAATTTATATCCAGTATGAAAGGGTTTCCACTTCAAAAAAATGGTACATTGAAAAAAAATCTTTTTTTTTCTGAAAGCACTTGCTAATTTTTTAATGAAAAAAATCATATTTATATGCAATATATTTGCCAAAGTGAAACTCATACAAAACTGTGTTTAGTTAATAGTAGTTTTGAGAAAAGACAATTATGAAAGTCTGAAAATACTGAAATTTGCCAGTTCAACAGCTATTGAGCAAATATATGAAATGGTTTGATCATGAAAATACTTTATTTCTTTTAGTTAATACTATATAATACATACCTGAAAAGTCAACATTAAAATGAAGAAAATTACTTTTTTTTAAATTAAAGTTTTGACCATCACTAATTTTTTTTTCCTGGCATTTTCTTTTATGCAATTTGTTTTAATTTGGAGGACTTTCTGGCCAATCACTTAGTGAATATACTGAAAACTTCGTGAAATAAAAATTCTAGCTTCTCCTCAAAACTAACATTTATCTTTTCATGCTAGCACAAAGCCCAGAGGTCTGCCAAAGCCTGCACACCCACTCGGGCTAGCGCGGTTACGGCATTTCAGTTTTGTAGTTGATAACATACAGGCTACAATAGCTATCGATATATCCCCATTCACTCTGCCTGTAATGACTGTATTTAGGGATGGCCACATGTAGAAATTCGCTGATGAAACAGCTCATTAATGTAAGAAGTTGCATGAAAGTTGAATGTCCTTCCTTTTATAAGTAATCAGCTTATTATAGCTCTAGAGAAGAAGCATATTTTTAGCCATTGGGCCAAGCTTGAGGATAATCTCTACTGCTCTGTACAGTTATGATTGTTACCAGGTTTAACTTTCCTTAAAGATTTCATGAAGGGCACCCGATTACCTTTAAAATGGTAAAGCTTATCATAAGTGTTGAGAAACATTCTGACCCTTAGGCTACGGGATAATGTGCTCTAGCTGTATATTGTAGATCCTAAATTAGTCATGTTTTGCAATATTGGGTTATTGTTCCCCCTATGAACTATGCCGCAGAATAAGAAAGTGTCATAAACAGCTCAATGTCAATTTCCTAAGGTGCTATTTTCAGTTTCTTATAATTTGTTACTTTTAAAATATTTACTAGAAAAATAGGGAAACTGTAATAATCTCCACGGTCAGAAAGGTCTCCACACTCAGATCTAACGCTCAGACTGAGTAAACTCCAGCACGTATCTAAATGCTGGCTTGTTCAAAACTAGAAGGCAAAGGAGCCATGTGTTGCCAATCCCCAAACCTGCAAAGCAGAGAAGAGCTCAACTGTAGCTCTCTGGTTGTTTCTGTATATAAGTATCCTTTGTTTTAAGGCTCCTTAAAAGTTTTCCCTACTCCTTTGCATATGTCTTATATCCTCTCTTGAAAATAACCGTACGTTTGCTTCTCCAATCTAGGCAGCCAAGCTAAACTAATCTAAATATGTACAAAAACTAATAATACAGCTGTCATTTTGCAGAAGTTTTCCGAAAGGACGTGAAACAGACTACCTGATGTGTGCTGGGGAATCTGGAATCTGCAAAGAGTGTGGGATCATTGCTGACAGTCTGACATTCCTGATTCGAGCGGGAAAATGCCAAGTCCAGTTTTTCCTTCCTGTTGCTCATGAAAGGACACATATGGCTGAAGCCATAATGCTTTTGGCCAGGAGCTCCTCAAATGTTTTTAGTATTCACAAGTGCATTTGGTCATTAGAATAAGCACTGGGATAAAAACAGGTAAAAACACATTGACCAGTTGCTTTGGTGAACCCACTGGGTAGTCCTCATCCTTCTGAGCAATGAATTCTACAGCAATGCTGTATTCCTAAATAGATCTACGGAGAAGATTGTGTAGCAGTGTTTGCGGGAATATGAATCTGTTCCAATATTTTAGCTATATTTCACTTCCTGTGTTTTATGAAACAGAGAAGGGGACAGTGAAACAATCCAGAGTGAAACAGTCAAAGTAACAGCTAGGAAAATGGTCTATACAGAGCATTTTAGATATTTAGGTGTAGGATAGGCCTTTTTCTAGTCAAGGGGAAAGGATATAACGATTGAACTATTTGAGATAAAACTATGCTATGGAATGGTACAGTTCTATTACATGCTCTGTAAGAAAAAAGAGAAAAAATTATATGGGTTATTCTTCAGCAAGAAATCTGGAAGCTATCATGATTTAATAATGTAAAAGAAAAACTTGACACTGTGACCCAAAGGCCAAGAGTTTACATTGACCTAAGGAAAAAAATCACCTTTTCTTTTCCCTCTCCTGCAAATGCAGACATACTTATTCTCCTGGGATAAAGCCAATGGCTCTGTCTTCACCTCCCTCTCTTCTCCATCTAGGCCTGTGTCTTATGCATTCACAGGGCAGCACCACAGCCTCTTCACTACTCCACAACCTCCTACACAAGATAAGGTTGACTGGCTACATCTGCCAGCCAGCTGTGTCTGCTGCGTGAGATCGCTGAGCAGGATAGAAGCCACAGCATCATGTTCAAAACTGAATCCCATCCCGAAGCATTCCTCACCGCAGCACATCCCTGAGGCTGCTGTCATGTCCTTGCGTCGGCTGTGACAGGTATATCTCCTGGTACATCATCCAATACATCATTGGCTCATGCACCAGGATAGAAAAAATATCAGCTCTGAGTAAAGTTATTAATTTCGCAAGGCTGAGGCACTAACCTCGGGAACTGGGAAGGACTGTCCAGCTTCTGGTGCAGTGCAGCTTACACTGAAGATGCTGCAACATCTATCTTGAATAGTAGGTTGAGGACTAGTTCAAAAAGTATAGGAGATTTTACTGGCCTGTAGTGTCACCTAAACCTAATGAATGCTTTGTAGCCCCTAAATTTTAGGTATTAGGTGCCCAGGATGGAGCGTAGATTTCATATACTTAGCGTGTCAGCTGCCTGTAAAGCCTTGGGGGAGAGTTAGGCAGCTCCTGCTTTAGCCATCAGACTGAAGATATGTCCTCTCTGTTGTTAGTTGACTCCGGCTGATACGTGGTCACTTCAGGCCAGGAGCTGCACAGCCACATCAGCATGGCACAGTGCTTGAACTAATACAGCTTGTAGACAGCATCTGGCTCAAATCCAGCCATCTCACAGGACAGGCAAAGGGAGATCACACCCGTCTACAGCCAGTTCTGTGGCTCAGCCTCCGAATGGATGGCACACTGAAAGAAAATTATGAGGTGAAGGAGAAGGGAGAAGAGGGAGGCGTTATTTTGACCCTTCGCTGAAGCATAAGTACTATGCTAAGTATATTAATTTTACTAAGTGTAAAATTCTATGCTTGCGTCTATAGAGAGGTGACTAAAGATCCACATTTCAAAAATCAGTCATGAGATAAGAGTTTGTTTTGGTTCAGAAGGCCCAGGTTTCTGTTTTAAAATGTGGCCAAATAAAGAAACATGAGTACCCCTCTGTTGATCTCTGTTGCGATCAGTAAAGGATGGATGCAAGATTAATGGGGCTGGAAATCAAGCACAAAAGGAATCCTCACCCTGTAATAATGGTTTGGGCACTCAGCAGGGATTAGAGAGTCCTAGATTCAGTGTGTGATGGTATAGTACTTGTATTCCTGGCTAAGTACTCATACTACTAGCCTGCTACACGAGGTGGAAGAGAGGAGAGGTGGGAGCAGAAGTCACCTATCCTCTTCTCATTTTGTTTTAAAATGGAATTATTCTGTTGATGTCTGGTTCATGTGCTGTGAGAATATCTAAGAGATCAGGCCCCGCATGTGCACAGAACCAGAATTTATAAATCTGACAATCAGTGAATTTAGCAGGATGTTGAAATGCAACAATAATTTTTTTGTATTGTGACTTTATTGTCATGCACCTCAGTCCTGCTTCTATCCTGATTTAGGTACCTAGGTCCTTTATTGGACCTTTTTATAAAAATATTATTGTTCCAAATTAGTCAAGTGGTAGAAATCAAGTTTTTGACCAATTCGTTTGGAGGACTGTGTTCATTGAAGCATCGGTCAAATTTCAAATACAGTATCCCATAAAAAGCAACAGAATCTTTTAGCCCATGAACATTAAAAGGAAGAAAAGGACTTTTCTTTCTAGCTGCTTCAGGAATCAGCTATTGAATAATTCCTTTCAGAGGATTAAAAGAAGGTAAGAAGGAGGTTTGGGGCTTTGCATTTGTTACACACTATGGGTTGAATTCCTTCTTTATACTAACTGGTGTAAATCAGGAGCCCTTCCAATGAAACCAATAGTTACAGAATTGTAAAATTGGTTAGTGATCACAGTCTGGCTGAGTAGACCTATGGCATTAATCAGTTTTAAAGATCTGGTCCCTAAGTACTTAATTTCTAGGAAACAGCACAATGTGACATTACAAGGATCCTATTTAGAGACACACACTCTGCAGATCAAAGCAGGGACTACTGGAAATGCTTTCTGAAGGTATGTGTAACTATAAAATGTTTTGAGTGGCTGCCAGTATTTTGTAATCAGTGTTGTAAAGTTTTGTGATACTCTTGATGTCTGCAGATGTTACGTGGCCCATGGCACAGAGCTGATGTTCTGAATTACCAATTATATACCTAATGGAGCCCTGAGAACTAACTCCTGCCCTCCTTTGGGTACTGGGGCAGTCTTTAAATGCTAGCAAAGGACTGATGCTATAAATAAAACTCGGTCTCCATAGCGACAAGCAGTTCAGTGCTTAGCTTTCAACACTTTAAAAAGGTAATTACTGTCTTTTTTCTTTATATTTTTCTATTCTTGGTTTATAACAGCAGTAATAACCTCCTGAGTTGGGCATTTCCTGGCAATTAATGACTGACAGTGTTAAGAACACTTGGCTTTAGCTCAAGCCCTCAAATCCTCCAGCCGGTCATTAACTGCCAGGAAATGCCCTTCCCCATGGTCATTATTGCTTAATTATGTAAACCTGGATTAGAAATTTAATTAGATGACTTTAACATTCTCCGATTCTCTCCCTCTTTCTTCCCCCACGTCCCAAGCATCAGTATTTGCCACAATTGTTAGCTGTCATGGCTGATATTTTCTCCAAAACAGTGCCAGTATAGCAAACACTACACAGAGTCTCGGCAGAACCAGACTGATTCCCTTTTTAGCCCTTGGTGGACAGAATTTATCTACGTACCTACTTGTAAAGAATATATTAGATCAGGTTGAAACAAACGTCCAAGTTCTATCTGGTACTGCTTTTAGGTGGTGACTAAGAAGACCTCCCATTGGGAACTGGGTGACTCCCCAGTCTGATGAATGAAGGAAAACGTGTGATGGAGGGCTCTCACTCTCTGCCTTAGCTTCCATATACCAACCGTTCCTGCTTCAAGCAAGAGTATTCCGGGTATCACTACATTTTGACCCATTTCTGTTAAAAGCCCCAGTGTATAACTGCTGCAGGCAAATGCTTAAAACCAGGATTAGTGCGTCGTCCATTTCTAACCAGACAACCCTTGAAGCTGCTTTCACAGATTTGTTTCCTTTATCTGGACATGGGGCTAAGGTTTTTCTAAATAATAGCTAATGCGGCATGCAAGGAAGTGTGCTAAATAAAGCTGTTTCTCCCTATTTAACTTGCCATTTTGTTTATTCATTGTTCTTAAAGATCTGCATAGCACAGTTACAGTAATACTGAGCCCATCACACTACAGTCAAACAAGTTGGCTTCCAGGATGACGTTACCTCCATAGCCAGTGTGCCATTGACCCATGGGGATACTTGCAGCACATTATTATCACCATCATCGATGTCTTATCAGTACATTAATAAAATCACCTGTCTATCCCTTCTGATTTTTAGTCGCAGGAACTTTATTTGGTCACTAAACAAAAATAGCAACTAATGTGTACCATTCCCTTATGGCTGAATAAATTAGCAGCCAACCCCTAAAATTCATACTTTTGATTCTGGAAGATCTCCTCCTAAACTGTTAATTTGTTTCTGACTTCTGTGCAGGCTGTATGGCACCATTTAATGACTTAGTGTCTCTGACACTCCATACAACTGTAACTACTCAGATACTTCATAAAGTACTTCAGTGTTAATTGTTTTAATGTACAAAGGGCATGTAATTTGGATCAAAGGGCACTTTCTGTGAAGTCTTATGAGTTGTAGCACTGGTACAAAATATTACTTCTTGACATATAGGTCATGTTCTAACAAACAAAGAAGCAGCAATAACGTGGACATGAAAAGTAATTACTATATTACTGAATCACGTCTTTAATTTGAAGTCCTTTTAAAAAAGCACACTATGCCTGACAGTAGCCTCCATCAGTCCCCAGTAAAAACAAAAGACAAGTGTCTTTTGAAACATCTTTAGTTTTAAGCATTCCATTCATTTCTACTGTGTATTTTAAAAGAAACAGAACCAAAATCCCCTTGCAAATGCAAAGCTCTTAAAAAAAATGCAAAACAATATTAATTTTTAAAAGCCCTTCCTCTTTTTTTAAGAGTTCACAATTTTATAGAAAAATCAATTGAAATCCATATCCATTAGAAAGATAAAATATGGATGGTAGAGCCAGTATTTATATATGAATTTAATTGAGCTATTAAAGTATAATATTTCTTTTTGAGTAACATACTATACTTACTGAGGTATGTACATGTGTATCATGTAACTTTTTTTGGTGGTAATTAACTAACTAAATAAAACTGAGGCTAGCCTGTTGTGCAGGTGGAGGAGGATTTTCGCCCCATAAAAGAGGTAGACAAGGTAACTCATTTCCACCTGCCCTTCTAAAGGCACGCTAAAAGTGAAACAGGCAGCATAGGGTGGCATTCCATGTCCTTTACTCACATGCCAGTGGAAAAAATGGGACACAAAGCCGAATACTTGCTGTTTGTGGTGGTCTTGTTTTCCTTTATCTTCTCTGCACGCCCTCGCTGTTCTCTGTACCTGCTCTGCAGAGCTGTGAGGCTGTGCTCAAGAGGAACCCTGTTCATTTCCATAGCGCTGCAGGTGCACAAAGCCAGGGGCTCCCAACCCAGCTACTTCTGCAAAAGTAACACAGAAAATAAAAGTGGCTTTAAGGCAGCTTTAAAGGAATTCACCTATGATCACGGTGAGTTGGTTTAATCTATACTATTAAGTTAAAATATATGACAGAATTAAAGAAGCATTCCCTCCTTTCCTAAGATAAGGTGAACCAGAGGATGGAGCCAAAGTCTGGAACATGATAGGCCCTTGTTCACATCTTGGTTCTGCTATTGACCTGAGGCTTCAGTTTTGTGCCTCGGTTTCCCAAATATATAATTACACTTGCTTCCTGTGTAACAATGATGTTGATGTATACTGACAAAAGGCATGGAACACCTCTCCTATGAGGAGAGGCTGAGAGAGTTGGGGTTGTTCAAGCCAGAGAAGAGAAGGCTCCAGGGAGACCTTATAGCAGCCTTCCAGTACCTAAAGGGGGTTTATAAGAAAGATGGGGACAGACTTTTTAGCAGGGCCTGTTGCGATAGGACAAGGGGTAATGGCTCTAAACTAAAAGAGGGGAGATTTAGACTAGATACAAGGAAGAAATTTTTTACAATAAGGGTGGTGAAACACTGGCACAGGTTGCCCAGAGAGGTGGTAAATGCCCCATCGCTGGAAACATCCAAGGTCAGGTTGGATGAGGCTTTGAGCAACCTGATCTAGTTGAAGATGTCCCTGCTCATTGCAGAGGGGTTGGAATAGAGGACCTTTAAAGGTCTCTTCCAACCCAAACTATTCTATGATTCTATGATTAAATAAACATTGGGGTTTATAATATTGAGCCTTCAAGGGAGTCAGTCCAATCTTTAACACACTATGGACAGTCAGATATTTTGATGATTCACATCAGGGATTTGAATTTAATTTCAGAAATCTCATCAGCTCAGGGGAGGGAATGAGAAGGCAAAAAAACCCACTTAGTTTACACACCGAAAGAGGTAGATCCTCCTCTTTTGAGAAGCTTCATAAGCTACAACAGCTGAAGAGCTGACACCTCAGAAGCACTAGTTCAAAAAAAAAAAAAAACCCAAGGGTTAACTTCATTGCAACAGTGTATATTTTGCAATTTGATAGTTTGCTAAAACATCATCATAAAAACGTGAAGTAACATTTCCTCATATTTGCCTTCTATATACTTTATCTTAGTTATTAAAGAAAACATAAATCCATGTACTTTAAACAGTGTATTTTGTGAAGGTTGAGTGGCTAAAAGTATTCTCTAAACAGAAGGAAACTTAACGGTTAATACTAATAGGTCATCGCCAGGCATATCAGAGTAGACAGACAAATTCAACTGCTAATGAGATTGCTACTCTAACTTGCCACTTCAGAATTTAGAGTGAATAGTAAAGATTAGGAAAAACAGAAAAAGCTCTGAAATGTATTACAGAAAATGAAGATTTCTTGATGAATATCATTTACAGAAAAAAATGTAATAAATGTTTAGAAATAGTTTTGTTTTCTATGGTGAAAGACTGCTTTTCTTCCTGTTCTCCCAGGACAGGTTTTGAGCTCAATGGGAGCAAAGAGCTGTTGATTTAGCGAGGATTACAAGACTGATCCTCACATTGTACAACAGAATTTATCCACCTCAGGAATCACTTCAGACTCTCTTTTTTGCGAGACTCGGCGATGAATCAAAAGGCTATTAACTGCTGTAATTTATATAATCTTCTACCTCTCGTGTTGCAAAAAAATGCATTCAGCTAAGACTATTTAAGCATTTCTTTGCACAGAGAAGTATTGTCAGCATAACTTATATTGCTTTAGCTGAGCTGATATTGCTCCAATTAAGTGCATTCATGCTGTTGTGTTGTTGTCCACACAGCATTATACCATAATCTTCCCATTGCAGACAAGGTGTCTGAGCCTTGCTGGCATTGTTTGGAGTTCACTGTGTTGTGGATAGTTTTTATGATATACTGTAGGATACCTCTCGATGTCTGAAGGAGCAGTGGTTGCAATGGCCACTTTCTCATATAAATTCACTTGGAATGTTATTCCTTTTCCAAGCTGTTCTTCACTTGCATGGTTGAAACACAGAAGAACACAATACTTGTCCTTTGTCTAACAAGAAAACAAGCTGCTTCATGAGAAAGCTGCCGTGTTCATGGATAGCCTTATTTCTCAATCGGTCTTTAGAATCTGATAGTTTTGGGGAGAAGATTTACAGCTGGATAAGATAAAGTAATCCATGAAGGGAGACTGTCTTTATGTTGTAATCTAGCTGAAAAATCACAGAGGAGTTTTCCTGTACAAAGCCCCTAGTCAACTTTAAGGGGTAGTGCTGACACATTTTAAATTTTCGTGCAGCTTTTGTTTCTTTGATGTTTGATGTCCTCCACTGACAGGCCCTGATGCAGCCACAATGTATGTGCAGAAGCTGTGAAGTCAGGTTTCATAGCCTCTGCATCAAGTAACCCAGAGTACGTTCCCCATATGTGGAGCTAACCAGGGAGCAGCGAGGGACCTGGGACAGCTTCTTTAGCTTTACTGATAAATTACTGCAGAAAAAAAATGGAAAAATATTTTATGGGGTCTTAATGTTGGGTTTTTTACTTGATTAACACTTTGAGAAAATTTTTTTCTTTTATTTTCACTAGTAGTATTTTTGGTGTGTTTTTCATCACGGTTTCATGGAACTGTTATTGGGTTTGTAGTTTTAGGGTTTTTTGGAAAACACTTCTAATTCTTGAAAAGCAAGTAACATAGTCATGGACTTTATAGTTTAAGCATCACCCTAAACTGCCATAAAAGATTCAGGAATAATGTTGACCTCTGTGCCTCTGAAATAAAAGAAAGCTTCCTATTTGTTGCCCTTCCTTTCAACATGCAGGAAGTTTTCTGTAAAATGTGAGTCGTGTAGAGAATGAATGGTACATCGCACGAGGCCCATGCATCGGAGCCAAACTCAGTGTGAAGGAGCAGCGCGTAGGCAGCGCTGTATGTTGTGAAAGGCAGGCAGTGAGGGGTACGAGTAATGTCCTGAATGGTGAAGGAGCGGGGAATGAGCCAGCTGATTAAACCGATAGGAGGCAAACAGTGCTGTGGAGCCTTTGATGAGTGTCAGAGGTCATCTCCATACAGTTCCCCAAGTCCCCAGGACACACAACCTTGCTGACCTAGTCACTAGATCAGACAAGAGCGTTGAGACTTCATCAGCAAACAACAATCTAACAGATTTAGATAACTGATAGACTGACTAAGCAAATGCTGTAAAAAGGAGCAAAGGAGAAGCAGCTTGTCAAGAGGGAAAAACTGGGTGAGAGAAGGAAAAAAAAATGTTCAGAAAATATCTACTTCTGTGTCCAAACAACAGTACCAGGATGTATGAGAAACTCAGGGTAAACGTCATTGACATAAAGGTACCAAAACTCCTGCAAATTGGTGAAGTCTGTATTCATGCTAATTCTTCATCTGCTAAAGAATTTATGGAATTTTAGGTATTTCTTTAGCTGTCTGGGGGGGTTTAACATTTACATACCATTTCAAAATGAATGAGGTATCAAGCTAAAAGTATAGTCAACTGCACCGTAGGCACTCTTCCGCCCTTTTATCCTTATTTTGTAGGGCTGGTTTGCTTTGCATTTTGCAGCATGGTGCAAAAGAGACAAAGTCTACCTCCAAGCAGATGTTATGCAGAGATACTAGCTTAGATTGCTAAAGCAGTATAGCTGTATTAGCATAGCACAGTGCCAAGCTACTAAGCTCCATCTCTCAGAATGTTTAGTTATTTTGAACCCAAAATAACACTGATATAGCTAGAGTGTTTTTCGGTGTGATGCTTTTACATAGCATAAACACTCCTTGAGACTTCGTTATCCTTGGAGTCTGCGCCTTCCCATGTGTTTGTGCAACAGTCAGTGACATGTTCACCTGTTTGGGCTGGTTCTGATATGATTGCAATAATGAATGTATCTGATCTCAAAAGCTCACTGTAGTCAAAAAGTGATAGAAAGCAATGACAGCTTCTTATTTGTGTTTTAGGAGCCATCTGATATGTTTTACTGAGGTGTGTTGTGTATAAATAAAGGTGTCAAGGGCTACGTGAGACATTCGCATGAGGCTGGCAGATATGACATAGGACCTGTGTGAGACCCACATCCTTCTGGAAGGCTGACTGAAGGCCAGAAAAGGTGCCTCGTGTCATTTCAGGTGACATTAGGAACCTGTTTTGGGTAACCTAATCACTGGGGCAGAAGGGTTGTCTGTGTCTTCTCTTCAGCATCATATTGCCAGCACAACAGAGAATAAAAGATCCACTCAGGTGGCATGAGCTACCTCTCTGTTCCCTGTGAGCTGACATGCTGCAAACCAGATGTGAGCTGGAAGCCATTTAGATAGGTTTGGGTCTTGCTGAAAGATAATGTAATGTTGAGAAGCAGGACTTATTTGCTTGGGCACACAGTACTGAGCTAACGCATCTAAATGGCTTCCAGAGCACAGCTGGCTCACCGGCAAGTCTAGCTGGCAATTGCTTGCACATGGCAATGTGGTCGGGCCCTAAGAGGAAAACATCAGTCCGGGCTCTGCTCCACCTTGTGTGTCGCCATCAGAATCGTTCACTGAGTTCACATGGCAGATTGTGATCATGAGTGAGCCAGGAGGAGCTGGACTTGCAAAAACTCAGCTGGAATTTGTAAGGGTCAGTAGCAAGAAAGTAGAAATTCTTATCCATAGGCTGAGAATGGCTGAAACAGGTATGTGGAAAGAAAATGAATGTGATCCTTTTTACATTTTCTCTATATAACATAAGACACCATGCAAGAAGAAAATTTGAAAAGCGTTATGAGAGGAATTAAACTGTACAGATGAGATACAGACATTGCCCTGCACAGTCCTTCCATTCACTATCACAGATAAAGTAATTCTTCAGAAGCTTGTGTGGTGTGTTTAGTTAAACAAATTCCCTTAGAGACATGATTGACTATTTTTAAGCTGAACGCTCACAGTAACAATTACCTGCGTTCTCAATGTCCATGAGCCTCAATAAACAGCCCATGGATTTATGTCTTAGTGAGAACCAACCTATTAGTTTCAGCCATAAATCTCATGTGCCTTGTGTGCAAAGTGAATTTTAATAAAAATCATATAAGGAGCCAGACTAGCTAGGCAGGGTTTCACGTGGCTGCCAACATTTGAAAACAATTAATAGAGACCTTTTGGGGGAGGGTAAGTAGAACCATGTCTTTAGCTCCTGTTGAAATACAGTGGACTCAGTGAACTTGCCTGAAGGACAGAATAAAGAGTTTTTTTTCTATTAAAAAAAAATAAAAAATAAATAAATGGAAGCCATCACTTCTAAATAAGGGCAGAAGGAATGAAAAGAGTCGTTCCTTTGAGTTTGCAATCTCATCCTCTCTGACACCCTGCTGCCAGGGAAATGGCAATAAGTATCTTCAAATTAAGCAGCAAAATAAAATAAATATACATCTGTGCTCTCTGGCCTGAAAATAGGTTCTGTCCCCTAATGAACAGAGGCAGTATGTGTGTTCAGTTTCAAAACCTTCGCCTACGGTGCTCTTTGTGCGCTCCCTGTCTGAGCGTACAGAACGTGGCGTGTCACACAGAGTCCAAAAGACAAAGCTAGGAGTCACTAGCTCATTTTTATTCTGCTGGCCATATTAGGTTTATAAGCAAATAGTTCAGGCATAGAAAAATAAATACGAAAAGTTCAAAAAGAAAAGGTTAGGTCCCGAGCTGCAGACGCTTTGTCCTGTCCCCACGGTGCTGAGGGCAAAAAGGTTGCTCTAAAGGGGAGGCCAGGGATTTCTCTAACATGCAAGGAGCCTCCCAGGGTCTTGGTGTTGTGTCTGCCCAGTCCATATAGGACTAGTTCAGCTGTTGTAAATTAACCCAGCTCGCAGGCTATAATATACTGCAGAATGGATGTCTTATCACCAGGCTGGTAAAGGAACTCGGGACTGAAAGGTAGCGTTTATACCAAGTTTAACCAAATACAGCTGAGGGCAGGTCCACTTCATGTCTAATACCAATAAATATGTAGACTTGGTCCAGGTAGGGAACTCTGGCAGTGATAAGGGAATAGCTACACTCTACCTGACTGCTTTTAAGAAACACATGACATACGTTTTGAGTTACTGAAATGGCATGTACCAGTACGTATGTGTCTGTGCTGCTACTTACATACGTTTAAATCTAGGTTGGGATGGTTATAATAAAATTAATATTGTAACTACAGATGGAGTCGATCTCTTCCTTCAAGTTCTTGATGAAAGAAAGTGATTGGCACAGGTTTTACGGACACTTTTCTTAAGCAGTCAAGGTGTGGATCCCATTATCCACTGCTGTGCATATATACGTGTTACACTGAAAACACTGAGGCTTGATTAAATGATTCGGGAGTAAAAAGTTTGAATCTAAACAGATTGAATTTGAGGCAGCTATACAGCATCCAAACATGAAGAGCTACGTCCAGCTTGCATGTCCCTATGGCTGCAGGTATTGTCAGTCAGTCAAAAAGTGCCGTGAGTTTAGATGGTCCCACTCAGAATATAGGAAGGATCAAGCTGTTTTCCTCCCCAGCTAACTCTTCTGTGATACTTCCCTATTCTTTTAAGAGTGTGACAGGGTATTTGGCTGACTTTGATGTTTTCAAACAGTTGCAATGAAGGTGTCTTCACATCTTAAAGTTCTTTGAGGATTAATTTGATATACATAGAAAACCTGTACTCCTTGGTGAAGAAGTACTAAATACTAGTTTCTGCCTTCAGATATGGGCACACCGAGCTGATTTTAGTTACTGCCAGCCCAGTATATGCAATTAAGCTCAAACTGGACTGCAGTACTGCCTATTGGTTGACACGAGGAAGCTAGTGGGAGCAGAATGGTCAAATGCACTAAGAAACCTTGAGGAACAGAGTTGAGAATTTAATCCCATTTGTGCCCCAGTCCAGGGTTTGCTTAGTATTGGAACATACACTTTAAGACTATTAAAAGCTTGGTCAAAAAAACAGGAGTTGTCTTTCTGTCTACTTCTGTGGTCCTTTGGACATAGGACTTTCTTGCTATCTTGCAGTAAATGCTCAGGTATAAGCTGTAGTTTCAACCTTCCTTTTCTTGCCTCTGGAGATCCTACAGAGACTGCTCAAATTACCCAAGAGGGTTGTGATAGTATATTGTTTTCTCGGACTTAACTTCGTGTAATTACACACAGGTAATCCTGGTTTATTTCTGTTATCCCTTAATTGAGGTATAAGATTTTTTTAAGCTTAAAAAATGCCACAGGCTTTTTAAGGGCTCTAAATTAAAATGCAACAAACTGAAAAAGAACCCTCCCCAGTTAATGCTATTGACAGATAATCTGCCAAATTTAATTGTAAAAGAAGTGTGTCACTTTTAATTACAAAATCCCAAAGAGATCCTTCAAAAAAACTATATGGATTTTATTTTATTTCATTATTTTCAGCTGCCCTGGAGTGCTGTGTCTCTATTTTCTCTCAGCCTGAGGTATGCTTTTATGACTAAAGTATCAAAACCATGCAAACAGAGCTTCATAACCAAGATCCTGATAGATCTTTAGCTGCATGGGTGGGCGCAGCTCTAGTAATTGCATCTTATTCACCCCATCACTGCTGTAACAGTGGCACCTGTTAGTGTTGCTGCAGTCCCTCACTGTTTCCATTTTAAACCTCTCTTTTCATGAGTTCATTTCTTGGCTAATAAAAGTTTCCTCACAGCTGAAACTTGGCTGAAAGTGACTTTGCCTGGGAACAATTATTATTAATATTTTTTTAATATAAATTTCCTTTTAAAAATCTTTCTGTTATTTTTAAATTAAAAGAGAGAGAGGTTTACAGGGTTCAGATGCCTGCTCTGTGCATATATGACCAGGTCTGGTGGCCCCATTCGCAGTTAGATGCCAGCTAGAAATTAGGGCATCTGATTGTCCTGTGGGTGATGTGGCACAAAATTAACTGAACTTCTGTCAGTTGAAGAAAGGGGTGATGACACACTGCAAACTGCACAGAAGGTCTGTTCCTAACTCCTTGGATGACACTGGTTCCTAGCAAGAGTGCAGACCTTAGGCCAGGGTTTTTGGAAATAAGTATATCCAGGAATTTAAGGTTAAGTAAAGGAAGTGCACAATGGCAATAGGTTCTCCCTCTACAGAACTGAGTCATGCACACTAAGTTGCTAAAAAAGAGTAACTTAAAGCAGCCTGAAGAGTGTAACCTTTGCCTGTGGAGCCCACCAGGTGCACCCGTGCTTTCACTGAACGGGTAATATCAAGTAGGGTCGAGGGCAAAGTGCGTCCTGCCTTCTTATCACACATTACTCAGGGTTTGCTGATCTGTTTTTCCCCTGCTGTTCCCACGTATCCTTATCAGACGCTGAGTTTCCAGCAGCCCTCTTCTCCCACCAGCGCACTGATTTCCTCTCCTCCCCCTGCCGCCCACCACTGGGCCAAGGCCGCCCGGCTCCCCATTTCCCCATTCCCCATCTCCCTGGTTCCCTGGCTCCCCAGCTCGCCGGCTGTGCATGTCAGCGACAAAGCTCCTGCCTCTAGCATTTCTCACACCCTTGTTGAGGAAGGTGTGCCCTCCTCCCCTTCCAAAAAGCTGGGCAGGAGGAGGTTGTCACATTCAATTTACGATCGATGTAGAGTGTGTATTTGGGAAAACAGTATCTCCTCCCTCTCTCCCAAATAATTCTGAGCTAGCGCATATACACGGTGCTGAAATATTTAGCAATATTGACGAGCTCTTCGTTCCAAACAGGAAATGATACGTAAATTAGAAGATTCCTACGAATCCACAAGGGCAGGATCCCCACCAAGGAATTTTGGACAATCATACTTCGCTGGAATTAGAAAATTATCCCAATTTGAACAGGGGTATGTGAAGAAAATCTCTGACATTGCCTTCTCATTATATACAGCATTTGGGTAGTAAACAGGCCTTGTGAGGATGTAGGTGAATTTTATCCTCTTCAAACAATACAAGCATAATATTTTTTTTTTAATTAAAAAGAAACCAAGTATGAAGTGACTGAAGATCAAAGCAGCAGCCTTGAACTTTTGCAGCAGTGGATGTAACCATTTTGTATATAGTATTTCAGCTTATACATTTCCTGATTCGTAGCTACTGGGCATGCCTTCGGCTCTGCCCCATCCTCCCCTGGCGCAGGTACATCGTCAGACGCAGCAGTAGCTCTCACTGGGCAGGAGCAGGGTGGGCATTCGGGTTCTTGGGCAGGGGGTGTGAAGCAGCTCACACGCATACCATACACATGTGTATGTGGGGCTAAACCACGCAGGTGAGAGGCAGAGTACTTGTTTCAGACCCCTTCCAGCCCTCATTAAGGGTGGATATTTGAAATAAGGTCTCAGACCCAAAGCATGAGTTAGTTCTCCCTGCCCAGCTGGAGTTATCCTACTTGCTGTTTAAGAAAGAGAGGGCAAATAACTCTCTTGCAAGGTGATAAGGATGCTTTTCCAGGAAGTAGGATACCCAGTCTCTCCTCAAATGCCAGGCTAAGTACATACTCTAACACAGCGTAGCATCCTGGGCTGCAGGATCCTGTCCATCTGGCCCAGGAGAGGTCTTAGAGCATGCAAGAAATCAAATTTGCCCGGCATCCCCTCACATCCAACCTGCAAACCTACAACACCCCAACTTTCCCCTCAGTGGTGGTGTGAAACTCGCCTGCTATTCCTTTACTTTTCTTGCTCATCCCTGAAATGCTGCACATTGAGTGCAGCCATTTAGCAAAGAAGGAAACTCAGTTTTCCCGGTTTTCATTCTGGCAAGGAAGGAGGTAGGTGCCACCTGAATTTTTCATCCCATCTCCTTTCCCACCCTCCTTCCCCCTCCCTGTTCACTGTAAACCGAATAAAGAGCCCAAGCAAACCCTGCTGCAGCAGTCTGGCCTCAGCCCCGATGTGACCTCTCAAATAAGCTGCTTCTCCGCCTTGGTTTCCCTATTGCTAAAATGAAGATTATGCACATCATAGGAGACATTGTAGTCTACATCCAGAGGAATTTGCTAATTTTTGCTAGCTGGTGTCCTGGTCCTAATATGTGTAAAATGTAAATCACATATTGCGGCTTTCATGAAGGAAAGGGGCTGGACCCTACAACGCCTAGAAGAAGGATCAGCATTTTATAAAATCTTTACCAAATGGGGTCCTCTTCCTCTTACCCAGACACCTCTCCTGTTCCAGTGCTACGGACATGGACTTCCTTGGACGTGCCTCTGATTTACAGCTCAGTCTGCGGAGGAAGAGGAATCAAGCCCAGAGACTTCAGATTATGCTATTTTTAACCACCAACAATTAGATGCTATGCAGTTAACTAACAACAGGGTGAAAAAAAACTAAGAGGAATTGTAAATATATCCTAATAATTGTATTGCAGCATAGGATTTATAATTACTAAATGTGTGATAACTGCTTCCTAAATGCCCATGCTCTTTAAACAACCTAATTTATAATTTAAAAAGCTGACAACTCTTAAAGTGTTTTATTTTATCTTGTCTGAAATAATTGAAGAGTAAGTTATTGAAAACCTTTATTTTTCATTAGCCTTAAATTCAGCTACAATTAATGTGCCCAATTTGATTATAAACTGCACAAATTAAACAATAAAGAGCTGTCTAATGAGAAATTAATTATGAGGAACAGAAGAGGAGCTGGGCTGGATAAAAGCAATAAGTTATGGCCTATGGCAGGATGTGTCAGGTTTTAAAGGAGACAAAGGGCTTTTTCCTCAATGTGTGCCAGTGCTGATAGGGCTCATCACAGATCAGTAGATCCAGAAGCCATAACAGCACGGTAATTGAAACTGCCAAAATCAATAGTGCTGACAACCTTAATTAAATTAAATATGTCTCTGATGAGCTCAAACAGCATGGCAGCGGACCACTTGACCCTTTCTCGGAGCCCCGCTTGATAGAGTGCAGCGTGCAGCATGATGGATTTCACCCCCGAGGACCGCTGGAGCCCTCGCGCTACTGTAGAAAATTGCTCCAGGAGCGATGGTCTTCCCAGCGCGACTCTGGCTCTGACTCCAAAGTGCAGCCTGGAGTTTGTCGCCCGCTCCTGCCTTTGCTTTGCCTGAAAGGCGCGGGGGCTACTTTGCTGAGCGCAACCCGGGGAACTTTGTCATCGTGTCAGCTTTCCGTCCCCCCTCTCCCAGCAAAAACAACAGTTTTGTTTGCTAAACGGGCAAACGACTTCCATCACAGCTGGCTGGCTGAGAAGCAGTTCTGACTGTCCCTTTATTACAAGCAGCGTAGCCGGGAGATCTACTTGGAATTGGGTCTAATTCAGGCTGGGTTTTTAGGTTTTGTCTTTTTAAAATAAAAAGAGAGTGGGCTGAGGCACTCTAGAATTATCTGAAAGATCATCATGGGATTATAAGAGGGGAAAAATGAGCTATAAATGGACAGGAGACAAAGAAAAATTCTTGTCGCTTAAACCACAGGCTGGAATCTCACTTCAACTGTACAGTCAGCAGTTGTTTTTCTCGCTAGGAAATTACATGAGTAAATATTTTTGCAGAATGCTGTTCTCTTGACCATGTAGTGCTGACTTCCTAAACAACATGAAATAATTGCACCTCTAAGTTTTCAAAATGTTTATGTCAGCATTAGCAAACTGTTCCTTCATTATAAGCCTGTCAAAGATCAGAGGCTTAGATTATTGAAGTAGATTCCTTTCAAATGCTGAAGTTGTTGCTGTGACAACTGAGGGAGAGAAGAGATTGTTTGAGGTGGACAAAATGTGGGTTTTCCATACCAAAAGGGTTTAAATAATCCTCCTCCCTGTTTAGAAAAATACCTCAATCACAGTAAACACCCTCCAGCTAAGCACAGAGGTCTCAGAAAGGTAAAATGTAACATTGCGCCTAAAACCCTATGGGTTTAAATCATGCTATTGAGCTTCATATATATATAAATTAGGCTAATCTTAACGAAATGGGATCCAGATACTGTAATTCTGTTCCATGTATAACATTTTACGAAAGACACCTATTCAATATATTTTGGAGCATTGCTATTCTGCTCGGAGCTCGGGCAGAAATTTATGATACTGGAAAAATTATACAAAAGATGATGTCCTTGAATCATGAGGAGGCCGTTCCTCGCAGTGCGGTTTATGGCATTGCTAATTTAAATATGGTTCTGTGTCAGGCAAACTGTTTTATAGCAGCCTCTTTAATCCAGCCTTCAAAACTTTGTAATCTGGTGCACAGGAAAGCGGTTTGCAGGGGGTGGGAGGAGAGGTTGCATTGGGATTTTGGAAAAGTCTCAGCCCAACTTTTCCTTTCTTACCTTTGCCTTTTCAGTTTCGTTGTTTTTCTTTTCCTTTTTTCCTTCTCCTTCTTCTTTCCTTTCTCCTTTCCGTTCTCCCTCCCCTTCCCCTTTCTTTCCCCTTTCCTTTTTTTTTTGTACCCTGAGTTAAACTAAAAACCAAAATAACCTTTTTATGCTCTATGAGCTGTGTATTGTTTTTGTTATTATTAGTGGAGAGTTATAACACTGCAGGGTTCAGATAGATGCCAAACTCCCCATAAAAATTCGTAGGGGCTGGTGCAACCTCTGCCTTTGAAAACTACCCGCGTTTTAGTGACAGCATCAAATAATAACAAATTATTAGTAAAATATTATTAGTAAAAAAATATTAGTAACAGTGTCAGCAGTAACCAATGCCTTTACCCTCCCTTTTCCTCAAAGGCAGGATGAAAAGCCTTTTTTGCCCATGACGGTGCTGTTATCATTGCTGGGTTGTGGAGGGAGAAAAGAGCTTCTAGAGCAAAAGGGCCTTCCCAGAGGGTGAAATGGAGCAGAAACTTCTCACGTACAGTGCGAGAGCTGTGGCTGCAGCTCTAGAAGAATAGCCGAGTGGAAAACACTGTGGCCTGACAGCCGGGAGGGCTGCTCACCCTCGGCAGAGAGCCAGCGTTAGGCCCTAAAGCCGTTGAAGCAGAGATCCTGCTTGGGTGTCTCCTTCACCTTCCATGGCAGTGTTGGTTTTTTGGCCAGCTGCCTGCTTATGCGCTTGCTGCCTGAAGCACATCCTGCCGGCCTTATCCAGTCCCTCAGGGCTCTCACCGTTTTCTGTCTTCTTCTGGTTTAACTTTCTTTTTACCTCCCTTTTCTCGTTGCATCTGTGCCCCAATGGATGCTTTTGCCTCACCGTGCTGCGCGGTGGGTGTAAGGTAGCTGACCCCTTCGCTAAAGAGGGTGCTGGTGGGATGCACGCAGGCAGTGGAGCGAGGGGGGAGCAAATGCAGCCAGTACAACCCCTCGTCTTCCCAGCGTTACCAGGGCTAGAAGCCAGTAGAGTTTCACAGCCTGAAAAACAATTTACCAGGGCAGGACACTTGGGATACACTGCTTTTGGCACACCAACGTAACGCATGGGAGGAGGGTGAGAAGCCGCACTCGCCAGTGGCTTTTACCCAAGTCCCTCTGCAAGGGGATGTGTTCTCTGGGGCTTGGTGGAAAGGAGCTGAAGAAGTGTGTCCCATACCCCAGCGCAATGTGTCCCCACTGCACTGGACCCCCTCATGTCACTGAGTGATTTCAGCCACCCCTTCCCTTGGATGTGGTGAGAAGCCCAGTCCTTTGGACACAATGAGAGTATTTTAAGCAGGGAGAGGAGGCTGCTGGATATTTCTGGAAGGACTTGTGAGGTTAGTGGAAGTCTCAATGCTCAGATCGGAGGACAGTGTCAATTTTGCATGTTTCTGGAAGGTCTGAGCTGACAAAACAGGAATTTAAAAGCTTCATCCTTGAGGTTTTGTGCTTTTCATTTCTCCTGACCAGTACCTCTGTAGCAAGCCAAGCACTCAGAGCTCACTCTTGTTGGGAAAACAGTTTAGAATAAGTGATTCTTAATCTGCTTATTCAAGATAGAGATACGCTCTGGAGCCAAACTTTTCTGAATGTTCTGTTATTTTTGGCCAACCATACTATATCTCCCTAATCTTAAAGAACCCAAAGTATTTACTTGTTGCCAAAGAAACACTTTATGTTTAGGAGAGATCTGATTAGCTACAGGCACCTTCGTCGTTCTGTTTTCAACCCTTCATTCCGTCCCATGGCAGCTGACCTCCAGGTGACCACGGAGGGTGGCCCTTGCCACTGAGATCAGGATACATAAACCACCTAACTGAAAACAAAAAAGTAGAGCAGAATAAAGGTTTTGAATTAAATCTCAGTTTGCATATTCTACTAATAATTTGGCCTTTATCTCCTGTATTGTTCTCTGTACTCTGAAGCTTCTGATTAATCTCAAGTGATGTGTCTGAGCTAGTCTTGTGTCACCAGCCTTTGCCGTGGGGAAGAAAACTAAGATAGCAAGGCAGATATCTCGGAAGGAGCAATTTGTATAAGGAGGAGAGCCACATTGATCATGTCATAGCATTACTACCAGTAACAAGAAGAAAAGATTCTCATTTTCACAAAAGAGCCTTGGCTTGAATAGCTGTAGAGAGTAAAAGCCATGTAAAGTTGTTTCCGAGAAGTACAGTTTCAAGAAACAAAAGGAAGAGGAAAATCTCTTTAAAAGAGTGGATGGAAAACCTTTTACATAGCATATATAGAGATGGCTTTCCTGGCTGGTTAAAAGAGAAGATGCTGTGAGGACTGTAGATCCAGGTCATGGCACTAGAGCCAGTGGAGGTGTGTTGCTGCGCATCCCCGTTCATAAATACCCTGGCTGCAGCTGGCCTTGCCAAAGCCACTTCATGGTCCCAAAAACGCTTCTCTCCCTTGACACCAGCAAAACCTGAGCAATGGCTGGCAGCTGGGGTTTCGGCTGCTGTTTACTGTACTGATTTCACTCACCCCTTGTTGGCTGTTTTATTTGTCCTACCCATGAGCCTGCAATCTAAGTATGTATGTTTTATGTTCTTCTCATACAGGGCCAAGTTCCTTCATTATTGACCTTCAAATCAGAACTTTTTATTTTCAGTCAGTGTTTGAACATATTCAAGTATGGGGTACAGCTGCATGGAAAGTGAAAACTTCTGTACTCTTCCCAATCATCAAATGTAATGACCCTTTAACATTCCACTCCAGGCAAAATTTGGCTTGAAATACACTTTTAGGTGCTGATGGAAAATCATGTGTTTGGAAGAGTGATCTTGCAGTCTTACACAGCTGAAAAAGGTGCTTGCATGTCATACACATTGTATGTCATCAAGCTGAATCCATTTTAAATATCATCACAACTCCTTTGCACACTTCTAGTATTTTGCATTTTTCTTGTGTTCCAACATTATTAAAAATTAATACCACTGGACCAGAAACCTTTAAGCAATTCTAAGATTGTTGAGTGTAATATTAGGGACTGCTCATGTGAGAAGTTGGTCTCTACTTAACACCTTCCTAGCTGCAAAAAGAGCAAGAAGTACCAGCATCATGCAAGCCATGCATGACACATGCACTCCAGGGAATTTGGTGATTTTCAGATTTGGCGTTTTTTTGTAAAATTTCAGTCTTTCACAAACCACAGCTTTGTTACCAGCTTAACAAAGCTGGTATCACCTTAAAGATGTTAGCAACTTAAAATGTTTTTTAGCACTTTCCATTTCCCACCAGGTTTTCCCAGGGTACCAGATGGAGCAGCAAATGAGAGATACCAGTCCGGTAGATATTCAGAGTACAGGAGACTCTTCGCTTAGCTTCCTAAAACCTTGAAAATTGCAGCAGGGCAAAAAAGGCAGGGTCATGGAGTGAATTAAAAACGCACCACTGCAAATAGTCCCTGGCCAAGAGCTGGCTGCCTGCTGATCTGTAGCTTTCTGGGAAGAGTCGTGAAGAGCCGCCGGGGTTTTCAGCTCTGGGTTGGGCGCTGTGGCACCCACTCGGCTGTTCTGGAGGAGCAGAGGGAAGCCCGGCAGGAGGCAAGCTGGGAGAGTTGGTCTTTTCTTGTGACACCTTTGGTATCAAACAGATGAAGCCTGCAAGAGCAGCTGTGTGCCCTGCTAGGTATCACTGAGTTTGGGACTACGACTGGACTCTTGCACAGATTGTCTAGTGAGGTAACAAAACCAATGCTGCAAAATTAAATGTTTCTTTAATTACATCAACAAGAACAGAATGCTCCGGTATATCATTTTGCTGGAGCTTTTTCCTTTTTTTTCTGGAAAAAATCACAATTAGTATATTTTGCTGTAGAATACCGTGACGTTTGATCATTCATTGTTTTGTTGCATAACGATGAGACGCTATTTTCCTTCTTCAAAAGGCAGAACTGAAATGCTTTTTGTATATTTCTTATTTTTCTGCTTTGAAATTGCTAAATAGAAATGACAGGATTATTAATGGTCTTCTGTTATTGCTAAGATATGCTTTTGTTTTACTGTCGCTAATTAAATCTTATTATTGTCTGTAGTTTTGTCTGCATATAGACACAATTAAATAATGTCACTTTTGTCCTTTCATTCATTTTGATTTAAATTCTAGAAACTTTTGATGCCCTGATACCATCTTTTGACAACACAGAAATGTAATGAACTGCGAATGCCCTGAAGCACAGACCTTCAAAATTTAGAATAACATGGGTTCACGCTGAAGGACATTTTATTGCCTTATTATTATACTATTACGGGAAACAGTCTTAGGAGGAATGGGAATATTAAGAAATTATTGTTCATTTGAGTCATAGGTCAAATCAGAGACCTTATTGCAAATGTATAGAAATTATCTTTACAGCTCCTAGAAGGTTAGATGGAGTTCAAGGCCAAGCATTCATACAACTGAGAAAGGTCAAATTATACATATGATAATACTTGGTGACAACAAAGCCAAAGGTCAAGTCTGAGGCATTATTGTGGCACATACAGAGAAAATTACCATTCAGATATCATATGGCATTCCTGCTGGCTCCGAGGCCAGATTCGCATCTTGGTTCTGCTATTGTAAAACGAATGATCCTGGTTATGCACCTGTGCATTTAAAAGACTGGGTTTATTCTTGAATCTTTAGCCATAGTTCAATGAAGTTTCCAGTAGAGAAAGTAAACAAGCTTCCCTTGATACTCTGCTGTTTCCATATTTTAAGACATGTAGATTTCTTTCCAGTAGATAAATCGGCCCCAAGAATTTCCTTTTGGTTATTGCAATATTTATGCATCCTGAATTCCTAGATGAAAAACAACCAAGGCACACAAAATTATGCATTGTAAGTTACAGGAAAAATAGAGATGCTTGTATACTTTTTGTTGCACGCTTCAGACAACCAATAGTTTTGATATGCTGCAAACTGTTTTCTATCTGCTGACAGAGTAAAACTTTTAAGTATACTCATTTTGAAAAGGTTTTATTTTAGAGTTTGTTGCCTTGGATAAATGGAAGAATAAACAAATGTTTTTTAAAAGCATTTGTTCTTCTGATTTGTTTAAGAACCTCTGAAAGTAGCCCACTCAGCTAACTAATTGGAGATTTTAAGGAACAAGTTCAGCTTTTAGAGCAAACTTACTTTTGGTGTTGTAAAAATGTGTAGTGTCAACATCGGTCCTCCCCAAACCAAGAGGAGAAAATGTTAATGTTTCAGAGTTATGCGTAAAAGAAATGACCTTTTAGGAGCATATTCAAAACAGCAGGATAACCTGTAAACTTACTCTAATACACTGTTCTTGGCAATTGGAAGTAATTCAGTGATATTTCTACTGAAACAGTTAATAAAGGCCCAGACCTGCAATGCAGGAAAAAAAAATATCTGTGTATGCTGCTTCTTTTTCACCATGTTCTGCACATGGTACCACAAGGTAAACGTTTATTAATAATAATAACACAATGCAAAAAATGTTTCTGTTAAACAAAAACTGATTCCGTATTAATTATCTTGTCATTTATTCAGATGTATTTCTCATTAGACTGGGGAGAGTCTCAATGAGATGGATAAAGACAGAGAAATTCCATTGCAAGAAAAGTGTGACATTTTACTTCATGCCTGATTGAATGTGTACCCTTACAGGGACAACATTCTTTAAAATTGCTGTACAAAGCTGTATATCCAGAATTACTTAAAAATAGTGTCTGCTATACACTGCATGTGAAAATGATACAGATACAGAAAAAATTAAGCTACCTTTTTTTGATGTATGTGTATATACACAAATGCACAAACATAAGCAATTGATATCAAAATCTGTACTAGTCACCTGTTTTATTTTTAGTCATCGTATTAATAGTAAAATACTTTCGACCAGAAATAGGAAGCTGTCTTCTAATAATGAAAAAAATTACAGCATTAATGGAGTTGAATCCAATATTGTGGATTGTGAGCGAATGAAATGCTTTGTCCCAGCAAATGCTATTGGATGTCATACACTGATTTCTGCCCTTGCTGTGGCTTCAGCAGGACCCATTGCACAGTATGCCAGCAGACCAGTCTGTCTTATTTAATATTTAGCTGCAGTATCTGTTGAATTATATTCCCTTCTGTTCCACCCTCTGTTAATATTTTTCCAGCCCACTACATACCATCAGCCAGTCCCTGTATTCTTGTGGCGCTGTATAATTATATAGCGACAATGATCATACAAAACCACTCAGCAATGCTGGTACAGGGTGCCATCACAAACCTTACTGATGGTATTCAAATCACAAGGGATGTACCATTCTCGGAGCAGGAGTGTGGTTTTTAAATACAATACGTTAGTGCATCTTTGGTGAGGGAATTTGGATTATTTGAGTAAAAATAGCAAAAATCACTCTGTGGAGATTTTACTCCTTGGACATGTGATTAAGGATTGATGAGAAAAAGAAAAAGATTGTTACAAAGATAAGTTCGAATATTTGGCACCTGAAAACAGAAAATGGAACTATTTTTCCTTTCCCTGACTGACAGACTTGCCAGCTCTGGTGTTTGTACCTTGAGTTTTTTTTTAAACCTAGCTGTTGCTGTCGGTAGATGGTATGGGAATCTCTGGTCTCACTTATTTTGAGTCCTCCTAGGAAATATGAGTGAATATGATGCAAGTGCAACTTAAAGCTTCAGAGGTAGTCTCTCATGATCTTTGCATGAAGGAATCCTTGCTGGCTGACCTCCCTGTGCTTCAGATAGGCAACACTATGTCGGTCTGCCAATAGTTATTGTGATCTAAATTATACCTCCAGCTTTGATTTGGTTTAGTCCAATTTCAAATACTGAGTCAACCTAGTGATGAGTTAATTGATCAACTGCTCTGTATTCATAGCACAGTGGTATGAATGACTCAGTGCCTGACCATCTTCTCCACCAGTTGTTGCTGAAGAAACACCCCAACCAGCAACCAGTGGGCCTGGTGGTGATGCCTTACTTCGGTGGGCACAAAGGTCACATTCAGTTAGGATGCGAAAGTTATTAGAGATCCCAAGGACTTTTATTTTTCCTAAAGGACCAAAGTTTGGATATGATTATCTATCCAAACTCCAACTCTGCCCCCACAAAACGCTCCTCAAGTTTTAACTGGATCTTCCAGCTACCTCAGTTCCAGGCCCACAGCAGTGCACATTGCTCCTGGCTGCTACCTGATATCAGCATCAGCCTCTCTCTTAGCCTCTCTTCCAGGAACAGGGAGTGAGGAGAACAGGGGAGCAAACCAAAGTGAATGTTCCTGCTTCCCCCTCCCCGGGGCAGAGCAGCCATTCCCTCCTAGCGACAGCCAGGATGGTCATTCCTCGTTGACAGCCAGGATGCTCATTCCTTGTTGCCCCCTGTGTGCAGGAGGAAAACAGGACAGCCGAATACCCACCGGCTGGACGGCTGGCGAGCGGGGCCGCAGTGAGAAGCCCTTGCAGGAGACCTGTGCCTGGTGGGGCTCAGACGGGGGTTTCCCTTTCATCGGTGGTGCTGCCGGCACCAGCCCCCGCAGCCCCCGCTCCCGGTCGGCCCCACCGCCACCGCGCTGGCACAGCTGTTTGTGCAGCTGTGCGGCCGGCCAGATGGGAGAAGTGATTCTGGCTGGAAAGAAAAACATGTTGCTTTTTGCAGGGTGTTTTAACTTATTTTTTTTTCTTTCCCAGCCAGATCCATTCCCTGACCCGGTTGGTCGGGCAGGCATAGAGAGCTGGGCTTGGGCGGCTGCGGGACAGCAGGACGGGTGAGCCGACAGCCTCTGCCCTAAGCGCTTTGTACCACCAGAGATGCACTCATGGGACTGACACTGACATTTGATAAGCGTTTATATCCACACTCAGGAAAGCAGTCCGCCTCCTGACTTCTCTTTCTTCCCCATCTGAGCATTTCCAGCTCCCACTGTTGCCCAGGCATGGAGGTGCTCACCCAACCAAGCAGGCAAGGGGAGAAGCATGCTGGCTGACACACTGGGATGAAAAATACCCCTTATCCCATGGGATCTTCCTCTGCTAGGTCACGTTCCCTAATCTTCCTGGCAGAGCTGCACAAACGTGTTCTCGACAGCAGGGTGGGCAGCACAGGGAAGGTGAGGAAGCATTAGGTCTCTGCCTGCTGTACCTTACCAGATGTGTTTCCCACTCTGTAAACTAGAAATAATGGGGATTGCTAAAAAAGTGAAGGTACTGCCTACTGGCCAGTATCACACATTGTTTTCACAGGCTCCCTTCTTTTGCAAAGACTTGGAACTGACAAAATGCTTTTAGTTCTGCTCTCCTGTAGTGTTTGAGGTGTTTGGTCTGCTGCCGTCAGACATTGGGAAGAGCTGGAGGGGGAGGGTGAAGACTATTTCTGTGCCAGTGCGGACCACTGGTTTCAGTGCCACCGGGGTGTTGGACAGTACTTCCCAGGGTGAGCGACTGTTCTTCCCGGTGGGATGACCTGTGCCCTTGGCAGAAGCACCAGTGGGGCCAGCCTGCCTCGCTCACGCAGCGGCACGAGCAAAGCCAGGGTCTGACTGTCCCTTGCATGCTGCTGCCTTACTAAATTGCCTGTTTTGCCTAAACCTGAAGTCACCGTTATAAGAAGCAGTATTGTCAGGCATCAGTCATAAAGAATGTCCTCTCCCGTATCAGCCTAGCTACTTATTTCACGGCCAGTCCCGTGTTTTTGTGACTGGTTACACTGGTCTGAAAGCCATGGGAGCAAACCAGGCTCCGTTCGACCTGGCCAGGAAGCTGTGGGTGGTGTCTCGTGGTGCAGACTTGTTGGCTGAAAGCTAAAATCAGTGAAGGGTTTGAAACACGTTTAGATCAAATCTAAATCAAATGGGGAAAGAGCCTTGCTTTTCTTCTCAGTTCTCAGGGAGAGTTTACAAAACTGATAGTTATGAAATAAACATATGATACCAAACCTTGCCCAATATTTAGCATTTTCAGCCTACTTTGAAGCTAGTGACCCAAACCCACATTTATTCCTGGGTAGGGCTGGGGTGCTGGCCTGAGACAGGCAACGATTCGGGCTTTCCACGCACTTTACGGCTAGGTATTGAAATGCCTTAAAGAAACCTCCATTCTCAGCAGTTAGTAAGCACCTGCTGCCTGAAATTTTATTCTCTTTGGTATGGATCAAGTCAGGTTCCCAAAATCAAAGTACCCCCAAAATCACCTGTGGATTAAGAAAAAGAAAAGGTCAGTTTTGAACTGCAAACAGCAAACCTTATATAAAAAGCACAGAGAAGAAAAAAATGCCATTTTTTCCTGACTACTCTCATGTATTTCATGTGAAGATTTAATATTCTGCTCATCCTTTAACTCTAATTTACCTATTTTTAAGACTAATAAACAGCCAGTAAAGATATCTGAAAGTTGTCTCTCTCTTTCCTTAAATGAGTATTTTGAAAGGGGCTTATCCTATATCTAGCAAATTCTAATCCCTATTAGCTAAACTTTGGAAGCGAGTGAGGAATGTAGGTAGAAAGCTTTTCTCTTTCAAAGTTGAAGGGTAATAGCACGTCCTTTCTATTCCAAAGTCAGAGTGAAGACAAGTTCCTCTTGATGAAAGCGCCACAGTTAATCCGTCTCAGGATTGGTGTCTCCCTGTAGCACCCTGGGGAACTAGAATAAAAAGAAGTGGGTTTTGCCTGGTGAGCTGTAGAGTTACAGTGCAGGAAAATCCTTGTCGTACAGTACACTATATTGTTTCGCTAATGTATTTTCTCTGTGCTCTGAATGAAGCGCTTATACGCAGGGAAATTGGCTTTGAGGCAGCGGATGAAATTGTAATGGTGTCAATGATCCGCCTTGCAGCAGAACAAGCCATCAGCTGATGGATCATGTTAAACCACACAAGACTGGATCCCGCAACTCTTTCTCGTGGTAGCAAACTCATAAACATCGGGAGCTCTTCTGTTAACATATGCGAGCCTGCTCCCAGAAAGGAGGATGATTTCAACACATTTATTAAGGAGTCGGGCTCCGTTCTTGTTGATTAATTGTGATCATTTGCTGAAGAAAGTGAGCTTTTATTTTCCTCCTGACCTATTTTAATTATATTGCAAAATTCTCCCAAACCCCACATATTTCAGTTCATTGCATTGTCTAAAATGTTCAGGGTGGAAAAAGGCCAGGTTGGCTTCTTTGGTGGAAGTAGTCTGATTGTGATTTTTCTCCCTTGTTGCTGTTTTGTTCTTCAAACAGGCTGCTTCTGAGGATGAGACCCGATTTATTTCCACAGTTCTGAACATGAAAACTCTTTATTTATCGTAGAACCATAGAATGGTTTGGGTTGGAAGGGACCTTTAAAGATCATCTAGTCCAACCCCCCTGCCATGGGCAGGGACACGCTACAGAGTTTTTGCTGCGGTGCTGTGAAAGTGCTTACCAGACACACGGGACCATGGTGCAAGAAGCTTGCACGGACACACACAATGGGAGAGTTCCCGTTTCACTGGTTTTATGACTTTATTGCTGAATGTTATAATTCCTCTCAACTCCAAATGAAAGCTGACATTCTGTTTTGAGTTTTTGTTGTTTGTTATTTGTTACTACAGAGCAGTTCAGATGTAGGGAGTGAGAGAGCGCTACAGTTTTAAAAGGCATAATTGCCACAAGGTATTTGTGTGGTTAGAGGATAAACAATAGTCAGGCTGTTTCTTCCAACTTCAGAAAAACATTTTCTTTGAATACTCTCTTTTTCTTTCTGAAGCATCACCATTATATCTAAACCCAGACCATATACAAAAAGGTCAACACTAGACGATGAAAGACTTTCACGATGCAGTTCTTGGGGACTAATGGGAGAGTACTTCATCAGTGTTCGCTGTTAATCAGTTTAATCTGGCCTTGCAACTGGTGTGATAAGGTATCTAGTCAGCTGATTCTGTGTATAATCAAACTTCATGTGAGGCTCAGACTGACGATACAAACTGATTCCTTCTAAAGCACGTATGGTACATGAAATCCCAAAGTAGTGATCACCCAACTTTAACTAGCCATCCTTAATGCAATTTCCATTAAAAAAACTCATTTGTCAGAGCAGGAATATTTGTCAGAGCAAGAGCATTTGTCAGACCAGCCCATGCTTTTGTGTTGAAAGGCTGCTCTTTGCCTCACCACTTGATGCTTCAAGGAAGCGTCACACTCCAGCCAATCTTTTCTATCTTTCCTTCCCCTCTAAGAATCCCGTTTGCCCAGTTCAGCTTTTCCATCAAACTGTTAGACTAGCATTCATTCTGATGGCAGGGAAAGTTAAGTGGCTTAATTTGTTCTTAAAAATGGGGAATTTCCTCATGTTTTGGGCCTGTCCTAGTAAACCTGGCTCCGTCTCAGAAAAATCAGTCTTCCCTATTTTGCAAACCTCATCACATTCACCATTCAAAAGAACAGTCTGTATGATGGCTGGTGAAATCAGCTACTCTTACAGGTCATTACCATAGGATGGCTGTTAAAGTGATTCCTTTCCTTTCTGTTCAAACCTTTCTCTATCCTCTAGAGCCTAAATTTGTCTGGCAAAAAAAAATTTTGTTACCACTCCATTTGCAGATGCCAATAAGCTGCTGTAATTTTTTATACATTTATTTTAATCACATACACTATCCTGAAGACACGTTTGTTCTTACTCTCACCTGATAGTTGCTTCCTACATATTTATCAGTTTAGTAATAGTGTCTTCTTTATCTTCTTATGATTATGAGTAAGACAACCCGATCTGCTCCACGTATAACAACCAGTCCAGCTAAGAAAAGGTGACGGATGACAGTAGTAGGCGATGCTTCTGAGAGGTACACAGGCCGACCTGATGCACTCTCTAGAGATGTGTGCAGCTTACCTGGGGCTCCTATCAGGGATGCCACTGAGAGACTGCCAAACCTTGTACAGTCCTCTGACTATTATCCACTGCTGTTGTTTCACATGAGCACCAGTGATGCAGCCAGGAGCAGCCTGAAGACTATCAAGAAAGATTATAGAGCCCTGGGAGAAGCAGGCAGGGACTCTGGGGCACAGGTAGTTTTTTCATCAGTCCTCCTGGTAAAAGGGAAGGGGGTTGATAGGACCAACTGAATCTGGCTAGTCAACAAATGGCTACAAGACTGGTGCCACAGCCAGGGGTTTGGCTACTCAGACCATGGGACTCGCTTTGAGAAACCTGGTCTACTGGGGCCTGATGGGGTCTATCTGTCAGAGAAGGGGAAGACCATCTTTGGTCAGAGGTTTGCCAAGCTCATGAAAAGGGCTTTAAACTAGAGTTGTCAGGAGAAGGGAACCTCAGTCCGTCCTACTCCTATTAATAAGATGCCAATGCCAGTAATAGATGCCCAGAGCCTGGAGAGGGGTTGCAGATCAGCAGGAGAGCACCTAGAGTGCAGCACAAAGGAAACCCCAGCAACTCCAGCCAGTAAGTCAGCTCCATCGGGGGCCCAGCTTAAATGCCTCAGTGCAAGTACAGGTAGCATAGGGAATAAACAAGAGGAGTTAGAGACCTGTACGCGCCTGCAGGGCTATAATCTTATTGGCATCACAGAGATGTGGTGGGGTGGCTCCTATGACTAGAGTATTGGAATGAAAGGATACAGGCTTTTCAGGAAGGACAGGCAGGGGAGATGAGGAGCAGGTGTCGCCCTATGTCAATGAGCAGCTGGAGTTCATGGAGCTCCACCTGGGGATGGATGAGGAACCAACCAAGAGTTTATAGGACAGGATTAAAGGGAGGGCAGGGACTGGTGATGTTACAGTGGGGTCTGCTACAGGCCACCTGACCAGGAAGATCAAGTGGATGAGGCCCTCTATAGACAGATAGGAGCAGCCTCAATATTTGGTGGAGCGACAACACAGCAGAGCATAAGCAATCCAGGAGGTTCCTAGAATGAGTTGATGATAACTTCCTTCTCCAAATGACAGAGGAGCCAACGAGAAGAGGTGCCATGCTGGACCTTGTTCTCACCAGCAAGGAGGGGCTGGTGGGGAATGTGAAGCTCAAGGGCAGCCTTGGCTGCAGTGACCATGAAATGGTGGAGTTCAAGATCCTTAGGCGCACACTAAGCTCACTGCCCTGGACTTCAGGAGAGCAGACTTTAGCTTCTTCGGGGATCTGCTTGGTAGAGTACCATGGGATAGAGTCCGGAGGGAAGAGGGGCTCAAGAAAGCTGGTTAATATTCAAGGATCACCTCCTCCAACCTTGGGAACAATGCATCCCAACGAAGAGGACGGTGGCCTGCATGGATAAACAATGAGCTCCTGGAGAAACTCAGACTCAAACAGGAAGCTTACAGAGGCTGGGAGGAATACAGAAAAATTGTCTGAGCAGCCAGGGATCAGGTTAGGAAAACTAAAGCCCTGACAGCATTAAATCTGACCAGCAATGTCAAGGGCAACAAACAAAGCTTCTTCAAATAGGTATGTTGGTGATTAAAGGAAGACAAGGGAAAATCTGGGCCGTCTTGGGAAGGAAACAGGAGACCTGGTCACCCGGGGTATGGACAAAGCTGAGGCGCTCAAAAACTTTTTTGCCTCGGTCTTGCCTCAACAGCTGGCAAGACCTTTAGCCATACCGCCCAAATTGTAGAAGGCAAAGGCAGGGACTTGGAGAATGAGGAATGTCCCACTGTAGGAGAAGACTAGGTTCAAGACCATCTACGGAACCTGGAGGCGTACAAATCTGTGGGATTTGATGAGATACATCTGTGGGTCCTGCAGGAAGAGGCAGATGAAGTTGCCAAGCCATTATCCATCTTATCTGAGAAGTCATGGCAGTCCAGTGAAGTTCCTGTCGTACCTGAAAAGGGGAAACTTAACCCCCATTTTTAAAAAGGTTAAAAAAAGAAGGCCCAGGGAACTACAGTCCAGTCAGTCTCACCTCTGTGCCCGGCAAGATCATGGAGCAGATCCTCCTGGAAACTCTGCTAAGGCATGTGGAAAATAAGGAGGTGATTGGTGACAGCCAACATGGCTTCACTAAGGGCAAATCATGCCTGACAAATCTGGTGGCCTTCTACAATGGCATTACAGCATGGGTGGATAAGGGAAGAGCAATTGACATCATCTATCTGGAGTTGTGCAAAGCATTTGACACTGTTCTGCATGACATCCTTGTCTTTAAATTGGAGAGACATGGATTTGATGGTTGGACCACTCGGTGGATAAGGAATTGGCTGGACGATCGCACTCAAAGATTTGAGGTCAATGGCTCGATGTTCAAGTGGCAAGCAGTGACAAGTGGTGTTCCTCAGGGGTCAGTACTGGGACCAGTACTTTTTAACATCTTTGTTGACGACATGAATGTTGGGATTGAGTGCAGGCTCAGCAAGTTTGCTGACAACACCAAGCTGTGTGGCATGGTCAACATGCTGGAGGGAAGGGATGCCATCCAGAGGGACCTGGACAAGCTTAAGAGGTGGGCTCTGCGAACATCATGAAGTTCAACAAGGCTAAGTGCAAGGTCCTGCATGTGTATCGGGGCAATCCCAAGCACAGGTACAGGCTGGGCAGACAATGGATTGAGAGCAGCCCTCAGGAGAAGGACTTGGGGGGTGTTGGTTGATGAGAAGCTCAACATGAACCAGCAATGTGCGCTCGCAGCCCAGAAAGCCACCGGCATCCTGGGCTGAATCTAAAGAAGCATGGCCAGCAGGTCGAGGGAGGTGATTCTATCCCTCTGCTCTGCTCTCGTGAGACCACACCTGGAGTATTGTGTCCAGCTCTGGAGCCCCCAACATAAGAAAGACATCGACCTGTTGGAGTGAGTCCAGATCAGAGCCACAAAGATGATCAGAGGGCTGGAGCACCTCTCCTATGAGGACAGGCTGAGAGAGTTAGAGTTCTTCAGCCTGGAGAAGAGAAGGTTCCAGTGAGACCCTCTAGCATCCTTCGAGTGCTTAAAGGGGGCCTACAGGAAAGATGGTGAGGGAGTCTTTAGCAGGGAGTGTAGCGATAGGACGAGGGGTAATAGTAAACTGAAAGAGGGTAAATTTAGATTTGATATCAGGAAGAAATTCTTTACTCTGAGGGTGGTGAGCCACTGGAACAGGCTTCCCAGAGAAGCTGCGAATGCCCCATCACTGGAAGTGTTCAAGGCCAGGCTGGATAGGGCTTTGAGCAACCTGGTCTAGCGGAAGGTGTCCCTGCCCATGGCAGGGGGATTGGAACTAGATGATCTTTAAGGTCTCTTCCAACTCTACCCATTCTACGACTGATATTCCAGACTATTTCTCAGCTGGTGTAAATACATCTAGGGTGAGAAGGTAATAATGTTTTAGGATCAAGCCCCTAGTCCTTCTAATCTGAGGATCTCAAAATGCTGGAAAAAATGTTCATTGGTTTTTCTGAAGAAATATTCCAACTTTTTCTGAGATATTTAAGTCTAAGCATATTTGATAAACCCCCTTTGTCACTCACACAGCTTATTGAGCTAGGCAAATAATTTGCAGTTAGATCAGGTAAATAATTTAATTAATTGTTTAGATATTGTCAATAGCATATGTGAAGGGAGAGAATAATTTGTTTTTTATTATTTGCCCAACATTTAAGACTCCCCGAAACAGGAAAATATGACTACCAGACCTTTTGAGGTCAAGTCTTTATATTCTAGCCTCAAGTCTACTCATTTCCTTCTTTCCTGCAAATGGGAACTGCTATGAGAACAAAAATTTGGCTTGAACGGACTTATATTCTGGTGTGTGTGATGAAAGCACTGCCATATTCCATTTTTATCAACTATTTTTGGTTAAAATGCAACTATTTGACTGCTAATTAGAACGCCTGTGTCTTTTATAGAGTCTCAGTCTTGAAGCAGTATATGAAATGTCAAGGAGGTAAAGGCAAAAGTTAAAGATGTTTGGTGTCTTTCAGTTAAAACAGTGCCAGAATAAGTTTTGTATCTTTTTGAAGAGGAGGTTGCTACTTCTTTCGGAGCAGCTGTATGATTTTTTTTTTTTTTCTCATCACAACTCTGCATGCATTGGTCTCCTACAGGGCAATTGCTTTATTTAACATGCCACAGAAAGCTACTGCTGTTGCATCAGGGAGATGGAATGCTTCTCTTAAACTGTAATGCCAATAATTGCCTTTGGACTTCCACACAAAGAAAGTTTTGGTCTTCGAACTGTCTGGAAGGGTTTGTCTGTAATTGCTGTAATGTACAGTCACTCCTAGAATGAAAAGGAAAATGACATATATTTAGAAAGTTCAATAAGAACAGTGCAAACAAGCAATGCTATTATCCAAGACGGTGAATGAGCCCCATGCTCTGAGGCTGAGCCTCAGAAATTGTTTTATTGCACATGGTGAGCAGACACTCTGTTAATATAAAAGTATAATGAAAGCAGTTGGAATAACCACAAGAACACCCTCTGAAGCAGCCATGTTTGGTTAAACATATTTGTGTGAATTCATACCAGGCAACTGGGCTGAGAGATTATTTATGTCTGGATTCTTGCCCTCCATGCTGATTCGTAGCAGAACAGGTATATCCCATTTACACATGGAAAAGTTCATTGCCTTTGACCTTCAGGGCAATTAAAAGGCAAAATAACATTTTGTAAGCCTCAGCACTGTTAAAACTCTAGATACAGTTTCAGGGAGATACTTTGGCCAAATCTCTTAACATTTGTTGAGGTGCTTCATGAGTTTGACCCACTTTCCAGCACAGTCAGTCATGGCCCTGCCATTGATCTGCAAACCTGAAAATCTGCAGGTCTTCAGCTGTCTGCATTGTCAGAATAAGAAAAGCAGAGAAAGAAGTTGCTGGTATGGATGTAAGACAAGAGTGACCTAAAATGCTCACTGTTGCTTAACAGAATTTAATGTAATTTCCTCTGAGTAGTGGGAAGTCATCTTGCTGGTCAGCTACACTGCAGGTAGCTCTTAGCAGGCTCAACCTACGGGAGTTAAAAGCTGGGGGGAGGTTGGAGCCTTCTCTTGTGATATTGTATAGTTGCAACAATAAATGGAAACTCCAAAAGGAGGAAGGAACAACATACCTTTTTATACTGGAAAAAAAAGTAAAAAACTTTTTTCATGCCCTTTTTTACAGGGCATGAAAAGATTTGTTAAAACTGTCTGCAAAATAATCTTTTGGGCAGGGAAGAAAATTCTAGATCAGATGTTTGCATACGACTTCTAGTCTTCCCTTGCCTTTTACCCACACAGAAAATTATGATTTTCTTGTCATCCTATTCATAGCTAAGAAAAAAATAACTGTGTTGTCATAAATGACAAGCTATCTTCAAATACAGGATAATTGAGTGAAGCATTCCAAGACAGAGATCTATCATGTCTTTTCATGAAAAAAGTGTTCTTAGTATTAAAACTAAAGAGAGATTAAAAAAAAACAAACCTGTGTCAACATATGTCTGAAAATATCAGGATACTTATGAGTTTTTCTGCCATGCTCTCTTCCAAACCTGACTTTTTAAAATAAAATGCTTGTTTAGAAAATGGCTAACATTGCCTCAATGTGTGTGTCACTCAGACTAGCTAATGAATAATTCTCCTGCTAACTGAAGTTTCATTTCTGCATATTTTCTGGTTTTGCTAAATCAAAGCACTAAAAGCAAATTATAGTCCTTAAGGATATCTAGATATAAATCCTTCTACACTGCACTTACATCTATGAAAAAATATCTTTTACTGGTCCTTATGCAGGTGTGTGACAGAGATGTGTGTCATACCAAAAAAAACATTCTCTATTGGATTATTAAAGAAATAATAATCTGTGTAAAAGAAACTGAGTCCTCAGTTTGAGAAGGCACTGCCCCAGAAATTTACAACTTGAAATACATTTAAGGAAATGCTGTAGTTCATATCTACGTGCATTCTTTAAATCACGATATAGCGAGATCTGAAACTGCAAATAATTTTTCTCTCTTTGCTTCTTGATTTGCTTGGATTTAGCTGGTCCCACTGCACAGCTGCCCCGCAGAAGGAAATGGAGAAGCAGGTAGTAAACCTCTTGATAGTTCAGCTCTCCCTGTTTCCCACTCAGCGGTTCCCCTTCCCAGTCTCTGCCATCGCCTGGTCCCATTCTCCAGCCACATCCCAGCACCCTTGCCCCCACAGCCAGTGCAGCCCCTTGACCTCTGCCCTTGTTTATCAATAACAAGTTCCAGTGTTTTGGCAACTGATAAGGCATGTTGTGACTTTTGTAAATTATACTGTAGGTAGCTCTGCTTGCAGTGTTTTCTTTCTAAGAGTCCATAAGGTACAGAGTCAGATCGCAAATGGTGGCTTTGAAACGTGTTTTCTGTTTCACCATCTGAAAACATCAGTGTCTGTGTGATCTCTGGTAGAGGGACCGTCCTAACAGGTGTGTTTGGGATTTTGTTATAGAAATGACAGCACTGAAATCCAAACATGTTGTGCTCCTAAATTATTTAAATGGTGAAAGATGCACATAGAAATAGAAGTTATGCTGGAGAAGGAAGGGTCTAGGGTGTTGTGAAAATAATTTATGATTTGCCTGCAAAAATTCAGAGGAGAAGGAGGAATTTTAATTTGAAATTTCTCTTGGCATACAAAAAAATTTAAATCTGCAATTTGTTCAAACATAAAAATGAGTTTAGTTTTTTTGTTTCTCTTCTGTTAAAAAAGAGTGACATGTCTTAAAATTAAAACTAATTTTGGATAGAAAAATATTCTGATGTCTTCTGTGTTAGAAAGAGAAGAGTTTGGCTGAAAAAATGAAGCAAATTTGATAGCATTTGATTTTGGCTGATCCAAGCATATATTTTTCAGTGAAAATGTGTTTCAGACAGCAGCTAGACCTACTCAGAGGACTATTACCATATGTTCAGTTCTTTCCAGCTCAGTTTCCTTATTAAAAAAAAAAATAAATCCCTACAATCTACATTTCCTTTTTCCTCTTCCCCTTGAAGCAAACCAACAGCACATCCATATTAATTTCCTATTTTTTTCTTTCAAACTTTCTGCTCAGCCCACCCTAATCCTGCCATAAACTCTCTTTATATCTGTGTCTTCCTTTCATTGCCTCAAACCCTGCACCCCAATTTTCTGCAAACCCTTCATGCCTCCTTTTAGCCACCCTGCATCTCTGTTCGAACAGGACATCTGGGAGAGCAGAACAACAGAAAACAAGGCAGCTTGGAAAACTTGAAATAACTTACACATACATGTTGCTCCAAGAGGGACAAGTCTTCATTTGGTTTAAAACAGAATTATTCTGCTTACATGGTAAAATTAGCACTAATTTAGAAGTTTTCCTATCACAATTTCAAACTGGCTCACACTTGAGATATGAACTGCATGTGCAAGAGAGAAAAGCAAAATTTGGAGCGATTAAGAGATTGGTCTTTCTTTCTCTCTGAAACATAGGAGTTGAGCATTGCAGACATGGAACACTATCTTTATCTGAAAAAAACACCAATCACTTAACTGTACAAAAATCCTACCCCCAAAAAAATAATTGTATTTCCTGGGGAGGGATAAAATACCAAACCAGAACAGAAAGTTCCAAGCCTGATATACAGCTTTAGTCCACCTTTAAAGCAAGTCTTGGTGCATCCTGACTTACGGGGTTGTGACTGACACCTACGTGAAACCAGCTGCTGGGCATAGTTATATCCTTCTGCTGGTTTTGCTAAAGCTCTGTATCTCCCATTAATTGCAATTGCCTAAATAGCTGGGTTTGCTGTATCCAGTGGAGAGAAGAACAGACTTGCTCTGGACTTGGCAGCCAGGATGAGTCACACTATAGACCTAAAAACACTTAACTAGAGGTGATAGAGTGGTGTGCAAAATAATTTCTTCAACTTGTGTATTCCACAAATACACATTTTGACTCCTGTTTTCCTCCTTGGATTTGCTAAAAGTCCTTAAGTCCCTTTACTTCTTTCCTAGGATTATGCTACGAAACATTCAGCATTTTGCAAGACTGCACCCGTACTCGAAAAATTTCTTCCCATCAACCCCCACCACCATCAAATTTACACAGATCAAAGCTGATGAAAGAGTAGCAGTGGTAGTTCCACTGCTTGGTTAGGCACTCTGATCTGCTAAAATCTAGATGTGGAGCAAAGGAATCTAAAAAAAAGAAAAATCCCAAAGAGTGGTTCTCAGGCAGCTCTTTTGTGTGGGGATCATATACTTGACACCATGCCTTCTGTGGAATGCACATCAAATCACCTGGAGACTCCACATCAATGGTAGTTATGTGCATGCATGTACCACAAAGAGAATAGACCCTTAAACCAGTTGGGCGCATGAGACACAAAAAAAAAACTAAAGAGTGTAAAACTAGAGGAGCACATCAACTCTTTCTTTTGATTTAGCTCTCTGCTCTGCCTTATGCCTTTGTTTTGGTTTGGTTTTTAATGTTTTTAAGGTATGAACTAAAAAAAGGACATTCCCAGTGCAGCTAGTGCTTTATTTTATAAGGTTCTGTCCTTAATCTAACACATCTGTGTTATCTGATCCAAGACTGCCCATAGGATAGAGGGCCAGATTCTTAGCTCCAACGCACTCGTCCCATAGACTTCAAGGGGGTTACACCAAGTCAATGACTTGCTCTTGTTTGTTGTTGAACTCTTAAGTGTTACCATATTTTTCCTTTAACTGTTACTGAAGCCCATACCAAGTACCACTCAGATAAAACGATTTCCTCTGTGCTGAGTTGATTTTTGCTCCAGGCTGGCATTTACTAATTTCAAGGAGGTTTTGTTATCACAGTTAACAGGACCAAAACAAGCCTCTTGTAGGAGTCAGTGGGCTTCAGTATTTAGAGAAAGGATTTTTGTACCTCAGAACTGGGTCCTGGGTTAAGGTCCATTTGCCTCTTTCGATCTAGGAAAGGCAGGGATGCTATATTAGAAACTGAAAGAAAATAGAACAAACAAACAAATCCGCCTGTTTGTATTCCAGGATGAACTGCGTAAACTCTGAGTTTACCTTCCACTACACACTCAGGAGTGAAAGGCAGTGCCTTTCCCTGATCCTGTCTATTCTTTCAGTGATGCAAATAAGCCTGATGGACCTGCCCACTAAACTGAGTAAAACCTCAGTGAAGCCAAGCGTGTGTTCACAAGCTCCATACCTTTCCTGCTGCCCCTCCATCAGCTTCTACTAGACCATTCCTGGGGTTTTGCCCACCCTGCTGCTGGGCAGTCCATCTTAAACAGAGATTTCCGACAACAGCGAGGAGCAAAATTTAACAGGACTTTTGACTTTCCCTGTGACGTTGGAAACCATCTCTGCTGCTGCTGAGTATGGCCATCCTCTCCCCTTTGGGAGTCCTCACCTTTTCCTCCTGATCCTCCCTCCCCACATTGCTTTCCGAGATGCAAAGAAATAAGGAAGACAAGCAAGGGCAACTAATTCCATATTCAGTGCACCAAATCCCAGCTTTGTTTCCATCATGCACGCACACCCTGACCCCAGGTGGCAGCAGCCTGTGTGTTTGCAGCACACCAAGATGGCTTTGTGCCTGGCTGGGACCAAAAACCCCGTAAGGGAGGCCACGGAGACAGAGAGAGGAAATGGTCCTCTGCTGCTGCGGAACATATGCCTCCAAACAAGCTGCTGGTCTCAAATCCTGGGAGAAAAAAAGCAAAAGGAAGATATGAGGCCTGCAGTAAATATACATTTCCACAGAAGTGGGTAATGTGTGCATTGTGTGTTGCGTGGCTTTTAATCAGAATCTCTGGTATTACAACCTATTTAACAGTTGCTGTCCACCCAGTTGGCAGGTACATTAAGCATATAAGCTACATAGACGTGTTAAAAGAAGGAGGAAAAGTGATGGATAACTCCATACAGGGTGTGAAAGAGCGTAATAGATTAGCTGTTGACGTTAGCTCAGACATCTACAAAGAAAAAGTCCTTTGTCATATCTGTGACCTATGGTGCATCCCATGAATTTTTTAGACACGCGTGAGGAGCAGAAGTGACTCCATATCCAAACATGGCCTACAATTGCTTCAGGGTGCTCCCCTTCAAGGCTGGTGTCAAGGGCAGAGGGAAGGCCCATCTGTGGAGAACTGGCATGCCCCTCCACCTCTCAAGCCCTGCGGAGGACTGCATGGAGCCCTGTAAGCCTAGGTCCTTGAGTAAATCATGAGAACACCTAAACAATTCGTAAGCACAATCTGCATGGATGCTCCTAGGAGGTTGTCCCTGTTTGGGGCAGTAGGATGACTGCTCAGTGACAGATCTGAAGTTTGCTTTACTGATGTTGAGATAGGGGGAGCATAAGCATGCGGTAGCAACAGGCTCAAACAGCATCACTGTACACCATCCAAGTGAAGTTCACACTGTAATAGCAAACCCAGGTCTCATTCTGTGCTTTAAGAAAGATACGATGATGTTGGAGCAAGTGTCAACAAGACCTACACAAATGGGTCTAGAGACTGAAGACAAGGGCAGACAGCTGGAGAAACAGCTCCAGGTGGTTACATGTACTAAAAGGAAGCATGAGAAAGGGTTTCATCTCCTTAGAGAAGGAAAGATCACGCACCGCTTAATTTAGCAGGAATAGTCACAGGGAACAACAGCCAGAAGGTGAGTACTGAGAGTTAGGCTGAACTAAAACAAGCTTCTTATTGCACGGGTAATTACCTACTAAAACAATCTCTGAATTTCAGCAATGACTTTTTCATGTTTAAATATTTTAAGCTTAAGAACAACTACCTTTTTGGAAGCTATCTTTTATCCAAGTACACACTTCTTTGAACTCAATGCTATTGCAAGTGGATAAAGCGAAATGGCCTGTAATGTGTACAGGAAGTCATATTAAGAAATCTGATGTTCCCGTCAGTCCTTAGACATTATAAATGAACCCAGAAACTTCTCAGGGTGATGATAGATGTGGAGACTGCAACTCCCAGAGCGAAATCCTCCGTTTCAAGCAATGCAACCGGAACGCTGTGATCAAGCCTGACCATTGCATGGTTTCACTACCTTCTGCAAGATAGCATCGTCTGCAAGCTGGTCTCTTATATGCAAATTAAGAGCAGCCCTTAGGCCTTGGCACTTTGCCAGCTCGACCCTCCTTTAAGTGAAGCTGGGCTGGGGTTGGAATAAGCACTTGGCTCCATATGGAGAGAGTGGCGAGTGCTCTCAGTTATTCGGTTCCCACTGATCCAGGCAAGAACTCGGAGCACTCTGTGTTTAAGGATTGCACCCTGCAGAAGGGATCTTGTTTTGTTTTATACTGTATTTTACTTCAGTAACTGAGTTGAGTAATTTCACCAATTCCCATAAAGGTACCTGAAAAATGTCATTATAAGCTAATCTTTAAATAACACGCTGCCCTTATGGTGTTGAGCCAGGGACTGCATCCCAGCTGGTTCCTACATCCTTGTGTCTGGAGAAGCCTCTGCCTGATTCTGCTGTTAGTATCTCTGCTTCTCCAATTTGCTTCAGCATGTTCACAAGTTTCTTCCTCTCTCTGTAAGTGATTCATTTTAATTCAGGAAAAAGTAGGGTTTATTGATTCTTTACAACAGAGGATAAAAAGGGGGTTAAAAGGGGTAAAAAGAAGGAAATGAGTAGAAAATATGATCTTTCAAAAGCAGTGACTGTTTATTGTACTTAATTTGGCTTTCTCAATGTCTTACCAGTTCTGCACATACTTTAGCAGATAATGAATTTTGTCAAGTCACTAAAGATAAGATTATTGCAGATTCTTAGAAAGGGAAAGTGTAAGAATACTTAAATTCCCCAAGGCCTATTTTATATACTCCACTCTAAATATTGCCGTGGATTTCAATGAGACCTAATCCCATGAAATTATCAGAGAGTTGAAAAAGTCCTTTGCAGGCACCCAGGGACCAATCT
>VZSZ01000564.1:0-51468 GCA_013398815.1 Ibidorhyncha struthersii | reverse complement strand
CCATGCATATCTCCACACACGCTCCTAGAGAGCCTCGGCAGACAGACGAGAGAGAGCAGAGGGGCCCCGAGCGCATACATCCACGTACCGCCACGGACCGGCAGACGAGGCGACCCTTTGCCGTGGGAAAGCGATAGCGCCTTGATGCGACACTTTCCACGGAGGGTAGGAAATAAAGCGCACAGTAGCCAGAGCACGCAGAGGGAGCAAACACCCGCAGAACCATACACTAAATAAAAGGGGAAGCCATTATTTTGGTGTGGTTTGTTTTGTCTTTTTTTTCTTCTTCCCCTACTCTTATTCCCACAAACGAGGGGAACGGCTCCCTTCCCCGCAGCCTCCCGGGCGCCTTTGCCCGGCTCCAGCCCCGTGGAGGCTCCGGCAGCCCCGGTCGGGAAACGCTGCGGCATCGCGCCCCGGCTCCGGCTTCGGCACAGCTCAGCTTCGGGCTGGGGCAGAGTACCCCAGCAGCCGGTGTCTTAGCAGTTAAAGAGTAAGGAAAGGTTCTCCTTCGGTTTCAGCTCCAGAGAAGAAGGCTGCCGGGGAAATCTGCCGAGCAAATCTTTGGTTAAACCGCGGATTTATTGTCTGCTCCGCACTTCTGGTGTTTTCAGGGTTTCCTTCCGAATTCGCTGTTTAACGCGGAACACGGCTCGGTGCCCCGTTGAATGCTTTATCTAACGTTTTCCGTAGTGCTCAAGTGAATTAGGAGCGAAAAGGCTGCTTTCGAAAGCGAGGGCAGGCTAAATTCAGCGAGTTAGGCGCAGCAGCAGCAGCCTCCTGCTGCTCGGGATTGTGCCTGGGAACACAACCTTCAGAAATCGGAGGCAGAGCAGGGAAGCTGCCTAACTTACCCATTGTAAAGGCCAGGCAGAGGGGAGGGGGTGAGCCTGCTTCCCAGTAGTACTCGTATGCTTAATTCCAGGCCTGTCATCTTGTGTGAGTCTCCCGAGTCACATCAGACCTTCTTCCTAAAGATCTGGGAAGTGAAAGGTCTGTTGGACAAGCTGGCTGGACACCTTCACGGAGAAGAAACAGGATACTTCGCACTAACTCCCGGTACTGCCTGATTTCAGGTAAGCAGCTGAACTCAGGTATTTTGTATGCAAAGTGAAAATCCCCATCACCAGCTTATTAGGGGCTCAGACATAACTGCTCTTCATCTCTCCTAATGACATATTTGATTTCATATTACACACAGAGGTGGCCAGAGAGCGCAAGAAAAAGCGGCTGCTTAAACAGCTTCGTGGCCAGGACACTCCTCGGAGCACTAGGGACATTCAAATTAAATCCAGCAGAGTGGTGACTAGCAAGTAAGTTTCGTGTTGCTTGGGATATCACATACTGTACCCAATGAGCTGTTGGATGCAATGAGGTGGTTCTCTCCCTCCCTAGTTTTCCACAAAAGCAGGCTGATGCGGCTTAGGCACTTAACTGCAAGGGAGTTTGTGGCAGAAAGAGAGACCACCTTCTTGCCTGTCACAGTGCTGGGTCCCACTATACGTATATTAATATATATATATATATTCTAACCCAATGAGTGTGTGGATTACTGAAGTTTCCTTTCATTAGCTTTTAACTCTCTCCACACCTTGTGTGAAGCACAGTGGTGTCTGTCCCTGGCCTGAGCAATCTGTTCCACAGCAGGGAGCCTAAAAATGAGGCATTGCGATAATGGGCATTGCAACACACAGCTCCTTGGGGCTGGCCCGAGGCCCCTCTGCAACACGGACCCATTGTCTGACCAGCTCTGCGGCAGGAGAAGCTGGAGGCAGAACCAGAAGCAACAGCTCTGACTCATTTAACTACGAGTAGTAAATTGTAACATGCTGCACGAGAGAGATTTGGTAGTGATTTGCTTACAACAGTAAATTGGTCGACATTAACTCTGCTCCATTGTACTTCTTCATCTTTTATCCCTCCAGGCTGGATCCAGTTCCCACCCTGCAGTGATTAAAGGGAGAGCAAGAGAGGGAGCTACCTGGACACAGTCTCCCTCGTGTGACCAGGAATGTGCAATAAATCCACCGTGCAAAACTGCCCTTTTCATCTTGGGAAGTGGCCGCAGCTGAGGACCCCACCACAGCATGGAGCAAAACCCCCACCGGGAGGTGGGAGGTGAGTGCCTGCGGTTGCAGGCAGGCAACCTGCTCACCTTTGTGCTGCTGCCTGGCGTGGTACGGAGTCCCCTCCACCAACAACTGATTTCTCACGATGGTGTGAACAACACTTTTAGCATTTCTTCTTGCTTAGCCCCATAGAAGAGAAACGAACCTCTTTCATAGGGTCACTCAACAATCAAAACTACTCAGTTAAACAGTACAGGCTCAGGCCTCGCTAGTGTAAGACCAACCTCGGGAGGGAGTTTTGTAGGAACAATGTTCAAAATTTGAGTGATTTTGTGTCTGTGGCCCGCTCCTGTTGAAGCTGGGGCAGACAACAGGGCAGTAGGGTCAGGGTGGTCAGCACTGGGCAGGACTGAGATCCAGGGACCCCGGCATAAAAAGATGCAGCCCAAACTAAATGTTCTTTCAGCCTAAGTGAGCAATGCGTTTGTCATAGATGTTTTGTTTCGGACACACAGCAACAGGCAGGGTGGGACGTGCACTCAATATACATTGGAGAAAAAGGTACCGTACAACAGCAAACACATTTGAGACCCTCTGACCACCACTGCCCCGTTGTAGGGGTAGAAAAAGAAAGAGTACCCAGGGCAGGCAGTATTTAGAGGTTTCTCTATGACTCAGGCTCCCTTCTCAGGCCAGAGAGAAAGGAAGCGGCAGTGGGAGGGAAAGAGGTCTGGTAGCAAAGGATGACAGTATTATGTTAACTGGAAGACTGCAAGTGGGGCAGGGAAGCTCTCACGAATTATTCTCTCTCAGAATTATTTCCAAAAGGCAAGCTGGAGGGAAGGAACAACTTTCTTTTGACGCGATGTTTTGTGTGCATTGGGCATTATTATGCAAATATCAGCTAACACAGAAGTAAGGATGGGATGCTTTAAAACTCAAGGGGTGATTGTCTCAGACTGTAAATGCATTTAGATGTAAGCCAACGGACCTGTTGCCATTTACATCAGCAAAGGACTGGAAGAGATTTTTCTGGGGCTCTGAGACCTGCCCTCACATTATGTCAAGCTTGTGTGCATTAGTCCTGGGGAGCATCTGGTCCTCACGCTCTACTCACTAAAAGCCATAAGTGCTTTTCAAAACCTCGTAAGAAGCTTTGGACTTACTGTGAAAGCCGCGTCCGTGGTATACCACAAGAAGAGACAGTGGGATGTCGTAGATGTTGTCAGTCTGACCAAAGATTTTTCTTTCTGTGGCATTGTCAATCTTTTCTTTGGGTAGGAGGCTATGTAAACAATACATGCTAAATTCTATTTATAAAACAAAAAACAAGGTTGCAAAATACTGAGGGTGGAAGGACTGGAATAGACAGAGAGAAACAGGAGTCAGTGGTTTTCAAAACACTTTAACACTTTAATCGCCTTGAATTAATTGCCACCTCTGGAAGCACCTACCTGACTATGCAGAGACTGTAGGCAGCTGAACAGAGATGTTCCTGGTTGCTCCTTAGCCGGGAACCCAAACTCGAGTACTCTGTGAGATCCTTGGCAGCTGAGAGCCTGTAGCACCAGAAGGCAGCATGATGTCTCCGCAACAGTGATTGTATCAGATAACTGTATTGATAAAAACAGTAATCCAAATGTAATAAAAGTAGTAATCCAAACTTTCTTTAGTGATTAGCACAGCTAAGAAACTTCAGCCACATCCTTTTTATAGACAGCCTAAGTATTAACTGCGTATCCAATATCTACATTCGGAAAGCTTAGATGAGCTTTTAACTCAAAATTTTTATTTAGACATTATTCAAAGGAGGACTGGCAGCATATTTAGTCAAAAGACTCTTCAAGAGTAATTTCTTAAAAATGAAATGTCTTTAACTGCATTTCTGTCAGCTATGATACCTGAATTAGGATGAACTTAACAGCCTTATTAGCTTGGAGTTCAAATGCAGATCTTCAGACAGCTCTCTCTTTAATTCAAGAAGCTCGGTGCGTGCATGTTAGTTTTCCCTCTAAATAATTGCATCTTTCAAATACATATTCAAAATCAATCCAAGTCAAAAAACCTGGAAAGAAAATAGAAAGTTGTACAGGGCATGTAATAAAACGAGAAAGCTGAGATGGACATGTAATCCTAAACTCTTCTTAGTTTCTAAAACACCAGGCTGAATTTCTTCAAATGTGAATTGTTTTCCCTTCCTCAAAGATGGCTTTAATACCAGCCAAGTTTGAATTTTCTAACGACATTTACTTCTGAGCTATGCATGTATAAGAATTTCACTTTGGATAGCTGGAGACTGATCTTTTTCAAGCTTGCATAATGTTTAACATGACCGAATCGATTTTCAAAACAAAGAAATGCGAAAGCATCGAAAAATGCCCAGAACAAGAATGAGCATTTCCATTCCATGAGGAATTTGTGTGGAAAAAATTATAGAGAGTTATTGGAATTAGAATCTAAGTTTATCTTAAGTTTGCTGGAAGGGAAAGTTATATTATATGAGACAATTAACCATTGGCTTCGGGTCTGGTCCAAAGCCCAATAAAGTCAGTGGCGTCTTTCCACCGGCTAACTAACAGGCTTTGGGACTGACTCATAAACTCTAGAGCTCCACAGAAGATAATAGTTCTACACTGCTTATGTGAAAGTTAAATATAGCCCGATGTTTGTAAGTGTGTGCACGTATTATGATTCATTTCAAACCCTGGTTAAGATTGGGTTACAGTTTCCATTTAATTCATATGCATGTGTTTGTATTTGTATGCATGTATATGTAAAGACAGACATCTGTGAATGTGAAGCACACATACAGCTAATGTCATAGAGATGATTGAGTCAAGTATATACACGTGATGGTAAATATCAGCATTTACTACAGTAGATATCACCGCTGCAATATATATAGTCTGACAGATCCGAACATACACTTTCAAAACCAGCAGCATCTGTTTACATTGAACTGCAATAAAAACTGAAGGAGGCATCAGTTAGTATTAGAATTTTATCTTTTCAATGTCCAGAAACAGTTTCTGTGCCTTTGATGTAGGCTGTCAAGCACTACTGGAAAATTGCATCTCTCTAATTACTGCTTTCAGAGCAGAGGAAAGGGCATGACTGCCTGGCAGCATTTGTCAGCTGGGACCCTGCAGGGACTTGCTTTTTGGGTACTGATAAGCAAAGTTAGCTCACATTCAAAAAACAGTAAAGCAATCCTTGCACAAAGGGGGGGAAAAAAACAGAAAGGGCACTATTTTGGATGATCTAGAAGAAAGCAATACAGCTCTTCCCTGTTCCAGCTATGATTAACCCTTGCCTCTACTAGCTGCTCCCTTGAGACGGAGCTCCCTGCGTCCTCCATGAGTGTTTGGCCTGAATATAAACTCAGTGGCAGCAGCATCACCACTTATACAGGTATGTGCATGTTCAGGCACGTAACGAGGACCTGATGAACCTGTGAAATACTTGTGTTGTGCCTGGCGATGTAGCTTCACATTTTGAGGTGTTTAGAGGTGGTACTGGCTTATCTGCTCCTCATTATCCCCATTCCTCATTTCTCCCCATATGTGACAGAGGGCTATGTGTCACAAAACATTTTATGGCATTTTTAAACCTCAACCTACCTGACGAGATTTAGAGCTACGACCTTGCTAATGGTTGCAGTGGCAAAATGGAGGTTGCAAGGGAGGGCTGGTTAGAAAGCCGTGGCAGACTGAGCTCTGTCAGGTGACAATGTCACCAAGAACAGAGTGGTACTTGGCCTTTCACAAAACTCTTTGTTGACATGGATAGGATCTTTTATTTTGAAGTCTAATTGCAAGTGAGAAATAAGGGATTACTAAGGATTGTTCAGGTTCTTTTTCTCCTGTGTAAACAGAAGGCAAGCATTTGTACAATTTACATATTACGTATATGAACAAAAGATCTAGGCATCAGCAGTGTGCATCCCAAACGTGCACTGGGAAGAAAGGCCTGTCAAAATAATTGCTCCTTTTGTAATGTTCCTACCATACTGTGGTAGCATCCAGAGTAGAAGTACTTCCAGGAGACGAGCAGGATGTATGACAGGCAAGCCCAGCCAGAGGGGAGAGCAATCTCAGAGAAATGACTCTGGAAAAAAAAATGCAAAGGAGAAACAGCCAGCTAGGATGCAGCAGAGCTGAAGTGAATATCCTGTGGGTGATCACATCATCTTCCATGTAGAGGCTGCCAAAGCACAGGTGGGGGGAGCAGGGAGGTGAGGAGATACAAACACAGCCCTAAAGATGCAGTTTAGGGTGAAGAGCAGCAAGAACGCTGCAGAAGACACTGGGTGCACTGTACTGTGCCTGGCAGCAGCATTTATTTCATAGGGGCAAAATAAGTGCAGGAACATAAACATTTGCAGATCGCCGGCTTCACTGGCAATTCATAAGGAGAACTTGCAGAGCGCTTAATGCATCCACAGCCCGGCCCAGGGGGACTGGGGTATTCATGCATATTTTAATAAGGAGGGCAGGCCAAAAAAGGGAATTATTCTGTCTCTCCCAGCTGTAGGGTTTCAGCATTGTGAGAGACCAGTTGGCCACTTGGATTCTGCTTGTCCTGGAGCACAGGTAAACTACAGGTGTCTCAATCTCAGAGAGCAATTCGGCACGCTCTCTGCCACCTAGAACCAGTTGGTGCTACTGTGTTGGACTTCGCAGTTTCCTAGAGGCAAAACAACACCTCCCAAAACCCAGAAACTAAGCAGCTACATATCTCCTTCCCAAGGAAGCTCAGCTGAAAGTGAGGGTGTGGAGGTACTCAGCCTACACTCAGTCCCTGGGAAGTGCCGAATTCAGCAGCAGGCAGGTCAGTTGGCATCACTCTTAAAAAAAAATACAGCTGGAACAGGACACAGCAGCCTACCTCAGAGCAAACAGGGTTTCCCTCCATGCTCTCCTGAAGAGTTCAAAGCCAATGTACCCACCTCCCAGGGCAGTGTCCCCTTCCCCTGCTGAAGCCTGAAGCATTGTCCCCCTTCTCCTCGCAGGAGCCATGTCCCCCTGCAGCACGCAGTACACAGCCAAGGGGATCACAGGGAGAATGAGTGACAGGAGAAACCTGCCTCTGTTTTAACATTATAGCTAGTGGTTGTCCAATGCAAAATGCATGGGTAATTTCAGGGTCCTGTGTGTGGTACAAAGGTTTTTTTAATTTAATCTTTAAAGGTGCCTACTTCTTATTTACCGATCACACTGGGTGTCTAAGCATCTGCCCTAGGTGCTCTAAAACATCTTGAGAGACCAAAACAAGTGCTGTTTAGACAGCGTTAACACCTCCATTTGGTGTCCACAGGTGGCAGTTGAGTGCAACCCTATTTTTTTTGTTTCCATATTTCTTGTGTATACTTATTGCAACTAAGAAACAACTCAATTAGAGAGAAACTCATACATGAAGAGAGTTACAGTGTGTTCACTTCACCTTTCCATTTCATTCTGCCTCTCCATTCATTATCCATCAATTACAGGTAGGCTCTGTGCATCTTTGAACCCATATTTGTGTTCATGCACTTATTATTGAATATATAGTTGTCAGAACATTCAATAATGTGTAATTGCATTTTACTATGTATTCATTTGCCTCTTCTTCTAGATGGGAATTTGTATATGTGTTATATTTGGCTCTGGTCCTGCAAACAGTTGTGCCCACGAATAACTTCACCCACATTAGGAGCTCCACGGATCACAGCTTCTCTCTCACCCATTGAATTCTGTGAAGTTACTCATGCAGTTAAATGACTCATAAGCATATGTATTTGCTGGATCAGGGCCTCTCCATGTAAGCTTGATCTTTATAATCAATTTAAGATATCAATACATTTTTTGAAATAAAGGAAGTCAATCCTTTGAAAGTGGTAATAATTTTTTAGAGCTGCACATATTAGTGCAATAAAATGCAGTAATTATTAAGTGTTTTATTAATTAATAACTAGTTTTAATAACTCTAAAAACAAAATAGCATGGACATACTAAACTATTTTATAAAATGATATATTAAATACTTGATAATTTGATATAATAAATAACTGATAGGGTTTCTTTAAACAGCATAATATGGTAAGAACATTTTCTTAAATACTATGTCAGCAGAAGCTGCTATTTTATGCTAGCCTGTTAGCCAACACGTAAATACCTCAGGCTTTGATCCTAAAACCTTTGCCAATTGGGCTGCCCACAAGCGTGCTAAGTGTCCTGGAACATAACAAGTGATTGGATCAGGGCCTGAGATCTGAAGATCCACTAGGCTTAAAAGTGCTGGTTTAAAGTAATTTTCTATTTTCCTTTCCGCTAGAATCTCCTGCAGCTCTCTTTGGACAGGTTACTAGTTCAAGCACCCGTAATAACCTGTGATTGATACATGATTTGGTTTTGGAAGAGAACATCTTATCCTCTCAAAAGAAGCCTCAGATTATTTTGTTCCAACTTTTACATCATCTTTATTTTGGGAGTGAAAATATAAACCAAACGTTTCTACACATTTCTAGGTATAAGAAGGAGCAGAACTGGCAGGATCTGAGCCGTGGAGCTCTTCCCTGCTGTAGGTCAAATAGTTTACCATCCTTACAGTGGCAGACAGAGGTTTTACCATGAACCGCAGCCCATCTCCAGGAGGACAGCTCCTGGTGATCTACTCACTCTTGACCCGAGCGTTTGCTCACGTCTCTCCTCTCCTGATCCTTGTGCCTGACCCATGCCCTGTCCTGCTCCTCTCACCCATCTTGGGCACTGCACTCGGCTTGGTGGATGTGGTGGTTTGGTTTGGTTCTCCTTGGGGTTTTTTACTGTCGTGAGTGGCTACAGGCACTGCCTCTAACTGTGTGTCCCTGTCTGCAGCCCAGCCCTGGTGGGGTCTCCAGGGCAGCATGACCATGGCACTTCTCCTGCCACCCCCTCCCCCCCGTTCAAGGCTCCCGGGTGCTTCTCTGCCTGTCTGGCCTGTCTCACCACATCCCTGTGCTGTGTCGTGGGCGTTAACGAAGGCTGCAGCCTTGACTGGACTCCACCTTCCCATCCCTGGTTGTTCCCCATTCCTTCTCTCCAGATCTTCCTCTTCTCACAACCTTGCTCCTCTGCTGTCCAAGCATGTCCCCACGAAGCTTGCATTTGCCTCTGGCAGCGGGTGCAAGGGCTGTGGTCATGCTGCAGTGACATGGCTGCTGCAGCACCAGACTTGGCTTTCTGTCTTCTACACCTGCTTGCCTTCAGCTCGGGCACCAGTCAGTTTTACAGCATCCCTCACCGTTCCAGACCAGACCTCCCTTAGTCGTTTCAGCCCTGGCAACACCTGCTCCTTCCTCAGCTCCCTTTCCGCTCCTGAATCCTTAAAAGTACACTTCTGTACCCAAACAGATGTTCCCAGCACTAGTTTCTTTTTGCTTAGCTACAAAACTGGTTCTCCTTTGCCTCCAGTTTGCTTGTGACACCAGCGTCCCACACTCTTTAACACCTGACATGGATTTCACTGGGGTCTTTTGTGAATGAAGTGGTCCCAGAAACCCTGCAGGAAAATCAGATGAAAACAAATGTTCACAGCTCTCCAAAAATTGGTGTCAGCTCTCTGATACAGAGAGTTTTACAGCTCTATAAATCAGGCTGAAAATGTAACCAGAAGCCCTGTTAGCTTTCTGTTTCTTTTAGCACATCCGTTTCTTGTAAAATTCCGATTAGAGGGACTAGTCTCTGTAGAAATCATTCACTCTGAACCCAACAGGGCTATAAATCAAAGCACTACAAATCACCACAATTTGCAGATTCTGGGTTTCATCATTTTATTGCTTTTGGAGAGGTTATGTAAATGTTTTGGGGCAATATTGACCTTTGCATCCTCTGTCATATCTGGGAGGATGAAGAAAATAAAAACATTTTCTGAAAACCAGGTATCTCATTTGTACAACTACCACTATACTATTTCTCTAAGGGTTGAGGTCAACAGTGCTTTCTCAGATGAAGAATCTCACCAAAATCAGTGAGATTACTCCTATAACCTGTGACTAGAGGAACAATTATTTTCTTATGAAAGCAGCAGACAGAGAGTAGAATTTTACATGGGTCTGTGTGAAAAAGGAAAAATGTCAGTCAGTGACAATCATGCGAATAACACCATTTATGACTCCTCTGCCCCAGCCGGGGTTTGGCTGTACAAGATGATGATTGTCTGCTCCAGCAGGCAAAGATTTCATCACCTCCCCGTATGAATGACAAAACCGTTCCCAACAAATTCTGCCCTCCCAGTGACAGTAAATTCAATCTAGGCTTGCAAAGTCCAGATAAACCTGAGCTGAGTCACACCAGCCTGCTCAGCACTGCATCAGACCCCGAAGTGGCCACAGCTGGGATTCGGTAAGTGATGTGAAAGGGGAATCACTGGAGGAATGTTTTCAGACCAGGTTTAGTCATGAGTCAGGTTCTGTGCAACACTTTGATGGGCCCCAAGCCTGTAAGGATCTCTCACTTTTACCTACCTGCTTCCTAAAGTCCAGTGTCGTCAGCAGACTTGTAGCTTCTTAATGTAACAGATTTCTGTTCACCATCCAGTTCACCTCATTAGTCACAAAGTGCTGGGAGCATGTGCAGATCCCAAAGATCAGGGAGAAAACAACCATACAAGGAAAAATGGTTCTGGATGCAGACTGAAAGCATTAAATTATCTCCTTTAGATTTACTATCTTGGCAACAGTATGTCATTTATCAGGGATAAATTTAATACATGTGGATTTTTAATTCTACTAAGTTGGTATCTGAGAGCTCCAATAGGGACCAGATGCCCACTGCACAAGATGTTATACAACACAGAAGAAAGAAAACGAACCTTTCCCATGTAAGCTCATAAGTCTTTGCATTGCCTTGACCAGAACAACTCTAAGTATAAATTTCTCATTATTGTAAGCAGATAACATATACTGTAAGGAGAAAATTTTCAATGGCACAGTTAAGTGTGAGGTATCTGACTCCCCCGACTCTCAGAGGGATTCTTAACACTTGTTTGCCCATGGTGCCTTTGAAAAGGATCACTCAGGCACCTAAGTGGTACCATCACGTTTTCCAAAAAGTTCCTTTAAATACTGGAAAATGCTTTCAGAAACCGGACCTATGTTTCAAAGTCACTCTTTTTGACACACTAAACTTTTTAATTCAGCCTAGTGTTTAAACAGACCCACCATTTTTATTCTGTAGTCTATGAAGCCAATTAAAGTAATTAAATGGAAATTGGAGAGTATTTTAAAGGCTGGTTTAAGATTCCTCTTTGAGCAGTGTAGCTTAGCGTTACAGTAGGACACCATCTGCTGTCCAAGCGGAGTCCGACTGCAGCTGGCTCAACAGCAGAATGCAATATCCTAGCTATAAAAACAATGTGACTTGTATTATCTTGGTAATGCTTTTACAAAACAAATTCCCTGACAGATTTGTGAGTCTGTGTTGTATTTTCTTTGGGACAGCTGATTGAATTTGGTTGGTTTTGCCCTTATGTGGTGGGAATACATAAAATGAGGATTTCTTCATGAAGCTGATGTTTTCCTTTTTTTGGTAAAAGTGCCATGCAGGTACTCAAGGTGTTGAGAAACAAATGCTGTAAATGGAAATAAATAGTAATACTTCAAATTTTGCATTTGCAAATAGATTGTGCGGACATTACTGATTAGTCTACTGTAAGACCAGCATGGCACAGTCAGCTGGGTGGAAGCTATTTATCTGTGACTGCCAGTTGAATTGCTCTTCCCATCTCTGTCCAGCTCTCAGGGAAGCTTCCGAGGCCTTGTTGGTATGGCTGCCAACAACTGATAATTATAATGGTGATTTCCACCCTGTGGCCACATTACAATTGGAAACTGAGCTGAAACCATCCACTTATTTTGCACAGGTCCCTAAATTGACTGCTGGGTGGTAACGGCTTTGGATTAGTGTCAATGTGGAACACTTCCGAGGTGACCTTGCTGTGGGAAACTCCATATTCCCTTACAGATCTCCTGCTCACACTAAATTAATCTCAGGCTTTGAAGGTGGATTGTCAAGCCCAATTATATCTGTTAATGACCTATAAAAAATGTTTTGTTGCTTCCATAATTGGTATGTCTGCATTTCTTTTCTCCACCTCCTTCTAGAAAGAGGGAAATTTTCTTTAAAATGGTTTCTGTTTTCCTTTGTTTCAGAATTGTTTTTCTGCTTATGCTGCTTGTAACGCCAACACTACTGTAGAAGACAAGTGTTGGATTGTGTTGATCATAAACACAATGTAGTAGAGATATTAGTGCAACAGGTAAGCTGCAGTTTGTGTCAGTACACTAAAGCTATGGCCAGGAATTGAAACAAGATATGCAGGAAAAGATTGTTGGTATCACTGTATGTAGACTAAGGGCCTCAATAGTGTCTGTAGGAGATCATATTCCTTAAATTCTTCTCTTAAGGCTACATAATTAGAGCTTCGGGTTAGCTGAAGTGGCAAAGTTAGGAATGAAATTGCCTTTAATTCCTCAATTAAGCCAATGGGCAATTAGTGAGTGATTTTCGTGCTGCTCTCTGGAGGATCCTATATTTCTCTGCTGGAAAGGAAAACCTCAGTTTGATGATTCAGTTAGCGGAGAGGAATCTAGGTCTCAATGTGCAGTGCACGTAGCCACATTTGAGCTCCTAAGAAGCTCTAGTAAATTAATATTTTGCCTGCTTTTGAGAATCATCGAGACATTTTCTGTTGATAAAACACTCTGATGGCCAAAAGGCTGGGCCAATGTGCTAATTACCTCTTCCCTCTTCCATCGTCATGCTTGGCTCTAGCAAAAATGGCACATACAAAACCGGACGTGGAGCAATAATCTATCAGTTGAGCGTTGCCATCCCCAGTCCCTTTAGCTGTTGATCTGGGAAAATGCATACAGTACAAATACTTTAGGCTTTCCCATGTCATTTCTGCATATATTTGGAGCATTTATAAGAAGGGTTAAGTTAAAGAAAAGGTTCAAACTGCTAATGAAAGAAGTATGCTAAAGCATGAATAAAAAATTTAGAAGGAAGGAGAACGGAAAATGCTGTAGATGTTCTGCTGTATTTTTCTTTACAAATGCCTATTAATAAATTTGGTATAATTAATGTCACTGAGCAATTTCCATATTATTTGGGGATAAGCTGAGATAGATGAGTAACGATCATAATGCCCAGGTATGCTTTTCAGACTGAAACAGATTGTCTTGATTCAATGCTCACTGCCGTTTAAGATGAAATCAATAAATATATCTGTCAGAAAATATGTGTTACTACTTGGGTTAAGAAGTTACAGATCATACACCACTACTCCACGGACGACAAACAGAGAAATTCTGTAAAGTAGACCAAGGTCAATTCTGTAGCATAGAGCTTGATAAAATGATCAGATTCTTCTAATTTTTACCATTTACTCAATTTCACCATTAAAACCATTGTTCCTAGTACCCAAGTATGAGTAGATGGCTTTCTGCCTGATGGATTATCCTGATGTTATATCTGTGTTATATTTACAGACTTGGATGCAATGGACCACTACATAAGCTTTCTGTGTAAGTCATTTGCCATCTGCCTGCCATTCCCAGTCTCGAGTAGAGGAGGCTTCTGGAAGACATCCTAGAGGCCTCAAATGTGTCAACAGTTCCTCAGCGAGGAAGGGGAAAAGTGCTTCTCTGTCTGCTGTGGGTAATATCAGAAATGATGAGCTTAAATTGCCCAATTTATGTGGAATATTGGGAAAAAACATCTAACTGTAAAGAGTGAAGAAACACAGAAATAAATGACTAAGGAAACTGTCTACTGTTCATAATTAGAAATTGCTTAAGGATAGGTAGTCAAGCATCTATCATGAGTAGATTTTAATTCGATCCTACCTTTCAAAGGGAGAGAGAAGGGTGAGCTAAATGACTTTTTAAGCTCCTTTTCATTTTTGGTGATTCTGTGATTCCCCCCCTGGCCCCTTCCCCGTAGCTGTAGCTACCGCTGTGGTTACTACAACTTCCCCCTGCTCTGGACAGGCTGCAATTGAAGGTGCACTTGCAGCTGGCAGACCCAGGGGACAGCCATCCCCTCGCCAAACAGCAGCGACAGGCCCCGGCCACTATGGTGGCATTGCTTGAGATGAGTGGAAGGAGATGGAGGACATGGTGAAGAAGCCGCCCCTTACTCCTGCCTTTCCGTGGGCCTCCTTTCCCCGCCTCTTCTTGCCTCTCCAGCCATGAGTGCTCCAGAGGGAGTGTCAAGCCAAGGGCTTGTCATCACGGGAAAGCTTCGCCAGTTATTCCTGTGTCATGGCTCCAGCGTAGCTGTATCGCTACAGTGCCGTCTGGGGATACGCTTGTTCTGCGATAAGAGTTGGTTTCTTTTGGCTTACTTTAAATGCATTTAGTTTCCAAAGTGACATCAGGGCGCAGTGTCGGTCTGAACACAGCCAGGGGTTTGCATGGGTCGAACCACTGCTACGGGATTTGACTCCCGTCATGTCTTGCAGCCGTCAGCATTTTGCAGCTATTTGCCTTTTTACCCTTGGGTCAATGGTGACTTTCAGCACAGGGCCCTGTGTTCGCCCCTCCGTTCACACAGCACAAAATGATAGGGTCTACCCTGGAAAAAAGACCCTTCTACAATATAATGAAATACAGAAGGTGACGTCAGATAAGGGAACGGGTCTGAGCTCCTTCCTCAGCTCCTGCTGTGTTGCCCTCCCCAGCAGCAAGCCCTCGTGTCAGCTCATCATTGCCCTCCCTCTGTGTGCCCTGCCTGTTGCAGGGGCTTTACCAGGGCTTGGCCAAAATCCCTTCAGACACCTCTGGGCTCTCCTCTCCAACTCCTGGGGAGCACAAGGAGCAATCGTATCCGCAGGGATTCATGCAGGATGGCTGTCAGTGAGGCCTGCCCACCATGCTTTCTCCTTGTCCCACCCTCTGCTTCCTCTTGCCTCCATCCCTATGGCTTCCCTTCTGTTTTCCCCATCCTGCAGTTTATTTTAACTGGAACTTGTGCAGTACATTCACTTCATATTAACTCTCTATGCAGGGACAAAATTTTGTCCAGGTCAGCTGAGGAATTCAAGTGAATTCTGTCTTTCCAGTGCCAAGAGCAAGTGACTTCACTGCCACTGATCTGGCCAACAGCCCGTTTACCTTCCTTGATGGTAAATCCTGCAGAAGAGCGATAGGAATAATACACAAAGCAGGACTGGTCACCGAGTTAGAGTTCAGAAAGGTGATTTTTCCTCAGTTCTCAGCATGCACACACGACCACACATACGCCTGAGCACACAGCTAAGGCCCCCCACCTGGATTTGTTAGGATCAATAAGCATATGCGAAGGTCCGAACCAATGTACTCATTTTCTGCAGCATCCAATATAGGTTACGTGAAATATTAAAATATGTAATTTTAAATGCATGCCCTTTATTGCTTTATAACTAAGAAACCAGATCTTTTCCCACTGACTTTCCATGCAACTTCTCCCTGTTCTCATATCCCATGTGGCTCTTAAGTGCGCAAAGGCACCAGTATTAAATTTTATAAGATATTTATATAAATCAGATGGTTGGTGAGTATTAAATTTGATTTTTCTCAATAACCTGAGGGGGAATATTAAAATATTAAAATTGTTTGAATATTTAAAACACAAATGGGCTTTTGAATAGTTTAGGCCAAAGCCTCAACTCTTGTACTCAAATATATACTGGCTGAGGACTGAGTCCTTGAAGTTTTAATCTTGTTATTCACATCTAGCGAGACAAATGGCAGGCTTAGTAGAAAGCCGGTTCTCAAAAATCACAAACAGACTAATGGAAAAATGAATTTTATCTTCTGTTTTCATCATATGATTTACATCTTGAGAAGGGCACATCCCTTGTTCTAAATAACTGATGTCATGATGCATAAATTACTGTCAAAATTGCCTCATGGCATTACCAGCTTAGGAACCATCTTCGCTTTTGTATTTCAATAACTTCAATGTAACTGGGAACTCTTTGAAACCTTCTGTGAATTTCCCCTTTCAAGAAATGTTCTTCACAGCCCCTTGATACAGCACTTCCCAGGATCTCCTCCTGGTTTCAATTTTCTGTTTTTTCCTGGTCGTGTTGTGAACACAACACTTATAGTTGTGGGTAGGTATAGCCATACTCTCCTGGTTCTTTTTTTTAATACATGAATAGCATTTGCCGTCGGAAGGACGCGTTATTGCTTCTGAGTTGTGCAAGGGTGTGTGTAGGATAGCTGGAGGAGAGGGAGCCGCGTAGGCAAAAGGAATGTTTGCTCTTTGCTTTAGGCTCTGATTAGGTCAGTTCTTGTGACAGAGTTATTCCCACAAACCCACAATTACTGCTAGGCTGAGTTTTCTTGAAAAAGGGGTTTCTTTGCATGTTGTTTGACCATCCCATTGTAAGACTGGTGGGTATAGGTATATGTAGGTATGTAAGGCAAATTGCAACAGGAATGTACTTAGACTGTATATCACTATTTTTTTTCCATTGCTGAGAAATCAACCTCTGGCCCAGATATCTGTGCACAGAAGCAGAGATACTGCTGTGAGAAAGAAATACTGGGATCAGAAGAAAGAGGAAATGGTATATTGAGAAAGGTGACATTTTTGTTATAGTTGGATGTTTTAATCTTTGTGCTTCAGGCTTCATTTCATACTGCATATCACAAAATGAAAAACATATTTTGAATGAAAAAGAGAACTGAATGATTTGCATTTTGAGCTGCTACTTAAATGAGTTCCTATTACAGTTTTTAAGAACTATATTTTAGGGAATGTAGTGAATCCTAACAAGTAAACAAGTACACTTTAAATCCAATTAGGCAATATTATGCCTGATATTTATAATATCTTGGCCTTTAAGTCTTCTGCTAGAGCAGCTGCAGGGCTTTTGAGGGTGATGGGTAGTTCTTAATCAAATGGCTGAAAAACTCCCAAGAAGTAATTTGCCTTCTTAGACAACAGATTTTTAAAAATAACCTTAGAGCACATGAAATAAAGCTTAAATGTTATTATGATAAAAGCCACTTATGCTACTGATAATTAATCTATGTATATTTACACTCCGCATGTTTACATGAGAGGCAGATCTAGACTTGCTTCAATTACCTTTCAACATATTTCTGAATACTGTTAATGCTATGAAAAATGTTATATATGTAAATTATAAAAAAATCTTGTAAGTGAAAAGGGTATGTCCATCATCATTATTGTTGGCCCTTGTCAAAAAAAAAGGATCTTGTTAAAGTAGATAATTGACTTTTTAAAATAGAGGTGAAAGAAGCCTATTAGATCATTTTGTTCACCATGACAAACTGGGCATGTTGCCATTATATTTCATCTAGAAGAAAATGTTGAATTATTGATTCATAACAGGTACCCTTTTTCAGCCTCAAGTGGTATTCTTTTCTGTTCAGTAATGCTGATGAGTTCTCAGTCTGATTTGATCACCTGGAAGGTGTTCTCAGGATGTATTCTTACTCTTAATTATCATTACAGGTCTACCTAGATTGCTTTTTAAGCAAGATCCTGGTCATCAAGCTGATGAAAAAGGAAGATGTTGTACAGAATTCATTTGGGTCACAGAGGTCTGGATTTAATACTGGGTTTGGCTAGAAGCTCTAAATCTAACTTTGAAGCACTCATTGATATTCCCTGTTCTCTAGCGTCATTAATAAATCTTTACTGACATTCACTGAAGAGTCAATGGGATTAATTCAGGTGCAGAGAATCTCCATGGAGGCCTTCAGAGACCTCTCTCCATTGGCTGTATGGAGAATCTAATTCTTTACTATACAAAAGCTTGTAAAACCTGCTTCTTCATCACCAAGAGGAAGACTATATGATTTAAATCTATCTGAACACAAACGGGCTCCTTTCCTACCTTATAATACTTGAACCTGCTTTACAAAATTAAAACTAGAAGAATTAATTTAACTCACTTATGTCCTAAAAAATTCATTATATGAAGTCAGCATATACTTCAGACCCACACAGCCAGGCTTGTTCTTGTTTGCAGCACTGTAAATCTAGATCATCTTCTCCAAGGAACCAGAAGAGTTTGCTCACTTGCAGTGTTTTCAGAGGTTCATATCTAGTGCCTTCAAAATTTCAAAGTGATGGGATCTGAACTGCAATCAGAGTATGGGAGTAATCAAGGTGGTTGTAGTTTACTTGAACGTTCTTTAATGGACAGGCATATTTAAATGGTAATACTCCATGCATGATCAGATATTTCATTTTGTAGTGAAACAAATACTGACTTTTTTCAGTTCACAGTGCCTGAAATCACGCGCTGCAGCCATTAGACAAGTACTTCTGTAGCATAAAGCTGAGGGTACGTGTTGCATGCCCACGTAGTGGCTTGAAGAGTGGTTAGGAGGCAAGTCTGCTGGGATAGCCCTGGGGAGAATAAGAGATGGAGGGAACCTGGTGCATTTTGTTCATTATACTTATTAGGAAGAGTCCTGTCTATCCCTCACACTGTGCCTGAGAAGGCTAGCTGGCACAGCCATGCCAGGGACCATGTTAACAATTAAGTGGCATGAGCAACTACTGGTCTAGCACTTGAATTTACTCTCTGGTTTTGTTTAGCAGCATAGAAGCAGCTTTTCCAATTAATGCTGTAGTGATGTGTCCATCTCATGAAGACAATGGCTATGTTCTCCTGTTCTTCACATTTATTTGTAGGTAAAGGTGTAGGGTATCTCTGGCTGAAGTATTTGGACAAGAGAGAATATATGGAGTCCTAGAGTGCTAAGAGAGGAAAAGAATTGATGCAAATTACAGTGAATCAGCTAGGCGGAAGCTAATATTTTGTCTCCAAAAACCTAGAAAGAAGTTGTTATGAAACAATGGTGTGTCTTATGTTCAAAAAGATTTATGATTCTTATGCTTCAGAAGAGGAAATCCTATCAATAGCATCTTTACATTTGTAAAGAAACCCATATGCGGGCATCTTCTGTGACACTCTTTGGCCTGTGCAGGAGATTGGACCGGTCATGATGGTTCGTTCAGCATCTCTGTGACCAAGAGATTCTAATCACAGCTGAAATTGTCTATCTATGTGCAGTAAAGAACATCAGTGGATTAAGAAGTCAGTTGTACACCTTGTAATGGCTTCCTCAGAAACCTTGTTCCTATACCAGCAAACATTAACTCAATTTATTGTATGTTATCAAACATTAACTTGTTGCCAGCTTTCCAAGACGGACAATACTGTATCGTTATGAGCACCAATACAGGCACATGCTATATGGGCATTAATAAATATGGGGATAATTAAAGCTGTATTTATTTTTTATCAGTTTTTACTGGTGCTACTAGAATCTGCAGAAAATATTTCTGAATAATAAAGACTGAATCATTTTAGGCTTTTCTGCAATTCGGGTGTGTTAATCTTCATTTATGTCAACGTGGCTCTTGGTTCTCTTTATTGTTATATATTCAAGCTTGTCATCATCATCAGAATAAACAAGTGACCCAATTCAGCTTGGTCTTCACCTTTCACCCACGTAACACTTCAAAAGGAGACTCATTGTTTTTGCATGTGTTGTAACCCTGTAATTATGAAGAAATTCAGTAGCAAATTACTTCCATGGCTTTTCCCCTCCATTCTCAGCAGCTGAAAGCATTCCTTCAAGAGACATTAAATAGTCTCAATTTCCCTGTTCTGAGAATACCATACTAATGAAAATATACAGTAAATATTTTCCTGAGAGAGAAAAACTGGTAAAGTCAGTAGAAGTAAATCATTGTCCGTTATCAGTTACAATTCGATATGCATTCCTTTTATTGCTCAAGACCTCATTAATGTTGTAAAGGTACACATTGGGGAACATCTCACAATTTTTGAAGAAGTTCCTATATGTGCAAAATGTGTCTAACCTTCTATTACAATAATTTTTCTAAGTTCCTAGATCTAGATGGTTATAGACTGCTGTCACTGTTGAAGTATGGGGAAATAGTGGGAAAAAACAATGGATGAAATTACAGAACATGTCAACATATGTCCTGTGAAATAAGTGATGTGGTAAAAAGATAGTAGCTTGATGCCAGCCATCACCATATTTTATCAACCACCAAAAGAAATTAACATAAACTTAAATTTATATCTTAGGAAATATGGTCACTGGGTATGCCTTTTGCAATATGGCTGTTTCTGCAATATGTGTAGAAAAGGCAGTTCTTCAGCCTCTCAAACCACAGCAGCTAAACCGTGTAGTGGACTCGTGATATTTATCATCTCGCTGACCGTCAAGTAGCTGACTTGTGAATGCATAATCAGTATGACATTTTGGAAGACTGCTTTTATTTGCAACATGTTTTCCTATGCTTGCCAGCTCTGAAGATGAAAGGCAACCTGACAGTATTTTAAATAATGAGATCTTTGATCTGAAAATATATAAACCAACCTTTTTTCCCCACACAATTTTGGTATGTTTGTCTGAATAACATAAATTGTGTATCTAAGAAACGGGCTTCAAGCAATTCCTTTGAGTTCTTGCTCTGTTAATAAGAACCTATTTTTATTGACAGGGTAGAAGCGAGTTAACCAAATGCTGGAAAGAGGGGATGACAGCTGATGTTCCTCTTTTCATAAACCCATGATTTCAAGCCATTTTACAGTGGGACCGTCAGAACAGTCTAGAGTCTGACATTGTCGGTGAGTTGGTTAGACCTAGAAATGCTGGCCTAGAGACTTTGTATTAGAGTTCTCTGTACAAATCTGACATAACTGCTTTGCAGCCAAAGAAATAACACTAGAAGAGAGAAACTGCATAAACAAGGTCTGTTGCACCTTATTGAATAGATTGCCTATCATATTTTGTTAAAAGTTAATATTACTCTCTTACCTTACTGTGGAAGACTTTGCATACCTACAGTTTTTAGCAAAGCTAGACTTTGTCTTAGCTAACACAGCTGAGGTTTAAGATTCTTGTTCCACTGCTGCCAAAGAAAGAGGACTGTTCTAGAGCAAGAGATATTTTAAATAATTGCTTTGTGATGAGATATAATAATGGGATTATGGCATACAGGTAACTCGGATTCATGCTGAGTTTATGTGTCCTAGCCTTTTAAAAACAGCCTAGTTAAAATCTATATAAAAGCAATAACAGCAGAATTACTTGGGTTAACCTCTGTTCTCACACGTTTAGTTTCTTTGCAGTTGGCTATATTGTCTTCATATACTCACAGGGAAAAGAGTGTTTTTTCAAGAATTCCAGCTGACCCAGTGGCACACCAAAGGCAAATATTGTCCAGCTTCCCAAAGGTGGCAATGGGTTTTCATTGTACCACTGACAGCAGAGAGGCACTCTGTCAGAAGGTGTGCTGTTTTGGGAAGTTGTGAGGAAAAAGAGGATGCAAGGAACCTTTCCTTCCTGAGAAACACTCTGCATAATGCTGATGAATGAGAAAGAAGAAATAAGTGGGAAATGGGGAAAAGATCCAGCCCAAGGGTTTAACAGCCAGAACTGTTTTGCTTTGTATATCTTACTTTGTGCTACCTGACTTTTGCTCCTGATCTTCACCATACGTCCTGATTCAACGACCATGGCCCTACTTGTAGTGATGTATATACCACACCTCTGTCCACGACATCTTTTTGTGCCGTAAAGCTACCATATAGCTGAGCATCTTTAGTATCTTGCAATGCAGTTACATTCAACCCCTACATGACCTGGAGCTCCAGGAATTGCTCCCAGCCTGCTGCAGTGAGCACTGCTGTTCCCAGGTACTCCCACATCAGTACTTTAATAATGAGAGAGACAGCAGCAAACCTGCACCCAGTCACTGACCAGCTCAGGGACAGGACTGCCAATGGGCTGAGCTGAAACCCATGAACTCTGGAATAATGTAAGGTGTTTATTTCAGGATTGTACAGACTGTCCAGTTGAAGGCTGAGCTTTAAAGTCTGTGTTTTTGAGTAAGGGCATGGTGCAAGAATGGATTTAATAAGGGGGGCTAAGGGGCTTTAAAACTCATTAGTAAGAGTAGATGCAATGTCGGCTTGTGTGTCCTCAGCCTCTCCACATTCCCCACTCATATGAAGATCACCTCCACTCTTGTAGTAAGACCCCAGAGATTAGGTTTAGGTTGTGTAAGTTGTAGGCTATGATTTCCTCCATGTCTGTACAAAAATAGGCACATAATTCAGAACCTTAGTTGGTTGGTTTTCCTTCTGTGTCAGGTGTCCTTGCTCTTGCCCATTCATTTGTTTTGGCTGAGCTCAGATGCATCAAATTCAAACCAGTCTCATGTAGCATTTTAGTGTTATGAAGTTGCCTAATTTACTTATGAGAGATGCTAGAATCCAAAAATACATATTTTGGCAAGGGTTAAACCTTAATCTCGAAAGCTACATGCCAATTCAAAGTGTATTTTGTGTGCAGATTTATCTGAGAGTGGCTTGGCACTAGAGGATTTTCCATTGGCGCTGAAAGAGCCACTGCATGCCAAGAAAGTAAATATCAAACAGAAATGTGCCAGTATTTCCTGCCAGTCTCACATTTTTGAAACTTTTTCCATCCTCCACGCCATTGATTTCTGATATGCTCCCAGGCTTCCTAGGGAAAGGCTTTTGAGTCTCACCCCAGGATGCTGAAAGTCTTCTAATCTGAATACTAAAAATGCTAAATGAAAAAGGACTCCTCCCCCTCTGACACCCCCAAGGAATATCCCAGAATCTTTTCCTGTGAAATGCTGGAAGACTTCAAGGGGTTTTCAACCATCCAGAATACACAACAGATGGGAAGTGACACTGGCTCAGGATGGCAGACGTTTCTTCCAACTTTTGCACAAACAAGTTGGTAAAGCCTCTCCGCCCCTTTTCGGAGTCTCTCATGCCATACACTTCTGACCATACCTCGTTATTGATTCCTGGGTCTCAGTTTCCCACAATTGGCTTTTTAATTTTTTTTTTTACTCATTTCTACCCTTGGAGCTTACTCCCTGCTCCTGCCTGCCAAGTTCCACTCTTGAAACTCTGTCCCTTGAAGGCTCTTTCTTTCACAAGTTGTCCCTTCACCATTGACCACTCAGTCCTGTGGCTGAACTGCATTTCTTTGTGCCTGTGTTACATTCTTTGGGGGTCTCTAGTTCTCCAGTCCTGGAAGCAGATGGCATTCATCAGCCTCTCTGTCACTAGATTCCTTGCAGGACACACCTCAGTCACAACGGGATCTTGTTTAACAATATGCCATGTACCAGAACAGCAGTAAATATCCAGATTATACTTCTTAGTCAATTCATTGAAGGAAAACGGGAAAAGGCATAGCCCACAATTTACCATATTTTATAAAGCATAGACTATTTTGTTTCTGCTTCTAGTTTGTTTGCTAAGCATAATAACCTTTTCACTATTGTTTATAATATTGTGTACAATACTCCTACCTTTCTTAGTAACCTACTTGGATTGCCTAACCTCAGTGGCCAAACATGTGTCACGTAGGTCCAGTATCTCCTAGATTTTGGACATGGTATAACATGGAATAATGCAGTGAAAATCAAAAAGATTTTTGCCTTACTAATGCGGATTTTAAAAAAACACATTGCTTGAATTTGATGCTAGCATCACATGGTTTTGCCTCTTAAAAATTATTTGGCTGATTACAACTTTTTAAGTTCTCTTACCAGAGTCTTACCAGCAGAGCCTAAAGATGGGGTATCATGAGTTTCTGAAAGTGTTTGTGAGATGGCAGCAGTAGTAACTACTGTGGCCATCGTCCCTGAAGTTCCTTCTCACCTGACATTCCTAATGCTGCAGGGAACATGATCAGAAATAATTAGGTTCTCATATGATGAACGAAATCTTATTTAGAAGTAACATTCATGTAAATAGAAAGACAGAGCTCCAGCTACTGAGACCCTGGAGCTGGGCAGGAGGAAACACACAGCTTGGGAACCGCAGTGCAACACAGCGAGGTTGAATGAGGGCTCTGTGTCTGTGCGTGTGTATCTGCACAACCGTGTGCACACACATTTGAATTTACTAAGAGAAAGAAAGAGACACGAAGCGTTTTGTTGAGTAGGAGCAGAAGAGAATTTTTAAAATGAAAAAAACCCAACGCAAACCAAATGAAATTATACGCATAAGCCTATGTCAATACTAAGAAAATAGTATATGCACAAACAATACAAATCAGATTTAGGATTCCTTTTGTGGATATGCTTTATAAATTAAAGAAAACATTCTGCTCCTGGATCTGAACTGCAGATCTCCATTGCACATTCTTTGCTGGAGCAGGCTCCCACCATGCCAGGGGAGGGGGTTGGTGGTGGTGGGGAAATGCCCTGTGACATTTGGAAGTAAAACGTTGCCCTCAATCCAAGGTGTTGCAGAGTTCTTCTCAGGTCATGTCACTGCATGGTCCCAAGATGGGGTCAAGCATGGTCCATGCGTTCCTGGCGCTGAAGGCGTTGCTCACGTCAGGCCTTGCTGCTTAGAGGGGTACATGGCCAGATGCCATGGTTTGGGGCTGTTGGGGGATGCCAAAGTGCATCACTGGGACTCCTAAAGAGCCACAGTCCTTGGCCTCTTTGAGTGATCACATACTGCTGGAACACTTGAAGGCTCTGTGCTCAGCAAAGTCTGCAAAAATAAGGCAATAAATAAAATAAAATAAAATGAAATAAAATAAAATAAAATAAAATAAACCCCAGTCCACTATTTTTACAAGCTGCTGGAGTGAGAAATGTGGGAAGTCTTTCCACTACAACAGTCATATCCTTTTAACCCGCGCCCCTGGAAGAGGGCAAACTGAAAGACTCCTTTTACCCCTGTGTTCCTTGATGACTTTTATTTAAAATTTCACCCCAAATGTTATCCAAGTACAAATTAGTGCTGGTGAATTCATTTTTCTTCCTTGACTGTCTCCACTGGGGACCTCCATCATTAGAAATCAGGCATCATAAAGCTGCTCTGGTTCAAATCCTTACTGTAAAAAGTCAAAACTGCTGTAAGCTATGTTTTATATACAGCGATTGCTTAGCCTTGCCCAGAGCTGGAGCAAAGAACTTCAGTGAAAGGCCAGGTCTCAACCGTGAATATATATATTTTTTTAAGCTATGTAGTATGGATTAACAGCATGGAAAAAAACCCCACCCTTCAATCATAAAAAGAGAACCTATACGCACTCACTGAAAGAGCTGTGCAGCAAAATCCCTGGCGCAAACACAGGGTGGTGTCACTGCAGCTTACCTGTGTGAGGAAGGTCTGGAGCTGTGCTATCAGGAAGCCCTTTTTTTCTCCTGTGATGTGCTGTGTTGCCACTATAGGTTTTAGAATGTAGGTGAGCTCAAAATGACAGCTTGTCCAAGTTGTATCAACTCAGGGCTTGTAGCAACCTACCGACACTGAAAGTTAACACTGCTGACTGTGTCCATGAAAAAGCCCTTGTCCAAGTCTCTTTTCTAAAGGTAGGTCAGAGGAGAAAAACAGCGAGGAAACAAAGACAGCTTAATCCATCTTTAAGCAATGTGTGCGCTTTTTTCCAGCATGCGCAACGAACTGATCAGGCACAGACCAAGCTTCTGCTCAACAGGAGGCTATGGTAAAGGAAAGAAGCAATGTGTTTTTAAAAACAAGTGATATTTGATATAAAAATTGCAGGAAAACAATTAAGCTGGTTTATGTTCCATTGGAATTCATTTGTTGCTACCCAGCCTGTTAGTATAATTGGGCACACTGCAACTTATGGAGGGTCTCTACTGCCAACCTCTGTTCTGTAATTCATTAGCATCAAGTTGCTGCCACAGCATATAACTCATTAAAATTAGATATCTTCATAATTTTAACTGAGAAAAAGTCCTCATGCTTATGAACAGTAAAAGCTTTGGAAGCCTTTATTCAAGGGACTGAGATGAAGAGAAGGAAGTCATGATGCAGGGGATGGAGACAGAAGGTGAAACCCCATCTTGCCTTTTTAATGGACGCTGTTGCTGTGTGATGGTGGCAGTATTTTTGTCCCAGCCTGTATTTAGGTCCCAGCAAGAGTGAATTCAGGCTTTGGTGCGCAAAGAGCCTCGAGTAGCCATTTACCACAGTGCTCTTGGGTGTAAATGATTTTCACATCAGAGTGGTCTCAGTGACACAAATAGCTATAGGCAGCCCCTGCTGTAGTTTTCCACATTTATGTAAGACTCAGACAGGTTAATCCTCTATTTCCAGTCAAAAGATGAGGGGCAGTTGGTTGTGTGTTAGGATGGACCTACAAATAGCGTCATGGAAAGGGATTTAATTCAGACAGGTGCTGAGGAAAGGATATATTGTGTGGCTGGAGCTGAGGAACGTGTCTCCTCCATGGCTCCTTTGAACACGGGCCCCCCGGCAGATGTGCTGGCCCCAGACTCACTCCATCACCCTGTGCCAATTACTGTTCGTTAGCGCATTTCAGCTCTACTCTGTTCAATGCGTCTAGGAGGGAAAATAGCAGGGACAGAGCACTGCACAGATAGACCCCTAACCTGGGGGTCTTCACAGAGAAGCCAGCGGGGCAAGTCCCATGCTCAGCGTGTGAGACTTCACAGCTTTGCTTATAGACTTTGTCTACAAGAGAGACTGACCTGGTTAAACCCAGATTTTCCCTTATTCCAGGCCTGATTTTTCTCCTTTGGGGTCTTGTAAATCTGGAAATGCTGTTTCTGTTAAGAAATATTGAAGTCAGACACCTTCTTACCAGCACTGACTTGCTGGGAAAATTGTAGCTTGAGCTAGAAGGAAAGACCTTTTGTCAAAACCTGGAAGAAAATGAGAGGGACATTGGCAGAATGGAGCTGCTACCTAGCAAAAAAAAAAAAAAAAAGAAAAAAAAAAGGCCATAAACTGTCAGAGTCTGGGGCCACAGGCAGACATTCTCTGCTAACACTTTCTAGTTATGTCCTTGCTATGAAATTCAAAGGGGTAATTTTAAATGGTTCCTTTGCAGTTTCTAGTTAAGTATGAGCTAAGACACTTCATTTGCTCTCCTACTCATTAGGTTACCGTGGTAGGGCTATGAACTTGGGTGTTTGACTCTGTATTAATTTGCACTGTGAACTCTCACAGCTCTGTCCCTGGTGAATCAGCTTCCGAATACTCAGACTGGGAGGGAAAAAGAAGCTCAGTTCAGCCACTGCTCACAGTGCAAGGTTTATATGAGCATGACAGGAAGAAGGACCCTGTGTCTGCTGCTTTTTTTTTGTGTCGTAGCCTTTTAGAGGGCTATGGGAACTCCTGGGCATCTGAAATGCTGCTCAGCACAAAGTTCTGCAGTAGGACATCAAGAGGAGTTATCGATACCATAGAAGAAGCACAAATCCACTCACAAATCCGCTTCAACACAAAGTCTAGCAACCATGGAAGTGGTTTATCCTACTAGATTTCCCCTACAGTGCCCATACCTTTATGCACAATTCCTTTGACTGTTACAGTGGTGGTATGGTGGGATGATGGCAATACATCAATCTGCCTGGTTTTGCTCCAGTATTTTCATGAGAAAGTAGGGAAAGATTCAGGTCTCCACTAATTTGCTTGTATATGCCAGTTTATGGGAGCAGCTGCTAAAGTGAAATTCTTCACAAGTCTGAAACCTCAGAAGCCTGAGAGATCAGAGGGACATTTCATATGGAATCAAGCAGCTATGGAGTCAGAAATCCATACACAAAGGCCTTAAAGCACTTTCCCTACCCTGTAGCTAATGAACAGGAGAGCGAGCAGAAGGAGGATCACTCAGAGATCGTGCCTATGCTAAGCCAGGTGCTGACAGGAAACAGTATAAATTTCCCCTCAGATTTCCATACCAAAAGCCTATTTTATATTATAAATCAATTTTGTATCAAAATAAAAAATATTTATATAAAAATTGATATAAATAAATTCTGTCAAAATTACACTACCTTGCATGGTCAAATGAAATATTATTAGAGTGCCTATTATCTTGTGGGTTTGTTTCTGTTTAGCTATATTTGTATCACCATGGAGATAAGAGATCTAGTTTGGGATTAGGGTCCCACTGAGCAAAGTGGTGTATCAACAAGAAAAACTGTTCTGACTGGATCCATCTTGTTAGCTGAAACAGTACTTGTCACATTATGTGCTAACAACACTGCAATCGTGTTATCTAGTCCTACTTTAGGTCACTCGGTGAGGTCAGAACATGTTGAAGTCTGTGGACACAGAATCACAATCCAACGTGACAGAGTAAAAATAGATTAACAAATGGAAGATCATCATGGGAGCTGCTGTAGCTCAGTGGTGTTTAGTCATGTCCTGTACCCCAATGCATGTTGTCTCCAGATTTCCTTTGACTGTGTTACTTAACACCTTCCTACAGCATATGTTTAAATTCGAGACAGTCCAAGACAAATGCATCCCATTATGCTTGAAAAGGTGCAGCAAAGCCAATATAAATGCATAGTGTGCTATGAATTATGCTTACTCAGTAACTTGCCAATATCTGGACTTGGCTGTTATATTTGTGGCATGTTTGTAAGTAAACCCATACTCTAACTTAGAGGCGCTGCTACCTAAAACTAAAACATGGTTTTAGGCCCAATATGCAGAGCTACAGTGACTTGGACTCTTATGAGGAACTATAAAAAAAAAAAAATATATATCTGATTAATTTTGAAAAAAAAAAGAAACAATCTGGCACTCCATCACATTACACACAATGCATAAGTCAGAAAACTTCAAATAACTTTAAAATATGTGAAATGTTTTACTGTGGAAAAGACAGAACCTATTTAGATATTTCAGGAACTTTGTGTTTGGTATTTTCTTCAGCAAAACATCGTTAGCTTTACCCTGTAGAAAACTTGGAACCCTGTCTGTCTCTGCATAATGATCTGTTATAAAGGGTTGCAGGGTGCCAGAGTGCTTCTATTTTAGTGTTTAATGTAAAGGCTTCTCTTCCCAGCTAGAAAAGACCTTTGATTTCCTAATGAATGTGTCAGATGATCTGAGAACTAGTGGGTGTGTTTGTAATCCCTCGAGTTTGCAAGTGGAACAATTCTGTTAGCCAAACTGGATGAAGGGGAGGTGAAAGACCTTCTTAATCCCCTCACACCNATGGAGCTAAAAAGGAAGAGAAAGATCAAAAGTCTCTGAAAAAGTATTAAGCTGATGTTGAAAAGCTTTTAAATACCTGGTTCTACGAGTCACACCACCAATGCGTGACCAGGCAGGTAAGTGGCCATTGAATCTAGGGTACCCTCATAAGTCATACCTCATTTTTTCTATTCCTTATCTTATGGCATGGGACAAACCTTCCCCCTTGGCATTTCCATTCTGGATTTTCCTTCCATGTCCCATTGGTCAGCATGTCTTTTTGGTTTAAGAAATCGAAACACCAGGGAAAACCTGCCTTGCTCGCTGCCCCTGACTACTTCCCTTCTGTTCCCATCTTGTCCTAAAATAAATTAAAACAGTAGGTAGGATTAGCTTAAATTCAGCAATAGTGGGGTGAAACCTTAGCTCTGTGAAGTATCAGTTTTGCCTTTAAAAAAAAATAAAAAATAAAAAATTCTTCATTCTGATCTCTGCTTGGTTAAAAGAGTAATAATGCCTTGCACTCTTTCAGATTTGGGACAGCTATCTGGATCTTCCTTTTGACATGGAAGCCTCCCAACTTTTTACACAGAGAAATGTTTTTTTTTTTCAAGAAGCAGCAAAAAAAGAAGTCGTCTTAGATGAAAACAGGAATACTTCAGACCACCTAGGAATTGCAATTTATTTCTTTCCTCTTACTCTCCTCTCTATGGATGAATTCTTTGACTTCATCTTCCATCATGCATCTCAGGGCAAGAGAGTGTAGTTTTGTTGTGGTGACCCCTTCTTGCAGAGCATCATGATACACAAAGACCAGAGGTTCTGCTTGATACACAGAGAGGGATGGGCACAGCGTGAGACCCGATGGCAGCCTGGGGAAGCACCATGCCTGTCTCAGAATGAAGTCTCGGAGTTTCTGTGTATTTGATTCTTCAATTAAAAAAAAGTAATTCTATGACAAACAGAAACCTCATTTAAAATTTTTAAATTTATATCCTAACTTTCAACGAAAAAGGTTTTAGGACAGAATATTTTTTTTCTGCCCTACACATTTTTAAATATGCTTGTGCTTTCTGCAGTGGTGAACACTGGATCTACTCTCCACCATTTAGATATATTTTTTTTTTACAGATTAGGCCATGTTACTAAATACTTTTATTCCATTTGTGTTCTATCCAGGAAGATCGATAACAACTCTTTGGTGTAAATTCAAGATCTCTTCCCTTTTTGAGAATCTCTCCTTCAAATGAATGTGTGTTGTTTTAATAGGATGGAATAGGATTCAAGGTCTTCTGTGCTCACCTGACATATTTCCTGACAGGTTTCCAGGCTCAAGTTCTACATTACCCACTGCATGAAAGTCTGTGAAGAAAGAAGACTTAGTATGAAACAGAGGCTTGTAAGAGCTTGTAATGAGATATATCTGTAGGAACTACTGTCATTATCTGCAGCAAGGTCGTAGACCCAAGGCAGCCTTTCTGTAGCAAGCAAGAGCTTTGTAAAAAAAATCTTACATTTGAAAATAGTGTGCTAAGTCTGGAAATGGAGAGATGTGGCTGCTACGAAAGTTTGAAAATGCAGATGCTGCTTTTAATATACTTTAGAAGTCCAAGAAGAGCACACACAAGATTAGAGAACAGTGAAATATAGATGTAACTTTTACTTTTCAGGTTTTAAAATGTTATTTCACAAAGAAAGAAAAACTATTAATAATTTTGGCATTATACAGACAGAATCTCCAGCATGTCTGGAAAAAGCAGAGGTTAAATTAATCCTGGAGGTGGGAGGAGGACTGTATGGGTAAGGCTGGTGCTCAGAGACTGGGGTTGGTTCAGGAGCTTCCAGTGGGGCTGGTAAAAAAGCAGTGAAGATCGGAAAAGACATACCTATGCAAAGTAATTATAACCTAGCAAGATAATTGTAATTACACTAGAGGAAAGTTCTCTGACAAAGCAATAACTGTCTCTCTGTTCCTCAGCTGCCCATCTCCACAAAACAGAGTAGAAAGTACAAATACTGTTGTCCGGTTAACTTCTCTTTGTGGGGAAAGTGGGACAGCAAGAGGCAGATCCTCACTGAGAAGGGGACAGAAAACAAAACATATGTGATGTCCAACAGGAGCAAACCAGCCAGTTTTATGCCAAAACTGCTGAGTTTTAGAGCATTATAGGAAACAACAGAGTTTGAGGCTGCAGGGTTAGGGCTCATGAACGCTCTGCTTGCTTAGGCGCTTTCAAGCTTTTATTCAGTCATGAAGACTAGGCATACGCTTTTTTAAGGAAAGAAAGCAGAAACTCAAGAGCACATTTTTGCAACAAGGAGTGATTGCATGTCAAACCCCCAGGCGCCCAGAGCACAGGGGGCTTTGCTTGTGTATTTTAAAATACATCCCTAAGGTGGCTCTGGTGTAACGTGTCCTCCATAAGATCTAGACAGATCTTCCAGGAAGTCTGGCTGTAGCATCCCTGCCACGCTGCAGGAATTCCTGGCACGCTCCTGTGTACCACAAACATCTCTCCACAAAGCAGCCCTTCAGCTTCGTGGTCCTCTAAAAGTTGGAATTCTTCTTTTCTGAAGAAAAGGTCAACTACCCTTCTGCTTTGTGCTACTTTAGTGCCATTAAACAGGACATCACTGTTTATTTACTAAACATCACATTTATTTAGTAAAAGTAAATACATACGTTATAACTTAGAGAAAATGCAGTTCTTAGGGGCTGCTCTGGAGTTTACTTGTTTTTCCTCCCAAAGGCTGGCTCCACCCTGGGAGCCCTCCTCTGCCTCTTCCCTGCCCAAGTCTGGTTTGGGGTGTGCCCTAAAACTGTCTAATAAAAACATGTATTATTGCTGGCAAATTCCCTGTGAACAAACAACAATAACGGTGGACAATTTTAACAATTTTAACGGTGCATTAACAATGAGAGCTATTAGCAAAATTCAGTAACTGTTGAACTATTTAAGCTGCTTCACTATGTGCTGACCTGAATACATTTCTTTCTAGGCAGTTAAAATTCTGCTGTAGAAATGCTGGCTTTCAAGTATCCTACTTTACCATGATTTTTATTTGACTCACTATGTATGTAAAGTATAAATGAAACTAGGAATGAAGTCTTAATATAGCAGCCTTTATAAAGCCATTAATAAAACACTATATAACATCAATATTAGGCATTTTCAGTTGAGGAATATTATCAGATCCACAGCTGAATGAATCCTGTGGAGAATGTGTAATTATTTGGATTCATAATACCACATTGGGTTAGCCTGTTTTGCTGATTCTTGTTTGTTTTCCACTCATGTTAAGAATTTTGTTTCCAGCAATACTGGCAGAAGTAAAAAAATCTTGAAAATTCTTGTATGAATGGATATTTCTAAGAAGATCTGCAGTAGGCACATTTCTGTGGCCATGGGGAAATCTCTCTAAAACCTCTGCTCTTTTGTATGGGTGTTTAGACATCTGATCTAGGAGGGGGAATTTTGCCATATGACTTGTGCAGTGTTTCCGATGGTGACAGTATTGGGTACTGAAGAAGAGATACAGCAGATTTGCAGCTTGCAGTTTTAGAGTGATGAACTCTAAACTAAGTGGTTAACTCATGGTCCTGTTCACCAAGATAAACCTAAAAATGTCTTTCTTGAAGTTACAGAAGTTCAAAGACCATCTAAAAACTCAGAATGTACTTATCTTAAAATCACAGATTAATCCTATTTTTGCAGGTCCTATGAATATTTGAGTGCTTGAGGTTGACAATACAGCCTAAGTGACCAGTTTCTCACCACAGGGAATGAAGAGGGAGTAGGTGGGGCCACAAACTAAGCTAAAAACTGTTTAGAAATAAACCATGATTTAAGGTACAATTGCATCAAGGGTTCTGCCTATACAGGCTGAGGAACTCGGGAAGCATTTTTTTCTCCCCGAGAAAGAACGTCTCCCAGGGTTTCCCTGGGGCAATGGGAGCCCTTGAAGATCAGGGTGGACAGCTGGGGACAGCAGCACTGACTACCATTCCGTCCTTTGTGGTTTGAACTTGGTCAGTGTCTGGAGCATTTCTTAGTTCTCCGTAATAACAATAACAGCAATGACAGAAATTGTCCCCTGAGTAATTTCTGAAGAAGGAAAGACATTTCTGTCTTTTGCTTATGCACAGCGATATTTTTTTTTTTAATTTTAAAGATATTCTTCCTTGTATTATTTTGATTACTGAGTGACAAATGGTAGTAGATGCATCTACTATGGAGATTAATAACATCATTAATAGTTTTTAGAACAAAGACACTTTTGCATTCAAAATAGCTTATTATGTTAAAGTGCCATGCTATTTTCTTTCACTGCCTTTCCCTTTATCTCTGTGTTTTTCAAGACCTGTGAATTGCCCTAAGAAAGGCTTCGATCTTGCAAATGTGGCTAAATGTATACCTATTGTGAGCCATCCTTTTACATGCAATAAGACTATTATTGCATGCAGAAATACTTGCTTAAGTATTTGCTGATTAATATTTCAGATTTGCCTTGGGGAAAGGACTGTGTCTTGCTATGTGTTTACAAGGTGACCAGTGCAGTTGGACCCAGTTCCTGATTGTGTGTATAGCTACATGTGCGCAAGGTTGAGCCAATAATAGTATGCTAATGATAAAATAGTTACCCATGCACTTGGTAGATACATATTTTGAAGTATAGTTTTCTATTAACTTTAAGAAAGGCTTTATGTAATTGTACTATGTGTCTGATGTTTGCATGAATAGTACTAAGCGTTAGCATATATCAAATAAATAGTTACATTGGCCATTAAAATCGAAGGTCTAGACTCTTCTGAGGGACATGAAATAGGTCTGATGCACTGTGAGTAAGCAATCACAGAAGGTTTTCACCACAGCTTTCCTTTCTGGTGAATGAACAAGGTTTTCTTTACCTGTTTTTCTAAGGTTCTCCATTTCCACTGTTGATTGCTCACCTCTGACTTACTGTCCCTGAGATCCCTTATCTTTTCTCTTTCCATTGCAACTGGTGACACCGCAGGGGAAGACCATTTGCAGTCAGAAGTCTGAGAAAGATGTGTATTTGCTTGGTTCGTTTATGCTGGCTAACAGAGTAACTGAAATTATGGGTGCCCTTTGATGCCTTATCTTCTTCACAGCTCTGAAGAAAAAAAGAAGCTTCTTCTGCTACTTGAAGCTATCTATCTAACATATACCATGTACTTTGAAAGAGGAACAATCTCTGCACTTGTATGTTCTCCCCGTGCATGCCGTGTACGCTACAGCTTTGCTTCGGTGTAGGTAGGTTGGCAGAACATGCCAGTCAGCGCTGCACATGCCAACAGAAGACCTTATTTGTCAGCTCAGTTAAAGCACACCTCTCAGAAATAGAAAATCAGCCGACAAAAAAAACTTTTTCTGCATGTGGACTTCTACATTTCAGCCCAAGAAGTCTATGTATATGCACTGTATGCCCTCGCCACACTGTCCTACATGGAACTACTGCACATCTGCCTCATGGCTGATCTGCCTGTGGACAGTGGCCACCTATCCAAACAGCAGGCAACCTGATTGAAACTACTGCTTTGACAGGGTTCATTAACATCCAGGAATTGTGGGCATGTGGTCAAATTCCTTTTTTTTTTTCAATCTAGACAAACATCCCATGCAGAATAAGGGGATATCTTGGGACATCTCGGGACATAAGGCTGCCCTGCTTCTTTGTACCCACACTAGAACTTTTGTAAGCACAGGAAAAGAAGCTAATGGGGACACAACTAATCCATATTTGGAAGGAGATAACAAATAGCAACAGAACTTTGGAGTACAGATCTGCCTTTAGTTCTTTAATTAAATGGAAACCAAGTAATCAGTCATGGAGTTGTCTATGAATATATCTGAATTTTCTAAGACAGAAATTTTCTAAGATGCTGTTGCTGCCCTGTGGAGTGGGTTGTGGGAGGGAGCGATAAGAATGATCAAGACACATTTCCCTCATGTTTATTTTGGGTGGGTGTAACTCAGAGGGGGAACACAGGTGATGCAGCTAGTGTCTGTTCAGTCAGCTCTGGAAATAACCATTATTATTTGCTTGAATGATGGCAGTGCCTGGCCCTCCCCGTCATGGATTAGCACTCCACTGTGCTGGCTGCTATGTAAATCCCAAAGACAGACATGTTCCTTGCCTCAAGAGCTTCTCCTGCAAATAATAGCAGATAGAGGTGAGTTATCTTTCTTATGATTGAAAACAATTCCACCAGTTCTCTCCAGTCACATGTTTTCTGGGGCCCCCATGGACCTACATATGCTAGATTTTTGGAAAATGCTCTAAACATGCAAAGTGGATAAATAAATGAATTTCTTTGCAGCTAGCTAATCTCAGCCCCCAAAAAACCTTTTGAAAATGTTTGCCAAGTCTGCAGACCAAGTGCTGCACACATACACAGGCACCGAGTTCATCTTCTCTGGGAGCTGTGGGTGTGAGCAGCAGTTCATGGCACTTCCTGAGGAATTTCAAGGGGGAATACAACAAACAGTCCAAGTATTCATACCAAGAGCTTTGTTTTCAGTTTCACTGCAATAACAATTAGCAGCCAGTTGGCTTTTGGCCATTGAAAATTATATAGTCAACTGGCAAAAAGTATCATTTTTTCCTGGCTTTATGCTTGCAAGCTGGGTGGCATAGGAGGATTTTGTGAGTGTGTATAACACTAACCTCTGCACAATAATGCACTAAGTAGTCAAAAGTCCTTTCTTCACACAGCCAAAGGCTAATTGCCAACCAGCTTCACTGACCTTCATCAACACTGATCTTTGTTAAACAGTGACATTTGCCAGCGTTTAGTCTTTGCCTTCCTCTTTTTCCCTGTTTCTGTCATGTTCACTTACTTTCTCTCTTCTAATATGCACAAAACTCTTCCTGGTTGGAGAAAAGCTACAAACCTCCAGCACCATGGCACATTTTAACAGCTGAGCAGGATCTGTTCTTGATACTCGTGATGAGTGCTCCAGGAGATGCACAGATAGCTCACTGGACCCCACAGTAGCTCTATACTGACTACCCAGAGCTGAAAAGTGCCCACAGCTGGGTACTTCCACCCCCACGACTACCAGGTCCCCAGAGAAAATGCTTCCTGCCTCTTTTTGCAGTTGTACCTGTTTGCCCAGATTCCTTCGCTCCCCAAGGCAAAGCTGCCTCATTAGCAAGCTGGCAGGTTTCAATCCATCCTCCTCAGTTCCAGTCTGAGAGCTGGAAACATATAACAAGCAAATAGTGGTTTACAGCATTATAATTGCAAATATTTCTGCTTTGTTTTCATCTCAAGGAGGAGAGGTTTGGAATGAAAGGAGAGCAGAGGCTTGCCAATGCATGAAGTTTTATGGGCTTATGTCCCAAAATTATAGGGTCTAAGTCAGTCAGTTAAGAACTACACCAGTGCTTCGAATGCTGCTTAAAACCAAAGGAATTTTCAAATAGAAAATAATTGGTTTCTTTAGTAAATAACTAGTACTAGAATAGATAATATCAAAATTGCTGGAATTAACATCCATGTAAAATGAAAAACTAACAGAAATGAAAATGGTATGATATCAATATCTTAGTAGAAGTATGACCATTTGTATATGATTGTAAAAGTGCAGTCAAGGATTTGTTAAGTCAAACACTTGAAAATGAAGAAAGTCAGATTGCCCATGACCTTGTAAAATGTTCTTTAATTTTTTTTATTCACTTAACTATAAAGATAATAGCTCAGAACTAGTTTCAACATCTCCTGAGGAAGACTGAGTTGTCAGCTCCCCTGCTTTTGCCTCAGTCTTCTTTTTTTTCCTTTGAATTCCCCAGCTCATGTATTCAAGCATCGTGGGAGAACTTCAGATGTCCCCTTTCTCCTCCTATTGAATATGGATAAAATTTTTGGAGTTTGAACCCAAAAGGTTTGAGAAAAACTTGAAAATGTCCAAATTCAATATTTCAAATCATCTTGTTATTTGTAAGACAGTTCTTTTGAGGCACAGCTTATACCTTTTTAAGGTGATCATCACCTTAGGCACTAGGAAAATTCAGTACTAAATCCAGCCGGCACTATGCAGGCACCAGAATAAAAGTGCCGATTTTTCACACTGATTTTTTGGTGTAGTGAGAATTTGCAACTTCCATTAACTCTGTAAACTTATAAAAGAAGCCTGAAGCTATGTTTTTGTTTTAAAGGAATACAGGTTGGTATCTTGCTGTAGCAAGGCTCATTAAATCTATTTAATACTGAGACTTTTTTAATACTGAAGTATCAAGATAGCTAACTAGAGAGCAGTAACCTAGTGAAAATACACCCAATATTTGCAGTGAAGGCATATATGGTAAGGTCAAGATGGGAACTCAAGTCCCCTGAGGCACTGAACAAGGCTGCCTGCCATCAATTCAAGCTAAAAATTCTACGCTTCGGTCACCAGCCCATGAGATGAAGCTTTGCAAACTGCCAGGTCAAATCTTTTCAAACAAGCAACAGGTTAAGTTCAGAGGAACAGAAATGATCTTTATTTTAAATGCCTGATAACTCCAATAACCTCAGAATAACTTAGCTTGCATGCTGGGATCACTTTTCTGCAAGGGGGCAAAGTTGCAAACAGTATAAATTAAAAGTGGTAAAAATATTTATTGGCAACCTAAGTTTTTAGGAGCACAATTTTATATGTCTCTGTTTGCATAGTTTCAGCATAAATGGGGTAATATTAATACCACAAGAAGGTCTGTTTACATGGTGCTCCAAGAATTTTCTTGCAAAGGAAAAACCCCTTGCCTTTGCCATTATTCTTTATGACCACAAATCCTGGTTAGCTTAAAAAATTAAAATCTCTTTTTATGTTCTTATGTTTCTACTTTTTTGATCATGGAAAGGAAAGATAATTACTTGGAACATCTGATGAAGATGTTTATTGGGATAATCACATTACTACTTTTTGTCTATAAAGGATGCGTTACCTGAGCTTGCTTTGCTGAGGAGAAACAGCACTTGTCACGTGTTACTGCGCTCACATGCTCTCTTGGCAGAAGAGAGACGGGAATGTCTCCTGTTTGGACACAAAGCCTTGCATTTGTCCCTGACTAGCTAGAAACAGTCTATACTGCCACATAAGTTGTAAGACCAATAAATTTGTGTTTCCAGCAGCCCCAGTTCCTTCACTTACACTAAAAGTGTTGTGCATGCAGTTATATTCCGGTTCAAGCCTTCCCATGTGCAAAGGCCACTCATCCCGTGATCCTTGTTCCACCACGGACACTCCCTGTCTTGCACCTTCGTCCCAGCATCCAGTATTCCCCAATGAACTTCACATCTTCATCCGGTCCCATGGCCTGGCAGAGCGCAGTACTCACCATGCCACCGCCGCCTCTTACCAAATCTTACACGGGGGTTCCTCATACTAAGGCAGGTTCCAATTCCACCTCTTCAGCGATACCGAAGTTCAAAATAATATGAAGGTAATGCAGAGTCATCTCTAAAACTTTTAGTGAGAGCTCTCTTTTCTGTGCAGGACTAGTATACAAAAATGCATAGCAAAGCAGGGCTGCTGGGTCAGGAAACAGGGTTTTCTTCCCTCTACTTCAGCGTCTGTTCAGAAGTAGAAAGGATGGAAGAAGACAACTTAGCGGTTCTTGTAATAGGCATGGTATTATTGCCTCCCATGACTGCTACACAGTTTCCTCACATAAGGTTGTCTCTGCTTAGATGGGAAATAAAATGGTCTGATTTTGTGAAGTGCTGAGAACCCACTTCTCTCACTGGTGAGTCTAAGCAAGTTAATGGCAGAGCTAGTAATTGCACACAGGCCTGCTACACCGACTGCTTTCAAACTTTTTCCTTGCCCATTTCACTGACAATAAGAAAAAATAATCTTTCTTCAGCATACACAGCCATGCAACCTGAAAATAAAACTGCCGAGTTAGAGGAGGTTAGTATGTGTTTAGGTCAAAGGCTGGGACAGTCCTAAGAGGGAGAAGACAGAGAGAAGAACTGAGGACAGGAAGGAAAAAAAATGGGGTGAATGCAGAAAGGAAGAACCGAAGCTTATGTAGCCAGAGAAAATCTAGAGTGGAGAGGTTATAATACCAGTGGCTGAGACACATCAGCTGAGAAAGTCTTTGGAGGAAATGCCTTTGAGATCAACCTTGCTTTGTGTTCATACAGAGGGTCTACAGTGGAGTTATACAGCTTCAGCTAGCTTGCGGTATTGCCTTCATGCAGATGAAGGAAAAGACGAGAAACTCCGACTGTATTGTCACAGTAGATGAGCCACGAAGCCCCAGCCAACCCCAAATCCACCACTCCTTGTCCTCAATGTCTCATGGTGAGCCAGGGAAGAAACACAAATGGCCCAGATACTTTCTTGGCTTTCGGAGACTCTGTGTTATTGAAATAGGAACAGGGAAAAGAGTGTCAGTTAAGAAACAGAAAAAAATCAGCTAGTGGGAAGCTTATCAGCCATGTTGCTGTTTGGACTAGATGAGATTTATAAATGGCCGAGGTTCCTGAGGAGCTTGGGAGGAATTCAGCCTGTGGGTGGAGGGTGGAGGGATGATGCTTTTCTTATGGTTCTTCTTGGCTGTGTCGTGGCCAAGAATTGGGGATGCTCGATTTTTCTGAGCAGTGAGGCCAGCACAGCACAGGGTTGGGCCGATGGAAACAGGGCAATGCTGTTAGCCTCCTGCGTGCGGATGTCTGGGAGGGGAGGTGGTAGGAAGCTGAAGCCTCGGAACCACAGGATGATGAAAAGCCTTAAGCTACGTCTGACCTGGCTGCCAGGACCTTAGCTGGTGCGAATAGAGCCCAGATGTTCAAGAAATCATGCTGTGCATCTATCCAGCTGTTTCTGTGTTATAACAGCCATCTAATTCACTTCGGTTTTAAGATTTTTAGTTGTAAGATTGCACAGCAAATGGTAGCATAGGACGGATTATAGTTTTGACCAGTGAAGTCAACCTGTCATTACTCATACCCAAATAAATTCTAGTGTTTTCTACTGGTCACAAAAAGAGATGTATCTATGATACAGTCAATTTAGGTTTGTCTTAATGCGATCTGCATGGATTTTTCTTAGCATTTAGGAAGAAAAAGTAGCCATGTTTTGCTTTGGTCGAGATAAATCAATGGCCTTGAAAATTGGAAACAATATATATTCGACCACACAAACTAATAAGGCACCAGTGTTTTAGCAGACATTATAAAACATAAAATTAGATGGAAAATTGCCTTAAGCCCCTGTAAATTAAAATTGCTCCTTTTATAGCAAAAATGAGCCTTATATAGCAACAAACAATTTTGTGATCTTCATTTAACTAGCCAATTTCATATGGCAAACAGTATTTATTCATCCTGCTCCAGTGACCTAACCAGCAATTTACAATGTGATTCCTTGCATATTTTCACAGCATTGTAAAAAAATGAGGTTCTGTAGATTTATTTGATCCCTGTTGAAAAATTATTTTTTTACCTCCTCCTAACCGGTGTAAACTGGAAATTGTTCCTAATGTAATTCTCTTGCTTACCATCCACTCATTAATCAGGAAACTAATTAGAGCCAGTTTGCTTACTCTAATTTGAAAAAGTGAAAGTAACATATGTTGACAGTTAATTTGGATTTTTTTTGTTAACAAGCACACAAGTTTTTATAATGAAATAATATTTGATACTGATACAGAAGAACATGGACTAATAAATTGCAACAGGCTGGGAAAACGCAGTATGTTAATCGCTATGGGAATAATAACATAGATCATTTGGTACTCTAGTTTTTCTGTTGATGATTTTCCATTTTAGCTATTTTTATACGGTATTACAGTGACTTGATTTGGAACTTCTCAAACACACGTCAATACAAGTTTTCAGCATTTTGTGAGTTTCTACAGGCCCAGTGCAATTTCTGAGACCGAGTTACAAGAAAAATATTATGCATCTAGGCTCCATTTCAAAAACTTCTGTTGTCTTGGCTTTTTAAAAATGTCAATATGCATGAAAGGGTGCCAGTTGACAGCCTGCAAGGCTCTCGGTTAAAGCTCGGTCTGAAGCCCACCCAGATCATTCGCAGTCTTTGCTCTGAGCTGCTTGGTCACTGGGGTAGATGACTGGCAGCGGCAGCACGAGCATCCCCGCCTGAGCCACCTGTGAGCTGGAGGCTGACCTTTACCCAGCTGGGTGGGAGTTTGGTTGCAGTACACGTCCCCCAAGACGTGCAATATCTTGAGTCTAGTAAATGCAAGCGATGACAGCAGCAGTGACTTCACCCAGAGAAAGCAATGATCCCTCCAGAGATCTCAAGAAGTGGTTGAGTCGCCATCCCTGGAGGTATTTAAAAGATATGTAGATGTAGTGCTGAGGGACATGGTTTAATGGTAACTTGGCAGTGCTAGGTTAATGGTTGAATTTGATGATCTTAAAGGATTCTTCCAACCAAAAGGATTCTATGATTTTATGATTCTGTGATTGTAAGATCTGACTTATGCACTCCATGCACAGTACCTTGCTGATGCCCACGTGCTTTAACTGCATCCAGACAGAAAACATAAATCAGTACAGTAGGGAAAGAAACCTTTAGCTCTTCAAATTACCTTTTAGCACAAATTCTGTGTTCCCTATATCTCTGTTTTGAATCACTATGTTACAACGCCAAGTGATAGAGCTGGAAAAAGCAGCAACACTCTTGAGTGCGCTAGCTTCTCAGCTGATCTAATAATAGTTATTACCTTTCCCTAAAAGACATTGCTTATACCCTCAGACCATCATACCTGCACCACTGGGCTGTTTGTTGTTACAATTTATTTTGAAGAAAAAAGTGTAAAAATACAAAATCTCTAAGGTCAGCCTCTATTTGGAGAAGACATTAAATTGTCTTTTCATCTTAGAAGACTATTTTTTCAACGCAGAGATTGTTATAGTTATTTACACTGAAGTTACTGCTCTCCATTGACCTTATGTGAGGAGAGGTCCCACCCCAGGTGTGGACACTAAGCTGAGCTATCACCCTCTGTTACAATTGCACAATTGGTTGTGAGAGTAGGGTGAATGGAGACAGGTCCTGTGGTTTGAAGTACTTCTCCAAGCTGAGCTGGCCTTTGGACTCCTGCCCATGACATGCAGGGTAATGAGCATGTGGAGGGGATCTCCATGGCCGGGCTTACTCCTGTCTTGTGCCTAGCACTCACACTGGTCGCTCTGACATGCTGCAGAAGTGATGCTGGCCATGGACCCCACTGAAGTAAGAAAGATGGAATAGAAGTTCTCCACATAAGTATTTTCCAAGGAACATGGGAAGTTCTTATGAAGAAAACCATCCCATCACCAAGAGGAATGCAAGTGTTTTAAGGTTTTGTTTTTAAATGAATGGCTGAACAGAGACATCTCAGACACACCCACATCAAATGTGGGATGGCTAGCATGTTTGTGGCAGTCTCTTCTGCCTGAACTTGATGTGAAGAGTAAGAGAAATAAGGCCATTGGAGGAGTGACCTCAGGGCTTCTCACACCATGGGCATCACACCCATAATCTATAATCTATGTGCATATAAATATTTTTTTTTCACTTTCACTGCTATACATAAAATTTTCAAAGTTTTAATGGAAAAAATATTAAAACCTCATTATAAAAAACCTCTTTGGCGAACAAATAATGTTAGCTTTAGCAATAAACATTTTGGGCTTTATTGAAAACTACTTTCTGACTAGGCAATTTTATGCAATACTTGGTAAGCTAAAGCTGTGCGAGACAAATTTCTGTTGAATATTCAAATTGTTTTGAGTAAAATTGACGTTAACCTTTAAAAATATATTTTGCAAAAACTGTAAACTTACACTTATAATTTGTTTTAAAGCAACTGAAATATTTGAGTTTATCTTTTTATCTTGGAATTGGTGGAGAAATGTGGGAGGAAAAGGAAAAGAGACAAAACAGTCTCTGTACCCAGACTGAAAATCTGAAAAATGTTGGGTTTTTTTTTTTTCTTCCCTTCATGGAGTATTTGAACAACTTTAATTTTGACAAGCAGCCACTAGAGGTCATCTGTGTTTTCAATTTAGCAAAACTATTACTGTGTTCCATTCAATTTTATCCTATTTTTGTGTCTTTCTGTTTTTCAGATCAAAATTAAACTCACAAATAAAATAACTGCTGGACTTTGCTTTTGAAAATAAATCCAAGGGCCTACCATACAATGGAAATGACAGGTAGCAGGAAAATGTAGTAATCAAATGAGGTCTTTCTACAGAGGTAGGTTTCAACATTGAAAAATACATGGTACACTGATGAACTACACGATCAGCTGGCAGATATTAACATGGGTCCATTCACTTCAAATAAATGACAGTAGAGCTGACTATGATATACAACACTAGTTTACTCTATGCCAAGGATTTATGTCTCTGTTTTGAAAGTGGTCTGAATCTGTGACAAATTTACAAATTTCAAATCTTTGCATTCTGACTTTAGTATTGTTTAATTTTAGATTTGATGTTTTGAATGGCCAGGGCATGTCTGAGTATTTTAGAGCTTTCAATTCAAACGAGATAAACTAATCCCTTCTCTTGCATTTCAAAGACCAAGTGATTCTTAACAGTTCCGTGTGAATCCACAAACTGCCTACACTTTTTCCCTCAAAGTCTGCTTTGCATTCAAAAAAACTTGCGATTCCTCTCTTGACAGAGCAGGGAGATCAGGCCAGTATTGGGATGCTGGAGTGCTATCTATCCAGGTGGTTTTCTCCATTATTGCTTCTAAAGATTTGTCCTTTTAACTGTCCATTCTAAAATAATTTTTGAGTGTGTGTATGGCAGGGAAGCAAGTTAGGAGTTTCTAATGAGATGGCAGTCTTTTCAAAGGGTGGAAATACTGGCTTCTCTCTACCTTTAAAATTTGGATTTTTACTTCAAGGCAGTATTAGAGTGACCACACACTGTACAATGTAGCACTACTGTAGCTGACAGTAGAATTTGGGCCAAACCCTGTAAAATAATTTTTTAATATAATGTATTTTAATCCTGAATCGTTTAGTCTTAACCACAGCAAGACAATGACTCAGCGAGGATTTAATGGCTGGCCCCCCTGGGAAAGGCATGCTAGCAGATACTGATTCATTTATATTGGACACTGCTGTGAAACATCTTGCAGACAAAACTCAGATGAATTACTGTACTTAATACGATTTATGTCATTTATTCATTGCTCAGATGCATTACTCTGAATCTGCTCCCTGGCAGTTTTCCCAGTTCCCTGGCACGGCTGTTATTAGGGTATTGAGAAACACGGGCTTTCCTGCCTGCTCTGGCCAGAAGATTACCTGCGATTGCTGCCTTCGTCCCCTGCTTTCCTATGCTGGGTGACAGATCCGTGCTTTACGATGTACCCACTTAATTTAATGGCTTGGAGGCATAAGCGTTCAGCAGGACAAATATCTGTCACAGCAGAGGCATAAGCGTTCAGCAGGACAAATATCTGTCACAGCACAGCAAACGAAGCAACAGCACTGTATGAACTTTCCATTTTGAATGATTCAGGTGTGGAGTGCTGTGAAGAAGGTTTTGGTCCTTTCAGCTTCTACTACTCACTATTTGCAGATTTTCAATCCCTTCTGCAGTAGGCCAGTAGCATTTGCAGCTTTGTTTCAGCCTCTCTAATGTTTTACCATCTTTTCTACCTTCAGTTCCCATCCCTTGGCTGGGCTGGAAACCCAAGTGCCTGCACCATATGTTTATGTAGTGCCAGCTCTGAGCACAGGCAAAGCTTGTGGCTGCCTTCAAAGAAGCCCACCTGAAGAGGGCTTTCCTGAGCTAGGAATGGAGAGGACAGTGGGAGAGAGCGCTCCCGTCCCGCTCCCACCAGCTGCACTTGGTGGCAGGGCTGGCCAGACGAGGACCTGAGCCGGCCCCCCAGAAGAAGTGGGGGCAGAGCCACTGACCTGAGATTTTGGAGCAAGGCAAGCTCTCACCTGTGCTCGTTCAGTGAAGCAGGACTCTGTGTATTCTTTTTAGATGAAATTACTCCAATAACCCACTTGATTTATAGTCCCTTATTTCTTACCCTAATCGAAACTACTTTATGAGGCCTCAAATGCTGGCTCAGTGACCGAGAGAGGGGAAACACCAATAAAACAATAATGATCATGAAATGAAAAGTTCATCAGTAGGAACAATCCTGCACCAGTGTTTTGAGCAAAATGTTCAATCTAAGAAGTGCAATTAACAGTGCAATTGATTTTATGGCTCAAAATCATGAAGGCAGAACAAAAAGAAAAGGCAGGAGAAAGCAGAGGGAAGAAAATTAATCATGTGAGTTCCTGGCTTCTCTGTGCTCTTGTGTACAATGCTGCATCCAAAGGTAAGACACGAGACTAGATCCAAGATCCTTTAACTCTTTTATGATACTATTTTTGTGACAAAAATTCAGGCCTGAGACTGTGGTGGTGCTTCAAGTATGTATGTAACATGCTTTCCAGCCACATCCCTGGGATTTGTACTGAGTCTTAAGAAGAAATGGGATTCTGTTCATTCCAGACATATTGTAAATGGTATTGTAAAATCATATAGCAAGTAGTGTGTTATTGCACTATCATCATCATCAGAGTTCCCTGATAAAAGCTCGTGGGCTAGGTTGTCTCTAGCCTTGGTTAAAGGGTGTCTGATTAAAGGTATCCTGGGACAATCATGCCAGGACTGCAACAGTGAGGGTTGGAAAATGCAAGCTGGAGGAAAAAGTAAGATATGGAAGGTCTTTTACCTGATAAATTTGGTAGGACCTACAGCATAATCCATTATAGCAAAAGCTTCTTCATCAACTCCCATCTGACCTTTTCTGCCACTTTTTTTCCAAGCTTCAGGGAGCTGAGCTTTCCCATGCCAGAACTGCTTTCCACTCATACTCTCCCCTCCAACCTCTGCTCTGCTCTGACCTGCTTTCTCATTTCCATGTGACACGGCTGTGATGCAAAGTGAAGGGTATGTTGATTTACTTGCATCCAGAACAATCACCCTGATGCTCATTATCAAAACAGATGTTCATCCTAGACCTGAAATGTCTTCTGCTTAATTATATCTCATGGCAGAGCCTATATTGCACAGTAGCTCATCTTCAGGTGCACATTTTCAGCAGACTGATTAAGACACACTATATCTCTAAACTATTCTCCCACCCAAGTGTTGAAGCAGTGCAAAGAAAAGCAGCTTGTTTCGTTTCCTGGTGAACACACCAAGGGCAGCTTGGATTTCTCTCAGTTTGCAGCTCTCCTTTCTTCATTCATTCATTTTTGCATTTTATTTTGCTTTGAAGAGATCGTGATGGGAGCATTACAAATACCTGGCACACAGAGAATGGATTAAGTTTTGTGGAGAAGTTCAAAGAAATTGAGGACATTGAGAAAGCAACAGTTAATAGAACAGGATTAGGATCCACAAATTCAGTTGTTTCATAAAACTGTTTCCAAGCAAAAATTACATCCTCATCATGTACTGATACAGAGTGGGAGAAGGAAGAGCTTGTAGGAAACAATGGCTCGTGCAGTATATTTAATAGCCAAGAAAAAAGCAGAAGTCTGTATTAAGACAGGTTGCAGGATAATGTCTCACTGATGACTAGTGGCTGTTACAGTAATACAGATCAAGAGTCTGAACTCAGGTTTGAGAAATGACAGTGATCCAATTTTCTGACAGATAATTCAATTTAAGATGTCCTCATTTTTAAGCCCTGACTACTAACTTAGTTCAATTAACATTTGGTGCTTTTCACATTATGTATGTGGGATGAGTTGTCCACAGGCAACTTTATTATTCTTTTCAGTGGAATAAAGATGAGGACCTCCAGCTGAATGACTTCCTGATTACAAGTAATTTTTTTTCTCTGTCTCTGAACTAGAGCACAGAAGGGCTGTTCAGACACTCTTGCTGTTGGTAATTACAGAATCACAGAATCGTCAGGGTTGGAAGGGACCTCTGGAGATCATCTAGTCCAACCCCCCCGCCAGAGCAGGGTCACCTACAACAGGTTGCACAGGACAGCGTCCAGGTGGGTTTTGAATGTCTCCAGAGTGGGAGACTCCACAGCCTCTCTGGGCAGCCTGTGCCAGTGCTCCACCACCCTCAAAGTAAAGAAGTTCCTCCTCATGTTAAGATGGAACTTCCTACGTTCAAGTTTGTGCCCATTACCCCTCGTCCTATCAATGGGCACCACTGAAAAAAGACTGCTCCCATCCCCCTGGTATCCTCCCTTCAAGTATTTGAAAGTATTAATAAGATCCCCCCTCAATCTTCTTTTCTCTAGACTAAAGAGACCCAAATCCCTCAGCCTTTCCTCATATGAAAGATGTTCCAATCCCCTAATCATCTTTGTAGCCCTTTGCTGGACCCTCTCCAGCAGATCCCTGTCTTTCTTTAAATGGGGAGCCCAGAACTGGACGCAGTACTCCAGATGCGGCTTCACCAGGGCAGAGTAGAAGGGGAGGATGCCGTTGGCCTTCTTGGCCACCAGGGCACATTGCTGGCCTATGGTCATCCTGTTGTCCACCAGGACTCCCAGGTCCCTTTCCACAGAGCTGCTCTCCAGGAGGTCGGCCCCCAACCTGTACTGATGCATGGGGTTATTCCTCCCCAGATGCAGTACCCTACATTTACCCTTGTTGAATTTCATTAGGTTCCTCTCTGCCCAACTCTCCAGCCTGTCCAGGTCAATTGTTAGGCAGAGCAGAAACTATCTCATCTGACATTAACTTTTTTTACTCTGAGGGTCACCGAGCACTGGCACAGGTTGCCCAGAGAAGTTGTGGAAGTTCTCCTCCTTGGATGTATTCAAAAGCCAAGACACAGTCCTGGGCAAGTGACTCTAGGTGGCCCTGCTTAAACAGGGGGATTGAATATGATGATCTCCAGACGTTCCTCCCAACGTCAGCACTCTTTGATTCTTATCCTGTGACACAGGTGAGTCACAGTAGCTACAGTTTAATAGGAGGCCACTGCTCCTTCAAGGAGCTGTATCCAAAGGAACAGATGACTTCTACCAAGTAACCTTCTCCACTATTCCTAAGGAAGTTCATTTATCTCTGCAAATCAGCCTCTCATTTCATTTTCCCTAATCATATGGGGCAAGATTCACACATTGGTCCAAAGGAAAATATTTTCTTCATGAATAGTAAAATGTAGAGTATACGAAGTACACTTTAAAACAGATCTATTTTACTAAGTACTTTCTTTTTACTTGTGCTGGCTATTTAAGGGGAACGGATATTTACAAGGTGACAGATTCTGTTGCCACAGCAGAAATGTTTAGTGTATAAAACCAGTTGCATTTGGGAAGACACTTAGTAACCCTTCATTCCCACCAGCGAACATCTGCAGTTTTACCACTAGATAGCAGTATGTAGCAATGAATGCTGCTTCCAAAGATGGCTTGAAAATAGCTGGGTAACTAAACGCACCGCCTTCACCCAGGCTCAGGGAGCAGTCAGGGGAGAAATGGCAGAAGGAGAAAGCAGAGATTCCTTATTCTTTTTAAATCTCAACCGCTTTTGTCCTGTCACAATTTCCGATTCATAAATGTTGAATTACCTGCACTTGCTGAAAAACAAAGTGCTCTCAAAATCAAACCAGAAGATGAAGGTAAAACAAGGAGTCCTTTGTTCTCTGCTACACCAGTGTACACAGAGGTGTAGAAAGACTTTTCAGGGTACCTCAGGGCTTGCCCCAAAGGACACGGGAGAGTTGACACTAGATACTCTTTCCTACAAGAGCTTAGTGAAGGAAAGGGTGGATGCTGGAGCAGCAGGCTGTGGCCATTGCCAACATTGCCACTGTCTTATACCATCACATCTTTACATCCACTGTGTCCCTGCTTTGCTGTTTCCTCTATGATAATCCATTGAAATCTAGTCCCTAGTGGAGGTAATGGAGTTGTTTTCTAGAGAAATACAGCGATTTGCACCAGATGTGCATCTATCTGAATTTACAGGTAATTAATTCATCTCACCTTGGCTGGGGACCAGGTTAGATTGATTGGTGGAATTTATTTGTGTAGTGAAAATTGAGCAGGGATTTGAATTCAAAACTAAGTAGGTCCAGCAAAAGTTGCCAGACAGGGTAACAACTAGTAAACACCAGGACTGTTGAGTTCAAAAGCAGGTCTTAAATCTAAGGGGAAGGGGAGAAAGTGTGGCTGATTATATGCCTCTCTTTACAGAAGAAAAAATCTTCTATGTTTATTCTAAGTAATGCCCACAGGAACAACTAAAGAACTGTTCATGTTCTTTAAGTCCTCTGCTTGCCGAGGGTAACCACATACAATACCTGGTAATTTATCCCTTGATGTCAACTTAAAAAAATAAGATTTGTTAACATTTTTTTTCTTAAATGTTCCCTTGCTCTTCAGAAATTTTATGTTTCTACAGAGGTCTCCGCCCTTTACATCGTGGGTGCAGAGGGGATGTTGAAACTAGGAAGGAGCAAAAACCACTGAGAAGTGGGAAGAAGCTGAGTTACAGCACTGCTTTGGAGTTGTAGTGACACTTTGCAGTGAACATACCCAGATTTCCTGGGAGGGGGCAGCTTCATTCCCCCCTGGAAGACTGTTCCCATGTCCTTCTAGACACTCCAGTGACTGCAGCACATTCCCTTTCCTATCCTCTCTGTCACTGCAGCTATCCCTGGCAGCCCATGATGCGGCAAGGCTGGATGCGACACAGATCTTGTGTTACGGTTTTACATCTCCTGCTTGTCTGTCAGCGTGTCTTGAGATACTTATCACTGTAAGATGCCAGAGTGAATAACCCTGCTGGCTTACAGCATACATGAGCTCACTGGTGGTATTTTTTTCCTCGCCACAATGAGATCATTATGTCCATCATACTGAGACTGCACAAACGCATTACTCCATTCTTTTTTAATAAGATTTTAAATTATGTCTATAAGTAACATTTTCTGCTTTTATCCCCCGTCACTTGAAGTGAAAAAACTTTGGTGGAAAAGATGTAAATCTTTTTAGCACTTCTAGCAGGTACTAGAGGATACTTATGGGGTTTTTGAGTTCCAGCTGTCTTGCCCTGGATATCTTGTGGATTATATTATTAATTTCTCTAAGTGTCTGAAAACTTGGCAGTGAATTTAATATTTATCTCAATGGAAATTTTACAGACTTTTTGAAGGAGTGGACCATTGTGCTGCTCTGAGCTGGACTTAGAACCACATCCCAGCTTATGCTCTGTATCTCTGCAAGAACATGCCAAAACTGTTGCTAGCTGCTGTCTTAAAAGATGACATTTACTGCCCTGGCCCTGGCAAGATTTTGGCAACTCATCATGTAAAAGTAGTCCTTGTTGTTGCCTGCTGTTTGCAGGGTGAGGGAGGACAAAGAAGCTGCTTCCCAAAAGGCACAGTAAGGGTGACTGGTGAGGACTCCAGGTTGCAGTAGATGTTGCTCAGGAGGGGGCGGCACAGATCCTCCTTGCCTTGGGGGCCAGCAAAACTTATACACTGCAAAAGGTGCCTTCTGTTCAAAGGAGGAAAGTGGCAGGAGTTGGAGGGAGAGGATGTAAGTCTCCATAGATAGGCCAGGCTTGCTCTCCTTGTGCCACAGAAAGGATCCCCCATGGCGGGGGAGCCCTGATTAACCCTGTTTTTCTTGCATAGCTCTGAGATTTCTGCCACAGGGAGGCAGGGACAGTTCACAGTTCTTAAAGATGTCATCCCATGTTATCTGCAAACTCAAGGAGACATCTTCATACTGCTTAGACTTTTACATTTTTAGTGGGTACTAGGACCTGGGACTTTGCACCCATGTCTGCATTGTTTGTGTAAATTGTTGTATTACTGTGTTTTCAGCCTCAGCCTGGTCATAGACATTTGGTCTATTTTTTGTTAAGCAAGGATGAAGGTGGGTCATCTTCTACTATTTGAAATTGGATTCAGGGGAAAAATAAAGAGGAACACTTCAAATTCCTTCAGTACCCTCAAATCTGTGCCTCTTTGACATCCCAGTCTTGCCATGGCTTGTTGGAGGTGCTGGCTAGCAGGAGGAAAGAGTAGTGGCTGATGACAGGCAAAGCATAAGTCAGATGGGGGACGATACTGTGGCACTGGTGTATTTTAAAAAAAAACAAGGAATTTCATGTCTGTGCATGCAGGAAACTTGAATCCTTATGGAAAAAAGTTTTTGTCCTCAAAAGGAAAACTATAGGAATGCCTTTCTGTTTTCTACAGTAAAGTATGACTTGTAAAACAGAGGTACATCTCACTGGTGGGACTGGTGTGAATCAAAGTGGTTGTGAACTCTCTTCTGTCAGTTTGTTTCTGTAAAAGGCAGGAGAGGGATTGCAGGTCTGACAGAGAGGCTTTGAGAAGAAATATTACTCATTGTCCTGGTTTGAGGTAAAACAGGACCAATTTTGT